>OZ021694.1:20403940-20983955 GCA_963978525.1 Ornithomya fringillina | reverse complement strand
TCCGAAATTGATGAATTGACCGCTCAAGAGATCTCATTAGATTTACAACATCTGATCGATGATCAGTTTCGTGATCAAGAGTCGTTGGGTATATTCAGTGATATGGTGACCAGTCCCGCCGTTCTATCTGCCACTTTACCGTCCAATGGCATGGTCAGTGCAGCGGCGAAAGTTTTGCAACAGCATCAACAACAATTACAACAACAAACTCTAAGAACACACCAACAACAACAATATGCTCGCAATCCGTTGGCGTATATGCCGCAAGCGGTGCATGCTGGAGCTGCAGCAGCGGCCGCTGCAGCCGCCTACAGTACACATTCCAGTGATGAAAATTCCTCAATCGGTTCCGATTCAAGTTCCACCATCAAAGAGGAACCCATAGATCCCGATTATCGGCGTCACTTGCAAGAAACAAATGCTGCGGCAGCTGTCAATAATGTGGCAGCTGCTGCTTTTATAACCAATGGTGGTACGAATGGTCTCTACAATCCCTATCAGAATGCCAACGGTGGTGGTGGCGGCGGTGGCATTGGCGCTGTCGGTAATGGTGGCACAGTAAATGGAACAAATAACGGAACGTCCTCCAACACCACACCAAACGGCAACAATCATCAATTCAATGGTCTCACTTCAGCAAACGTTCTGGCTCATCATCATCATCATCATCATGCAGCCGTCAATTTGCCGCATCTAGCGGCCGGTGCTCATCTCCTCAAACATCACAACAAACAATTACAAAATCAACGAAAATCATCACTGAAACATATTGACAAGGGCACCGAAGAATATCGTCGACGTCGCGAACGTAATAACATTGCGGTGCGTAAATCGCGCGAGAAGGCCAAAGTTCGTTCTCGCGAGGTGGAGGAGCGCGTTAAGACGTTATTGAAGGAGAAGGAGGCTTTGATCAGGCAACTGCAAGAGATGACCAATGAATTGCAACTACACAAACAAATTTATATGCAACTAATGAATCATACCAATCCCGAAGTAAGTCGCATATGTCGAAGTTTTCTTAATACAAACGAACATGGCTTATAAACAAACACCAGGGCGTCTTTCAGTAATTGGGTGTGTAAGCTGCTGTAACCGATGAAGTCATTCCTTTATTATAAAATAAAAAATAAATTAAATATTCTTTACTTTTATAACTTTATTTAAGATGGCAACCATGTTGAGTATATTCTTTATATGCAAAGAAAGAGTTCATTTCATTTCATCTCTTTGTTAAGGATTTTATTTGTAGTAATAGCAACAAAAAAAATATTTTTAATGTTAACGGCTTTAGTTACATACACATACATATATAGCAATACCTAAGCTTTTAAAACAACCTCAAATGAAAACTGTAATATTTTATTTATTTTTTATAATTTTAATTTTTTTTTATGTATCCTTTCTTCTTTTCTTCCCTGTTTATGTAAAAATTTAATTTTTTTTTAATTTTTTATATATTTATAGTAATTTTTCTTTAATTTGCAAAATTTTCAACTTTTATTAATATATTATTTTTTTATAGAAATTTATTCTTTTCTGTCTAAACAAGAATATTTATTATATCTCCTTTTTACAATTTTTTTTTATATTATTTTGCTTTTGTTGTAATTTGTATTTTTTACACAAACAATTATTTAGCAATTTTCTTTTTTTTTATATTTTTCTATTGCTGTAATTTTTAATTTTTTAAAAATGTTTTATAAAAATTTCTTTTTTTTTATAATTTTCTCTGCTGCATATTTTTTTCAAAACTTTATGTGAAAAATCAACAACTTGTAATATAATCTATTGAGATCTTTTGCTTTTGTTAAATTTAAGGCATTTTTTATTAATCGTAACAAATATTTATATGTACATTTATAAAAAAAAAAAAAAAAATATCATGAAAATCATTTTCATTTTATTTATATAAGCCAAAGAGATATATATACACAAACAATATATTTACTCATATATGTATACAAATCCTTCTTATTTACTTACACAAAATTTCTTGTTTTATTTTTATTATAAGTAAAAACGTGGAATTATTTTTAATTAATTTGTGCAATTTTATTAGGATTTTATTTGTAATTAACTTATTATTTATTTAATTATATTTTATTAATTATTTATTATTTTCCTGAGGTTTATATTTTTTTTCATTTTTAAACGTGAAAAATATATTTTTTATATTTTACTTTTATTTTTTATAAAAACTTGAAAATAAATAAATTTGTTCAATTTTAAAAGAATATTTTATAATTTAATTATTTTTTTTACGTTTTATTAGTTTATTATTATTATTTTATTAAGTTTATAATTTTTCTCTTTTTTAAATAATGCTTTATAGTAAAAAATACCTTTTTTCATATAAATTTTTTTTATTTAATAAAAATACTTTTTAATGTAATTTTTATTTTTTTCTTATATAAAAAGTATTTATTATATAATTTTTTATTATTTTAATTAAGAAAAAAAAAAAAAAAACAAAAACAAAAATCTTTATAAAGCGTGTTATTCGACGATACATAAAACATGTGCGTGTGCTTGTGAAGCATATACTTATTGGAGGGAGTAATCATGAACATGTTACGCTTCCTATTTGTGCGTACATGTGGAGGGTATTTAAGATTTGCCTTAAACCAAATTTGTTTTTTTACTTATTATTTTATTTTTTTTTTCATTAGTCGACAATAATTGTACGTCTGTGTGTGTTGTTTTTGTTCTGTTCTCTTTTGATAATTACATTACATTTTAATGTGATTGTTGACATTATTGTTGTTGGTGTTGCCGCGTAGTTTGTAAGGTACATGCCTTAAAAGAAAATGAAGAAGAAGAAAATATGTAAAAATGCCCAATGTAGACGTTTGTGTGTTTCAGTTTATCTTATACAAACAACCAAAACAACAACAAGTCTAGAAATTAACAAAATTAACAAAATTTTAGTGTTTTCAAATATTTATTATTTATATTATATACATAAATACACATACATACATTTGTAATGTTTTTCTTTCCTAAAAAAAAAATATTTATATAAACGTCTATGATGTATATTTTGTACTGTAAATTTATGTAATTAATACCATTGTTACATAGTTAAGTATATAGCTTAATTTTAGCCAATTTGCTTATTTTTTTTTTGTCAAATTTTTCATCTAAATGTTGTGGTACCGTATTTTTCATTCTATGCGCTATATTGTACACTGCTATTTATACATCTTTATATATATATATATATGTACATATTGTATGTCTTTATATATTTTATATATAAACTTACATACATATATACACACATATAATTAATTAAAAATTTTATTTAAAATAAAATACAACTTTTAACATAGTATATATCTTAAATGAATTATTTAAAAAAAAAATTAATAAAAATAAAAAATTAAAATATTTCATTTAATTAATAAAGACAGATGGATATGACAAATATGCATATAATAATGTTTTATGTGCCACGATAGTTTATTAGTTACTAAGATTCTTAGTTCGATCTGTATAAATACATAAGAGAGTCTTCAAGAGACTTTGTAGAGAATCTTAGAATCCATAAAAGTTAGTTCGGTGACCAACACATAAATCAAACAAGTAAGAAAACTAAATTTGGCTTAGACCAAATTTTAAATACTCTCCGCATCTGCAATAGTGAGTGTAGCGTCTGTTGATCTATTTCGCCAATTTTAGATAGATCGAATCAGTTTTCGACGTTGATCAAGAATATATATACATTGTAGAGTCTAGGTGTTGCAAATATAAACATGTACGCCTCAAGCATATGTTTGTGCATGTAGAGCATAAACATATAAATATATTATACATCGATATATATATATATAGAAAACAATATCATCTACTTAATCAGTGTGAATAGGTAGCCATGATAATTACATAGACAACAATTCATAAATTTTTAAAATTATACACATTCAAACATACCAATTATAATCATGTATGTTGTACACTTTTTGATCACTTGTTCATAAATTTTTAGCTCAATTACTGCCAAACTAAGCGCCAAAATAAATGACAAAACGACAACAACATTAATTATGTTAATGCTTGTGCCAACATTTATAAAAACACAACCAAATCTAAATCAAAATGTTGAGCTAGACAACACTCAACTAATAAATTTTCCGTACAGTATTTTAAATTATTATTATTAGTATTGTATATAATTAAAATATGTTTGTGTTGGGTGTAAGGTAAGGTATACCTTAGAAAATAGGCGGAGAAGATATTAACAGCAAAAAATTTATGTCTAGCATAAGTTCGAAATTCTGAGGAAAAAACTAGACTCTCTAGAGTCATAGACCAAAGAAAAGATTGAATTTTTGTTAAGGAAAAAAGAAGTCTTAGCTTTAAAGATGTTAAAGGTGAAGGTCTTGCACACCTTGTAGATATGATGGCAAGATTGTTAATAATTAACGTATTGTCTTAGGCTTTTAATAAGAGGATGTAGGCTTTTAGGCTCTTTAGGCTTCTGTTAGGATTTTATTTTTTATACTCTATCAATAAAGAGGAGGAGGCGAAAAATGGGCGTAATCGATTTACAAACACGCCCACAATTTAAAACGGCACTCGGGTTAGAGGTCGTCTTGCAAGCTAATACGTAATGCATACAGTAATTATGAACCTGCTACGCCCACTGCTTGTATGTAGAAATGAAGGGTATTTTAAGGTTTTCCTTAAGCTAAAATTCATTTTTTTTAAATTTGTTTAACTTGTTCAACATGTTAAGTTTATGTGAAATATAAAAATGGACGGATGGCATAAAAGGCACGCCCCTTATATACAAAAAAAACTATTTAGCGTATAATTACCCTTGAAGGTTAATAAGTAATGTTCACATGTCTTAATATAGAGAGCAATTGTGCATGTGCCACGCCCATAATTTGCTTATAAACACATAGAATATATCAGATTTGGTATAAAGCAAATTTATTAAGTTTTCTTTGGATCCTATTTTATTTTACTAAATGTGAAGCATGCAACTTGTCTGAATGGTTGTTTCTGATTATAAATTTTATCGCCAGATTGAAATTTAACTTATTTATGTATTTTGGGATGTACTGTACTTTTTTCCTTCTTTATATCGTATCATATAAATTTTTTTTCATTCAGTTTAAAGTATTCCATCTATTTGAAGAGGTTTTTCTTTTTTTTTTGTAAAATTTTAAACTTTGTTGTGTACACATTTATCTATATTATCTACTTTTAAGATGGAGCATAGTTTAGATAGTATTAGTGTATTAGTGTAGGAAATTAGGTCAAATTTTACAAACAAGTGCATTATTTATTATGTGTCGATGTTTGGTCTCGTTAGAACTTTAATGTCTAAACAGATTCGTTTTCTCTCTGTGTGTGTCTTTTTTTGGAGTCTATACTACTGCTTGCAAGGTCATAACGGAATCATGTATGATTCTCTATTCAATGTTATGCTTTCTAAACTTACAACATGTACACATACTCTCCCCTAATGCCCAGCATGTGTATGCGTAATATTTATTCATCGATTGACCTTGCTTTACAATAACAGCAGACAGAAAAAGATGGAGTAGATGTAAAATATTTTTCCATTCAGTTTGTTGTTAGTGTTCCATTTTTACATATTTGTTTATATATATATTGAATGATAAGCTTGCTTTTATTTGAAAGGGCTTGTTGTCATATATGCATGTGTTCCAAAGAAAAAAAAACTTTCAAAATTAGGTCAATGGGCCTTTAGAAGCACAACATTGTTTGTTCTTATTTATAGATAAAAACATCCATACATAATTACATTATTTTTTATATTATTTTAAATTTCGATGCATTTTTCTTCTTCTAAGCATTATCGTGCAAGCAGATCCGTAACTAATGTCTAATGTTATGGCGGAGATATTTTATAGATTTTTTTTCTTTTCATACCCTCCACATAAGATGGGGGGTATACTAAGATAATCATTCCGGTTGCAACACCGAGAAGAAGATGTGAGAGACCCTACAAATTATATATATTCTTGATCAGCATCAAAAACTGAGTCGATCTAGACATGTATGTCCGTGGCCGGTTAACAAACACGCTCATAATTTACAAAATACCATACTCCACGTGAAACTTGACTTGTAAGCTGATACGTAATACATACACTACTAGAGAGCGTAATACCTGCTACGCCCCCCTATTGTAGATGTAAAGGGTATTTAAGATTTGGCCTAAGCCAAATTTAATTTTCTTACTTATGCTTTTAAATTTATTTTATTTGTTAAAAGCTGTTACATGTGTGTATGTAAATTCGAGCGACTCTTGACACGCGGTCCCGACATCTTTTTAATTTACACTGTCATACATGAATGCAGAATATTGTTGTTGTTACTTTTTTTTTTCATCTCACATTTTCAATCACTAAGGCGTTTAGTGTTTGTTTCAAGCATATCTAAAAGTTTGATAAGCAGCAAAATTTCTGGCAATTATTTAAAAAGTTTTTACATATACATGCACCATGGTTAAATTGTTGGCGGTATATTTTAATAGATGTTACTGTAATCTTAGGAGTTTGTAATCTCTACGATGTACAAATAGAAGCCATGCCCACAATTGAAAGAAAGTCCTTTTTTTAGGAACAGATTTCGACTTTTGTGGTAAAATGTGTTATACCGTATGAACTAAAAGAAGTGTTAAAAAACAGCATAAATGCACACCTGCCACGCCTACAGTTTATGACTGATAGTTTTTGTAAAAAAACAATATGAACAGGTTTTTGCCTTTTCATCAAATTGTTGGTGTTTTTGTTGTTGTACTTTTATTTTATTTACGGTATACTGCGTATACCCGTTGCAGTGGTAAGTAATTCTTTTTCGGCTTTATTTGTTTATTTTGATGCCATTAATATGCTTAAACACACACACATATATATATGATATATATGTTTGAAAAAAATCTAATTATTTATTCAGACACATACGTATTTACGCCTGCATATGTGAACATTTTATATACTATATACATCCGTTCATACATATATTAATGTGCTAACTGTCGCCTTGTTGATATATAAACTTTCAAGATTAAATCTTTCTAATGACACTTTTTTTGTTATTGTTGTAAAATGTAATTTTATTAAATTGATTTTAATTATATACACGGTCGGCATTTTAGTATTTGCTTACGCCAAATCTTAAATATTCAGCACATTTATATACGAACAGTAAGCATAGCTGATACATGAATGATTACTCCCTATAATAGTTTATGTATAACATATTAGCTTGAAAGTCTTTTTTTTTAAACTTAATAACGTTTTTATTTTAAATTTGCGTGTGTGGAAGTATCTGTTAACTTTACGGCACAATGAAGAATGAGATAAATATAAATGTAATTACAAAATTCTAAATTCGTAGCTCAATTTTTGTGACTAGATAGATATTTGTCGATTGTAGGCGTGGCTTCAAACTGATTTTTCTCAATTTAAAGATCAAACGTCTATATAAAATTTTAGCCCAATATCTCAAATTTTACGACCAAGAGAGTATCAACAACAGACGGATATACAGACACATATGCCCAGATTGATAGTTTTTGAAGTTGATCAGGAATATATATACTTTGTAGGGTCTCTGACGTCTCCTTCTGGATGTTGCAAATGAAATGACAAACTTAGTATACCCCCATCTTATGTTGAGGGTATAAAAAGAATAACTTTGAATAATCTTCTACATATTGGTACATTTAATGTCCGTCTGTCATCTTTCCTCATAGGTTTTTGATCAATTTACAAATCAAAGTTTTTGACATATATTGATGACATTTGACATGAAGGATGCAACGGTTCTTATTGAAAATATTATAGGATCGATCGATCCTCTCTACCAACCTTCAATGTCTTTAACTAGGGCAAACATTTTCTTAATTTCATTCATAGCAGCAGCCACTAAAATTATATCTTAAGTAGGTGTCGCTAAAGTTTTTCTTTATGATTTATAAATGTTATGATATGCAGTCTAAACTGATATAATTTGGAGACGCTTAATTGTTTACAGAGCCCTTAGAAACTTTGTTGTTTTTTTGTTATGTGATAAAATGATAAGTATTTCCTATCAGAAAACAAAATTTCTAATTTTTAAAAATACTTCAAAAAGAAAGAAAGAAAAAAAATTACCGAAAAAGTAGGTCATGACCTACATTTTATATTTATATATACAAACATACATAAAAACGAATGGACTTAAATACATATTTTTAAAACACTTTAAAGGGATCGTTTGTTGAATGACTCTTATCACTTAAACTCTACGACAAAATATTGTAGAGATGAAGCATTTTTAAACTTTCATTGATGTAAATACTATGTAAACAAAAAAAAAAAGTAATTAAATAATTAAATAGACAACTTAAATGGTTAAACAATGTACTTAAATTGTATAAACATGGAATTATGATTCCTACTTAAGCGCCTCTGAAGAATGAAGGACTTGTATAATTGATAGAAAATATCTTCTGTTTGTTTTCTAATATTATAAAAAATATAGAATTGGACACTTCGTCATTCGTGAATATTCAAAGTGCGAATTAAAGGAAAGGTAGTCTAAAAATTATTTTAAAAGTGACATTGTTTCACTAGATCAACTAGAGAGAAGTGCAGACTAACTGATAAATTCCACAATTCACAAAATCTACACTAAGGTGTGAAAAGTTCAGCCACAAAGTTTTACATTTGATATAAATATTAAGAATTAGATAATAGGCGATTGTGGGCGTGGCTACTGACCGATTTTTCTCATTTTAAATAGCGATCTGCGTGCACAAACTAAAAGTTTATGTACAAAATCCTAAAATTTACGTCAGTGAGAATGCCAAAAAGAGACAAACACACGGACGTACATGTTTAGATCTACTTAGTTTAGGTGTTGATCATATACTTTGTAGGGTCTCTGACGACTCCTTCTGGGTGTTGCAAACGGAATGACAAACTCAGTATACTCCCCATCTTATGTGGAGGGTATAAAAATTGTTTGACGCCGATTTAGTCCTTTTAGTTAATAGGTAATCCATCCTTAATATTAGAGAAAGTAATTCTATACCTTCCACGCCTACAGTGGCCACATGAAAGTGTAGTGTATTTCATATTGATTTTCAGCAAAATTTTTGTTTTTTATTTGTTTTAATTTTTATGTTATTTTCAAAACTATTTCATTTCATTCATTTTATTAGGCAGAGGCATTCTAAAGTTGTTCCAGTTTAGTAATTATAGTATTAGCAAATTCTTTAAGGAAAGATATAAAGAGAAAAAAACTACAACAACAACAAAACCAAAAAAATTCAGCCACAAAATTAAGTTTGGTGTGAATGCATGAATGCGATGAAAAAGAAAATGAAATATGAAGAAAAAAAAAAAAAACAATAAATGTAGAGCTTCAGCCACTAGTTTGTAATTATTTTGTGTGTATGTGCAAAGTGCAGTTCTTGTTGTTGTTATTGTTGCTGCTGTTGTAGTTCCATAAAAACGAAATCGAATCTGGGTTACTTTACTTTTTAGCATAGATTAAGTAATACCGTCAGACTAGACTTACTCTCTGTTAAATCTAACCAACTAACTTGACTGACTTCGACTACCAACCATCAGCTCAAATCGCACACACACACACATCTTTATATATACATGCATACAATATGATTTGTTTAGCTAGCTCTAGTCAGTCAGGCAAGACTATGTTTTAAATTGTGCGCACTACATTTTAAAATCTTTCTTTTGCCTCATGGTAATAAACAATTGTTGTTGTTGTTAATGGTAATGTTGATCAGTACTTCTTCTTCTCTTCTCCTTTCTTAGTTTAATGACTTTTTAGAGCGCACGTTCACTACTGCTTCACTTCTACCGAATGTAGAGTTGCCAATGCATTGGGATTTAAAGAGTTTTTCACGTAATATTCACGAAAGATGTGATTTTTGAAACTTCTTATACAATAACTAAAGTTTTTTGTTCCAATCTAGTATAGCGGAGGCCTTAAAATGGCTATCGATTGTTATTGATATCAAATAAAAGATCTTGGCAAGCTAAGTGTTGTTATTGGAAATCCAATTATCTAAAACCTATTTGATATGGGTACATGGCAATTAGAAGTCATACTAAATCAAAATTCTTTCACAATTTTATTGATATGGGTGTCAAATAAAAGAGTTTGACAAGTAGAACGCTTTAGTTTAAGGGTCAGTATTCTAAATCCAATTTGGCAGCCACTCAAGGGAGGCGAACTCCCAATTTCTTCACCATTTAATTCATATAAAAAGACTTTACAAGTAGAATACGATGAGGCAAAAGCCTTTATTTTAAGTAAGTGGTCTCTAGATGACGAATTAAATTAAAATTTGTTTAATATGGATATCAAATAAAAGGGCTTAATGACTAGATTACGAATCCCTATAAAATAAAAGCTTGTTTAGATATTTGATAAGTTTTTGCCATTTATTATATAATATTTCTATAAGTACTGAACAACTTTTCAAATACTTGAATTTTTTCAAACTACTATATACGTATATGTCTTCTTTAATCAGTTTACTCATTTGGTAAAATCTAACTTTAACAATCACACAAAAAACACATTTTGGCCAACAGAAACTGCGTTCATATGTATTTTCTCCGCTTTGATGATTTTACAAATGTTCACTTTTGTTGTTTTCTTTGTTTCTTTTTGTTCAATTTTATTTCTTTATGGGGCTTATTATTATTATTGTTGTTATTGTTGTTGTTATTATGCTAGAGTTAAAAATTATATAATTTATAAAAAAACAATATGCTACATAAAAACAAACGTTATGTTTTTCAATTTAACTTTTTTCACTATTTGTCATATTAGATCACAACTGGTCCACAACTTAACGGGAACGAAGATGGCGTTTTATATTATATGTGTCATTTGCGTTGTTGTTGTTGAAGATGAAATAATTATGATTTAAATTTATGTTTAGGATTTTGAAAAGGTGTAACAATACGTTTTTAGACAAACTTGTCAAAGCGTCGAATTTTATTTCTACACAATGCACTGCAGCCCTTTTTTGATTAGCTTTCTTTTACAACTTTCTAAGTACATTCCAAAATATAAATATGTAAAACAAAAAATCATATTCAGGTTGCAAAGGGCTCTTTCCTCAATCGCTGCGTCATGTATTTTCTTCAAAAAGCTGTTTGATTGATGAAAGTGAACGTCAAACAGAAGGTAAGAAAACGGGTCCCCCAAAAATAAATTAGAAATTGTTAGAAGAAAGTATAAATACACACATGCATGCATATACATATTGGGAGCATATAATACTAAAGCCCTTTAGGCATTAGTATCGTAGGTCACGCAGTTTTTTCTTTGTTTGTTAAGTTTTTGTTAAGTTTTGTTAAGTTGAATAAAAAGTGAAACTATTATTAATTTTGTTGTTGTTGTGTTCATTCACTTTTAATTAATTTGGAGTTTTGAAGGTATGCGTTAGACAAGTTTTATTAGACGGAAACTGTTTTTTTTTTTTCTTTATAACTAAAACGTAAGCCTGAGAAATTAGTTGTGAGAAGTTGAAATATTTTATAATTTTTTACAATTCTACGGTATGTTGGTATATAAATACAGGAAGTCTTTTAGAATAGAGAAAAAAAGTAAAAATTTTATTACATCAAATTTGATTTGAATGAATGGAAGGGCACTTGGACGAATAAATCTAATCAAATTTTAATGATACTTAGACTTTGTGGTTCCCTTTTTTTTATATAAATATAAAATTCACAATCTCGTCCTATAACTTTATCAACTTTAAAAGCATTTTTTTTGTAGTTTCAGTTTAAAAATTGTATGAAAATACTTTTTTACTCTTACTTTCACCCTTTGCTCGTTTGTAACGCTAAAATTTATTAAATAAAACGATCTCGAAATTTTATGATTATACTTCAACGGTTATTTTTGAGCATATCGTAAAAATAAAAGACGCAATAAAATGTATTTAAAATTTTGTTTATTATATTTTGCTAAATTTACATTTATAAAGAGAGGTACAGGTTGCATAATAATTTTAGTAATTCACATTTTTAAAATTTTTTATGCATAAATATATAATAAAATAAGTAAAAAAACTTCATTTCTTTCTTCTACATACAAGTAAAGGGCGTGGCAAGTATATGATTACATGCGTTTAAATTGTGTACGTATAATGTATTCAGTTTTAAGTTCAATAATACGATGTATTGTATTATCTGATCACGCCAATTTTCGGCACCTCGACGTATGGCATTATTATAAATACGTGTATGAAATTACACTTTCTAGATTAATTTTTGCACCATATACATAAATTTTTGTCGATTGTAGTCGTGGTTTCTTTTCGATTTTATTCAATTTAACGAGTGATCTCCGTGCAAAAACTAAAAGTATTTGTCCAAATTTCAGCTTAAAAGTTTACCACCTTGAGAGTGTCAATCAACAGACAGACGTATGGACATACATGCTACATCGTAGAATTTTTGATGTTGATCAAGAATATATATACTTTTTGGGATCCCTGCACCTATTTTTGTACGTTGCATACGTTATAACTAACTTGGTTTACTCCCCATTATAAGCATAAGAGTATAAAATTTGTGTTCTTGATATGTAAAGCATCTCATAAACAGTTTAAACTAACTATAACGCTATAACATATCATATTACTGATGACGTCTTTTTGTTATTCTTTTCTTAGCAAGAAATAAATACAATACTTACGCTTTAAAAGTGCAAAAAAAAAACAAATGAAGAAATAAACAATCATTCATATTACTCATATGTGAAGTATGAGGCTATTGAACTTCTCAGTTGTTGTTCTCACTCCCCAATAATTATATTCTATTCACATACTTAGATGTGTACGTATATGAGATGGTGAGTATATGAGCGCTCATTTTGTTTCTTTCAAACAATTGCTTAGAATTTCCTTATATTGATATGTTTTATTTGTACTTGTTGATTATCGCATAGTTTTGCACGAGTAGCCATAAAGTCTGTCATTTAGGGGTGATGTTTATGTAAGAGTATTAGAAGTACAATATATTCTAATATTTGTCTTATAAATTTCAATCACTGTGGCAACAAAATTTATGTTCTGGAATATAGGCTTTTTGGCGCTCTATAAATAATTTATATGGACAATTGTAAGAACAAAGTTATGTTGTACAACACAACTGGGTTATTGGTGTTTATGTAAAACAATTTACACTTGTCTCCTCACATTCTATAAAACTTGACAGCACCATCTCCAAGGGGCTTATCATGTAGTTACTGCTATATGACAGTAGTTTTTTTTTGTATGCCCCACTTCCATATATATCAACTTAAGCTTAGCGGTGATTGCTTAACTACTTGTCTAACGGTATTTTAAACCTAAAAGAGACAGAAAATAAAAAAAGATCAAAAATTAAAATCATTAACGGTTATGTGTGATTAAAAAAAATTTCTTGTTTCTTGCGAATTGTCGAGCGGTTATTGGTCAAACCAGATAGGCGAGTTTATGTTCCCGCTGGAAAAATCTTTTATCTGATCTTTAGTTGGATTTAAATTACATGCAGAATTAACTTTACGTAGTTATTAATTTGGTTACGAAAGGGATCCGTCTCGTGTAAAATTCTGAAATTTCTGCTTTTTTTTATTAAAAAAATTAAAAAAAAAGTTATTAATGTTCAGATTTGTTTTGTTTTGTTTCAAACTTAATAATTATTAATAATTATTATTAATAACAAATATTTTTGATTGATTTATATAAATTATCAATCATTTAATGGTTATTTCCGATCCCTGCTTAAAAAAAATTAATAATAAAAACTAAAATAACCGGAACTGTTATAACAAAAATATTCGCATATCATCTTATGCTAGCCAATAAACACAACGAATGTGCCTTCGTCTACTATGTAGACAAGCTGTACAGTGTACACACCTTAAAAATACAAACACTTGAACATTTTGATGGATTGGTTAGTATAAGTTGAGAGAAATTCCATCATCTTCTTCACGTCACACATCCACATTGTTAGGCGATTATGTCAACATTTTTAATGCATTCACTCACACACTTATTCGTAGTCTTTCTTTAAAATCTTTCCTTTTGTTGTTACTTGTATTTTTTATTTTATATATTATGCAACATAACATTTAATTGTTAGTTGTTGTTCCTGTTGCTGGTTATATTTTCTTCTTTCCTACGAAAGCTTTCATAAACATTTATTTTCAAAGTCTCTGTCCTGACCTTGGACTTAGTTTTGGTGTCTGTCGTTTTCGTTTTTGTTTTTGCTGTTGTGTTTGTTTTGCCTACTTTCTTTCTTTCTTTTTCAATGTTTAGTTGCCGCCTGCTCAACAAGTTAGTTACAAATACATCATCACCACCACACCACACCAAACCAAACCAAACCAAACCAGTCAAGCAGTTGTTTGTGTACACCAACCATGCACCCAATAAATGCGAAATGATGATGATTTGCGCAGAGGCACGCGGAGAAGAAAGGAGAGTGTGAGAGAGAGAGAGAGAGAGTAAGAGAATGAGTGAGAAAGCATAATAAATAAGCCGGCAAAATTAAAAAAACAAAAACAAACAAATACAACTTTTACTTTCTTCGCGAATTACATCAGATTGTGTGGGAATGTGTGTGTATATATTTGATACAAATGAAACACATTTCTCTTGTGTACTCTTCTCATCATATCTTTGTTGTTGTGTCGTTGAATAAAGAAAGAAGATAAGCCGAAATGCGAAATTTAAATTCATTTTAGATGATACCTTGATTACCTCTCACTAATGCTCGAAAGTTCTTTAAACGTTATACTTGTAGGTGTGTTAATATCTCTCTGCCTTTTATAATTTATAATTTATGAGTAATGCACAAAAAGTTTTTAAAAATTTTTTTAAAATATTTTCAAGGGGAGTTTTTGGATCGATTTTGCTTATTTTCAATCGAATAATCTGCAATCTGCGCCAAGAGAATGACTTTAACATACAGACGGAAAGACAGACATACCTAAAGTGATTTAGTATTTTAAGATGATTCAGGATTTATATGGCTAATGCTGTTTTGTCAAAGTCTTCTTCTTCTTCGAATACGTTTCGTCAAAGTAATATAACGTCAGACAAGATTAACATTTTTATCACGGTTATCACCTTTAGAATTTATTAAAAATTACTAACGCAATATAGATATATTCACTATTGATTGTTCCTGTACTCCAGTAGGCGATTGAAATCGAGATCGATCAATACCATGTGCTATATCTGAAATAAATTTCAGCCCAATATCTCAATTGTTTTGCATTTTATTTAAATGCAAAATTTGTTATGTCCTTATTGGAAAACTCTTTACAATATGACTTCAACGTTGGTTGAAAGTTATTGTCCTTTAACAACATTCATTACAACAAAAACAAATATAGAAAAAAAAATTTTGGAATAACGACGTTGGAAATTTATTATCAGGGAGATAACCCTTAATGTTAATAATGATAAATATTGAGGGAGATTGGACGACTCCATGTGTTGTGAAAGCAGACTATTCACTTTAAAATTACACAATATAAGTCTCAATAATTTTAACTTTTTCATTTACTAATCATGATGTTCAAGATCGGATACATTCTAAAAGATGTTCTGTCATATGAAAAGGGATGCTAAACTTAATTTACTGATTAACTAACAAGGAGAAGCTTATAATTAAAGAGTTATCCAACATGTCAAACACATAGTAAACGTCTACAAACTGTCTTTTGTTAATTACAAAAATATGTCAATGATGACATCAATTCAATTTCAATGTTGAAGATTTCTGTTGTTAATCAAAACATTATCGATGACATTATTTGGTTAGAAACAAAAAAAAAAAAAAAAAAAAACAACAACACAGAATTGGTGAACTTTACTTTTTTAATATGTTTAAGATTAGAACATCAAACGATTACACAAATCAATACAAAATATAATACGAAACCCCAAAGTTGTGCGGTGGAATTTCAACAGTTGTTGCCTTTCACTTTAACCAAAAAAACAAAAAAAAAAAAACAATACAAACAATAAACTAAATGAATGGTGGATGAATGAATGATTAAAGAAACTGCAGGCGATTGCATTGCCAAAAAACAAAAAAAAAAAAAACAAACAAAAAAAAAATGCCAATAAGTATTGTACTCGTAGTATTGCTTTGTTTCTTTTCAAAAGATAATCCTATTTATTTATTTAGTTATTTATTTATTTTTTTTTTGTTCGTTACTCGTATTTAGTAATTTTTTGTTAAAACAAATGCGATTTTGATCTTGACAGTAAAGTTAGGTAGAAAATACGAAAGAAAAAAAAATAAACACATTTAGGGAAGCACACAATCTATAATGAACGACTGTTTGGAAACGAGGAATTTAAACTTAACCAACAATTCAATGCAGCTACCATTTATCAGAACTTGATATTTGACAAAGGATAGCAAACAGATCATTGGCAACATATAAACACAAACACAAACACACATGCATTTGGGTAGAGTAGGAGTTGTTGTGTTGGCGGTGTGGTGTGTGGGCGTTTTGACACATTGACATTTGATTAAACTCTGTCAGTTTTAACACTAGCAGTCAGTTTTAATTGTTGAAAAACAAACTCAACTTCTACACTTAGCATCACATTATACTCGTTATTGTACATTCAACACCAGTAAGCACGTTTCTTTAATTGTTGTCTTGTATGCCATAAATTGTCATTTTTCAGGCATAAACGGGATATTTTGTTAATAATGGCTAATGCAACATAGATTGGGGTTCGATTTAAGGATTTCCAATAAATGGCCTTGAAAGAGAAAATATGTTAAAAGCTTTCTCTTTTTTTTTTTTGTTATCTTACGTTATATAAACAATTTTTTATTTCTTTTATATTGATATATGATTTAATATTGTTAATAGTCCGTTAGGGCGTATTTTTTTTTAACGTAAATAGTTAGACGTGCTCAGCATAACCATCAATTTATATGAAGATGGTGATGGTGTAGGTGTTATAGACGACTTATTTTAAAGAGTTACCACCTTATATGATTATTAACATACATACTATACATGTGTTTCTGGAAAGCGTTTATTACAAAACTTCTATGACGACTAAATGGCGGATTTTTTATGTTTTTATAATCTATTCAATAAGGGTGTAATATGCAAGGGGTTGATGAATAGCATGCTTTAAACTAAATCTTGTTTTTTTAAATCCATTATAGCGAATGCCTCAACTATTTACTTGATATGGGTATTAAATGAAAAATCTTGACAAACAATAGGCGTTACGACAGAGTCATAATTTATCTTATATTTCGATTTTACAAAATCACGTACAACCATTTAGTTTTGCATATCTCTTTGGTACAAATAGTATTCATTAAGCTAGAATTATAACTATTTACAAAATGGCGGCTAATTACAACTGATTTTAGTTGACCTTACAATAAGACATGTGACCAATATGCTAAAAATTCCTTTGATATGGATCTCAATGGTTTGATGAGTACAATACTATGAGCTAAGTGAGATTACCATAAAGTAATAATTTTTTTAAGAAAATTAATTTTTTTTTTTATAATTATTTGTAATATTTTTACATTTTTTATTTGTATTATTGTCACATTACTAAATAAATAATCAACGAATTATTAAAATATATTATGTTAACTGTACTACTGCTTTTGTTAGGATATATTATATCAATATTTATTCATCTCTTTCTCTCTTTCAGGTGACTTTTATTTCAATTTGTTGCGCAACATGCTCTATTCATATCTAAGCCATTATTATACATATTTAGAGTTGGTTTTTTTATGCACAGGTAAGTGTGTATGTGTGTATGTGTGTATATTTGTATGTTATATGTTATAAACAAAATGGTTCATTAAGTTAAACTTTTACTTTTTTTTCAACTTTAATTATTATTTGTGGTTAAAGGGTTTTTTTTTTTTGGTCTTAATTACTTTGATAGTGTTTAACGTCGAACCAAATACAATTTCGGGTCTCCACGTGTTAAGTAATGAAAAATCATAAGATGAATTGTTTTTTCTTTTCCGTTTTTCAAACTGTATGTATTATAAACGTTGTATATAAATATGTGTGTTCACATTTATAAAATTGATCTAAGCTGCATAATTAATGTTATCTTGCACATGTAATTCTCTCTTTGGCCGCACCAGACATCATAACATGAAATCATTCGAGTCAGTTTATATTGGTCGTATAAATGATTAAGTAAATCCCGTTAGTTAATTACAGTTATCAACTCATTTTAGCATTACCTACTTATTAATCATTTTGCTCCCTTTCATTTTCATTTCTCTTTTTTCTTTTCTGTATTGTATATATTTTCTCAAAAGCTTTTATTTTTGTGCACATTTTCGGTAAAGCAGTTTTTTTTTTGTTTTTTTGTTTTAAATGATTTTACGTAATGCGAACATGACAATAGCAGAGGCCAACCTTTAGTCAACATGACAGTATTCATAAATCATTTGTAATATTACATCATAATTAATGATGGGATGAGACGACAGGATTAATGGAATTAGAAATAGGCATTTTTTTTGAATTGAAAATTTATTATATAAAAATGTTGTTGTTTCAATTTAGAGAGAATATCTAAAAATTTCATTAAAAACTAAATTCATCAAATAGCAGCAGTTGTAGTGGTAGTCAATTCTATTAGAATCATTATTATGTCAGTTTTTTGATTTGGCGGGCTGCCAAGAATGATTGCGAATTTCGACTTTCTTAGTCTAAAATGGGAGACTTTACAAAATGGCGGATCACCAATTTCTTTTGAATCTAGGCAAGGATTTGACAAGTGCAATACGATGAGCTAAGCCTAACTATTATAAAATAAAAGCATGTTTAAATGTGTGCTTATCGATTTTTTTTTCTTTTTTGGATGTTTGAAAAATAACGTTATTAAAAATAATAAAAAAAATGGTAACCATTCTCATATATATAACAAATCTATTTTTGGTATTGTAGGTTGTTGTTGTAATTGTCCAAAAATAAATTCAACAATGAATTAATTATAGTCAGCTAAGGTTGTTGTTATTATTGTTATTGTTGATCACTTTGCTTAGTTTTCACTTTCTATAAAACAACAACAACAACAACAACAACAACAAAATAAATAAAAGAAAGAAAGACAGCAATATAACACTTACGCGCTATCTCAACAAAACAACAATAAATATTAATAGTTGGAGTCTTCAGTTTACAACAGCAAAAAAGAAACAACAAATATCGTAACGAATGGAACGACACGCTGACCTAGTTTCTTATATATGCTGCCTGACTGCCTGCCTGCTTGCCTGGCTGCTTGCATGCTTTTGCTGACTGGAATTGTTGTTTTTAATTCCGTATGCTTGCGGTATCACATGGCGTGTTTGTTGTTGTTATTATTGTTACTTATAAGACTGTCAAATAGCTGCAAGTTTTGTGTGTGCGCCTGCTTTCGTTTTCTTTAAGCGCTCATTTCGCCTCTTTTTCGGACGTTTTATTTACATTTAATTTCTTTTTTTTTTGGTGGGTTGTATGTGATTTGTTTGTTATTGTTATTATTGTTGTTTTATTTTCAAAGCACGAACTTCTTTTGTATGCGTTGTGTGCTGTCTCTTATTTGTTTTTTACTCTCAGATTATATGATTGTTAGGCTTTGTCTGACTGTTTGTTATTTGTTTAAAACTTATGCATTTACTTGAATATCTCCTTATATGTATTTACTATATAGGTATGTACGTATAAGTGCTACGTCAACATTGAGTACATCGCTCGATTTGATGACAGAAAAGTTTGAACACGTTTGCTTTCTTGTATGTTTGTAACATATAAACCTACATGTCGGTACCATACTTATATTAATACAACAATAAAAATGTATATTTTTGTGTTATACCATTTAGTCGATAATGTTAGTATCGCTTTAATATTCTATTGTTTAATTGTGTGGCGTTGCTTTTGTGATGATGATGATCTTATCGTGATAATGATATTATATGTTAGATAACATGTGAGATGTGTCTGAAGAAGGTGTCATGTATTGTACCTTCATCCGAAAGGTTAATATTGTATAGAGAGAGAAAGAAGTTAAAAACTCTGTATTTTCTTTAAGCCAGTGACTGTAGTGACTGTACATTTATACTTAAAATGTAGGCGTGGCAAATATATATAATTAAGCCTTTCGTTAATGAATATTTCATAATGTGTTGTATTTTATCGAGGAAGATGTTGTTTATTCCATCAAAGAGCATTTTTTGTAAATTGTGGGCGGTTCCTGCACATTTATTAAATATCATTAAGAAATTTTCCTATCAAATTTTAAATTTATAGTGGGCGTGCCTCTAATACGATTCCGCTCATTTTCAACAAATGCCTGAAAAATATATATTTCAACCAAATTTGAAGCTTTATTTTAAAGGCTAAGAAAGATTTTCCTCAATTGTGTGGATGCGTCTGCTGTATTATTCCCGCCCATTTTTATATATCAACATAAAATTCCATTAAATTTCATAAAAATTCAAAAAGTGGACTTAATCGATTTGGCAAGTAATGCATTTATGTAATAAAAAAAAGGAATTTTTATTGTTATGAAATTACTTTGCATTTATTTCTGCCCATCCTATAGTAATTTTTTTTACGCAGTACGTATATGCAACATTGTTTATAGACAACATTAAAAATCGATTTGGGTTGGCAAATTTTTTTTTTAGGACAACAAGTGTTAGATGTGTAAAAAACGCTGTTTTAGCGTCTGATCATATGTACCTACATATTTACATATATGTGGAGAGATACCAGTATTTTGTATAATAGTTGTTTATAGTACACTTAGCACTGATAGCCGAACCTGACTAAACTTAAAAAAAAAACATGAAATAAAAAACTAAATTTGGCTTTGACCAAATCTTGAGTACTCTTCGCACTTACATACGAATAGTGGACATGGCAGGTATATGTTACGGTTTACTATTTACAAATTTTACAAATTTACTATTCACGACCACGTTCATTTTTTGACGAATCGATGAATGGGGTAATTATGCATATATGTTTTTATTTTCAACTCTATAGCTAAATTTTTATAGCAGATTTTTGTTGATTGTGGGTGCGGCTCAATTTAATCTGTGTTAAAAAGTGTTTGTACAAAATTTCAAATCGATATTTTAAAACTTTACGACGGCAAGAATGTAAGCAACAAACAGCCAGACGGACGGACTTGTCTATATCGACGCAGTTGTTGATGCTAATTAGGAATATATATTGTTTGTAGGCTCTATGATGCCTCCTTCCGGTTGTTGCAAACAACAAACTTAACAAACTTAATATACCCACCTCATATTAAGTGGAGGGTATAACAAAAACAAACAAACCAGTGCCGGTAAGAGAATTTATGTATTATAACAACGGCGACAACAATAACAACAACAACTTTTCAAAGTAGAAAATCCAACAACGGTCAGTTGAAATTTTTCTTCATTTTTTTCCAATATGTTTATACAAGTGTGCGTGTGTGTGTATGATATTCTCTATTTAGGTTAATTGGACAGTAGTATCCTCTAAAGGC
The DNA here is from genome assembly GCA_963978525.1 of Ornithomya fringillina. NCBI lineage: Eukaryota > Metazoa > Arthropoda > Insecta > Diptera > Hippoboscidae > Ornithomya > Ornithomya fringillina. The sequence continues at coordinate 20,962,381 of OZ021694.1, read as the reverse complement.
TGAAAACCAAACAAGTTTTTTTTTTTACATGGTTGTAATGATTTTTTTCTTCTTTTAAATGTTAAAGCATCACATTCAACCACCATGAAGTGAGAAACTACTCCCTGACAAGTACATATATACATACTACGCAAGCCAGTTATATTAACGTAGACCTATTTGTTAGGCAGTTCAATCATTTTAATTATTTAAAATGAAATAATTTTTTAGAGTGACAGATATAAGTAAACCTCCAACCATTGAATGAACCCCAAATAAACACAACTTAACAAAATTTATATTATATGTTCTTCAGTAAAAATCGTACATTGTTGTAAAATGTAAATAAAAATCGTAAAAATTGTTAAAAATCATAAAAATTGTTAAAAATCGTAAATAACTTCATTAGATATTAAAATATTTGTAAAAAACAAAACAAAAAAAAAAAAAATTGTATAAACTAATAATAAAAACCAACACAAGCACGTATAATTACATATTTTGATACCATTCCTTTCGTTTTCATTGACGCGTGAAGTAACAACAATTGTTTTAAATATAACCTGACTGCATATACGTTACAGTTAAGACCAGTTAGCCAGTCAGTGGGGCCAACTTAACTCAACCATCCAACCAACCAATAAACCGAACTATACACTAAAAAAAAATTACACATCAGTTTCATTAGATTGAGATCAGAGTGGTATACAACAACAATAATAATTAGAAGAATAAATAATTATTCAAAATTTTTGTTTAGTTTCTTCATTTCACTGTCGCTTCTCTCGCTAACATACGCAATAAAGCCCCACTTAATAATAATTTTAAACAATTCTTATTAAATAAATTGTAACTTATCACTAAAATTTCTCGAGCGAATAATTAAATTTTTATACCCTACAAATAAGATGGGAGGTATACTAAGTTTGTTATTCTATTTGTAACACTCAGATATTTTTGAGCAGCTTCAAAATCTAACTCGATCAAGACCGTGTGTCCCTTGGGTTCAAAATTTATTTGTTGAGATAAATTTAGTAAATAGTAGAAAAGAGACGTTATTGCATACAAGCCACGCCCTTAATTTGCTAATACATATATTTTCAGTTGTTGTTGCTTTATTTTCTATACTTACCGTATAATGAATAAGGTATAAAAATTTTGGTAATATTGAATAAGAAGAACAAGAAGAAAAAAAAAACTGATTTTCTCGCTTTCAATCATAATTAAACACTGATGTCACACATACGCCCCCGTTTTCATAACACAATAATCATTTTCGCATACTGTGCTATATAATGCAATTGTTGTTGGTAGTTAAAGTTATGCATGACTTATGACACATACTTATCGCACACAATTAAATGCGGGTAGGTGGATTTAATTTAGCATTCAATTAGTTACAAGTGTTTAGAGTAAATAAACGCGTGATTATAATCTTTTTTTTAACAAAAAATACTTTTAAACCTACGTTCCGATCGTCTAATTGGGTTTTTAAATGGAGACAAATTTTGTAATTATTTTTCATTTTTTCTGTATAAATTAGATTTTTGTGATTTGGAAAATAATTAAATTCAGCCAGTTTACAGCATTGCGTTAATGCTTACTTTGTCAAATATGTTTGCAGGATACCGAAGAAAGCTCCATACATCCTAAATTGTATCTGCATTGAAAATTGACTCAATTTAATAATGTTTGCCTTCTAGTTTCGGCTAATTATTGCCAAGATCGAAAAATTTTGAATACATGTCACATGTAAATGGAAACAAGGGGAGTGACAGATATATAATCGTGTCATTTTATTTTATTCTATATAGAATTTTTTTAAACAACGAAGAGATATATTGATTGGCATCTCGATATGTCAACGTTTTTGGGTTAGGTAGGCACTTGGACACACGGACATCATTAATTCAACTCAGATTTTGATATTAAAGACTATTATTAATATTAATCCCTGAAGCTTATTTATGTTAATTCCAAACAGAACGACATATTTAGCGTACCCTCTTCAATTCATATTAAGGGGGATAATAAGGAGAATACAAAGAAGAAGATTTTTAACTTTGATCAAAATGTTTTTCTTTATAATATCGTTAAACAACATTCTGTGAGGCTACCCAGGCTAATGTGTTGTATGTATCATTGTTTGTTTTTATTTATTTATGTTTTATTTTTAAAGAACACACCTACAGTCTGGAGGCATTTTCTTTGTACATTGTCTTGTATTTTTAAAATTTATTGCTAAATATTGTATGATTGGTGGCCACTAGAAATCGTATAGAAAAAAAAAAAAACAAAACAAATTCTTTACAATTTTGGGTGTAGTTTAGTATGCATACATACATATATAAAATGTGTATATATGACTATAATGCATAAGAAAACTTATCAGCTTTTTGGACATTTTTTTTTACCAACAATAACAACAACTTTATTTAACTTAATCCCGCCATGTTTATGATAATCTTACCAGTCTCTACTTAAAATTAAAAAAAAAAACAAACAAACTTATTTCATATTGTTGTTATTATTGCCATTCTAATACAACATATCGGATGGTAACAATCATATTCATTTTCATATTCATTCACGCGTTTCGTTCATCCACGCAAATGCTCACTTTAACACTGCGGTTGCATGATTATACATGCACACAACAAACGCCTTTTAATATGACTATGATAGTTGGGTGTTTTTTACATTTGTATTTGTGCATGTGTGATATGATGTTGTTTACCTACCTTAACTAAACATTTTTATTTTCATTTTTTTTTATGCGTTTTATTCTGGCTTTTTATACTTGTCATCCCAGGTAAGTGGGGAATAATTAATTTCGTTTTAACGTTCGTAACACCCTTTTAGAATCAGTCAGAGGCTGGATAATATAATTTTTCTATAAATTGACATAATTGGAATCAAGATCATTATCTGAGTTGATATATTTTTAATGTTTGTCCTTACGTCCGTCTATTCCCTTGACAATTTTATCGGAATATATAGAATATTTATAAATTTTCTACAAAATATTTTATTATTTAATTCCAAAACTGTTGGGTATTTCATATTTGATGTAAGCTTAATATACTTTACTTTATTACACTTTACTTTGGTTGTTCTTTTTTGGTGCACATGTTTTTTCTTTCCCATGTGAGCGATCCCACGCAAACTCTTAACGGCGATTTGATGCTTATAAGTATATTATATTTTTCATTTACATTATTTATGTAGTACGTCTACATAATATATATATGTGTATATTGAACACATTCATAATGTATGCGTTGGTTTAATTCTTGTCAAATAATGTTTTTTTTTTCAGGATAATTTATGAAGTATTCTCTGAAGATAGAAATATATTATAATTGATTTATATTTAAATATAATAAAACAGTGGGAAAAATCGGTATTTTTTAATGTGATTACGTTATAAGTTTTTAAATAACTTCCTTTTTGCGCCTGTCAGGGTGTCGTCGAAGCCTACCTTACCTATTATTACGTTCCAAATTTGCACATGCCTTTAGTTTTGGTTTTATTAATATTCCATATTGCAGTGAATGTACAAGGGCGGCCGCCTCAAAGCAGTGGGTTTTGAATTTCTTTGTAATATTAATGATATGGATATCAAATGAAAGGACTTGATAAGTTAAGTGATATTCAATATGGCTGCCGCTCTTGTGTGGAATAGCAATTCTTCTTCACACTTTATTGATGATTTATTCAAATCTTTTAAGTGATTTTTTTTAATAGATTAATATTCTTCTTCTCTGTATTTCATTAGAAAAATGAACGTTTAATAAAAACGACTTTTCTTGTTTCTAAATCTTCCTTTTCTTCAGCAAAACATGTGCTTAGTTGTCTAGTGTTCTCCCTTTGGTATAATAAACAGAAAAGTATAGATTTTTTTTAAAAATAAAATTTGAAAATAAAAAATATATAAATAAACAAAGTTGAAGATTTTCCAAACATTGAACAAATTCATCTGTCCATTGGGCGATTATGATAACTTTTTCGAATGTTTTTGATCTTTATTTACAGTCCCTGCAGTTTAATGATAAAAGATTATGCATCTTAGAGCTATATTAAATATTAACAATAACAAAAAAGTCAAACAACAATTTTTATAAAATTTATGCTTGTCTTAATTTGTTAATTAATGTTCAGCATGTTCATCGACAATTTGGATAAATCATTAATTAGTTATTATAAAATGCATATTAATCATAATTAATTACCAGTTGGTTAGCTTTACTACCTAAGGAAAATGCTGTGTTAGCATATACAAAGAGTTGAATGCTTTTACGCACTCATATTGTATCAGGTAGTTGTGGCTTTAAAGGGTATAACCCAAAAACCAGAAACAACTGCTACAGGCACTTGATACTTAGCCTGTTAAATGAAAATAGACAAAATGAGGAGTTAGAGGAGTTTGGAATAGTATATAAAACAGGTCAGACCGACAGACAAATACTTTTTCCAAATGTTACAAATGTTTTGATGATACATGAACGCCTTAAAACTTATTGGAAAATGTGAAATTTTTTTTTTTTTTTTGAAAATATGCTATAGTTTTATATCTACTTAAAAGTTTATAAAATCTTGTTTTTTGGTATCTTCTTATACATCAATTTATTTATTAACGAAATTAATGTTAATTAACGCATAATCATTGGTTAGACAGTTAAACAGCCGCAACAATTGATGAATAAGTAAGCAGGCTAATGACTTTGTATTGCAGCAGCATCTACAGCTATTACATGTTAAGTGTGCGGGCCAAGAAGCCAAAGAATTTCAACAATCGATTGTTGATTAAACATCAAATTCATAAGATACGTATTATGCGTTAGCACCTGACTGGCTGACACAATTTTCTCATTTGAAAAGATTTCCTAAAAAACGCACGCTTACAATTTTTAATATCAGTTGGTTAATAAAAAAACAACAAAACAACAATAACATATAAAAATAATATTACAAATTTTGAATCATCACACAAACGCAATGTTTTTTTTTTTTTTGTATATCTCTGTATATAGTGCATCTTGTTTTTTTTTTTACCAATCACGCGGACAATTTCATCTTCTTCTGTGTAATGTATGTGTGATGCGAGTTCATCATGTCATTTGTTTAGCTTACCCAGCCAGTCTCGTCAGCATTACTTACATACGGTTGCATATTTACAATTGGTTGTATGGTTGGTATGTTTCAACAAAAGACATGTGAACCAATTTGTGGCATCAATCTCAAGCTTAAGAAATGTAAAAATTGAAAAAAAAAAAAAAATAAAAATTAAATCTAATTCCACAAAAAAACAAACCATAACAACAACAACAAAATTGAATAAATAAAAATAAAACCAACAACAACAACAATATATAAAAAAAAAATTCGCATTTCCATTTTCACATCACATTCTAGTCATTGCATATTCAACTTTACTCTAAAACAGTGGTTGCCAAACTTTTTCTTACTCATACATATTCGATAAACTTATTTAACTGAAGGACTACGGGTTTCTATAAGTAGATTTGTAATTTCATTTAGTTTTCTTTTTTTTTTTTTTTTCTTAGTTTTTTGATGGACGTATGGACATTTTACACCGATAAAAGCAATTTTTTGTCCGTACATCCATTTAAAGAAAATTTAAGTTATAAATTATTAAAATATGACTAAAATAACTAAAATCAAAATTCAAAAGAAGTTTTATATACTCTGTTGGATCTATTTAATGCTCATGTTCTTTGAAACAAATTATATATTCATCTAATAAGTCGTTTTAATAGCAGCGTACACAGCAAAGCATTTGCAGCACAAACAATAGACGAATAATCGTGAATGCAATAACAATACTGAAAATAAAAAGACATACACATATAGACATATATATTTATATTTATATATGTAAAAAAGTTAATAAAAAAAACCAAGTAACTGCTAAGGAGACAGCAAAGCAGATGGCTGAACAGAAATTAAACAGCAGTCAGTTGACAGCCAAACAAGACTACCCACTATATACATATGTATGTTTATATATATTGTATATATAAATTTTTAATATAATTCTGTATTTTATTATTTTGAATTTGAAAATGAGAGTTTTTAGAGTTCTGTACATGAGTGAGTGTGTATGCAATTTTAATGGGCTTCTTTTTAAATATATCTTTTGTATGCAAGCATATATTGAATTTTATTGTCATTAAGTGTTTTTTAGTTGTTGTTTTCATATTTAAAATGCCAAAATTTGAGTCAAATTTCAAATCGATATCTAAATTTTTTTCATCACCCAATACACGGGCGGACAAAAAAGGCTAAATGGTTTCATCTATTTATGTCGAGCAAAAATATATATACTTTTGGGGGTGTGGCTCGCTTCTTCTGGTACTTATAAACATTTGAATAAAATCAATACACCGCTGCATTAATATGTTGGTGGGTACAACAAAAGAAAGAAACTTGCAATCATATGTTGCTCGTTTGTTTGGATAGTGGTAGTGCGTACATAGCCAACTAGGTGGACAATTTGAAGTTCGAAACTGTTGACATAAAGCGTACGATTGCAATGCCGCACTGTGTGCTGTTATGATATGATAGTTATGGTAGAAAAAAGCAATAAAATGTCGTTGATATGCGTTTGTTGAGAGGCATTGGTTACTTGTTTGCTTGGCTACAAATACAACAACAAATCGGAAACAACAAAACATATATCAGAAGCAGCAATTACAATAACAATAAAAGCAACAATAACAATATTTATAACAACAACCACAATAATAACAATAATAACAAATCAACATCAGCAGCAAAAACAACAGCAACAACAATCACCTGACAATGCGAGTCAATGAACTAAGATACTACCAAGAAACCTACAAAACATTTTAATAAAAGTGAAAATTTTAGTTAAACTCGACCATTGAATACCCTACACTAATAAACACAGTAGTTCAGTCAAAACATTACTCCCAAGCATAACACGCTAAGTTTGTAATGGGAGAGGTCGTAAGATCAATTTTCGCCGAGTGTAAATTATTAAAAAATGTTAAGTATTAAGACTTTTTATACTCTACACCGCTTGTTCAAATTATAATTCATGAATTTTTTTAATACTCATTTTTTATACTGTTACTTTTAAATTTAATCTTAAATATCTTTCATATCTCAACAATCTCAAGTGGGCATGACAAGTACATACCTGATTACTTCTTGAATTAATGTATTGACTTACAAAACGGGGTCTCGGTCTAAGGTTTTATGAAAATTTTTGGGTGTATCTGTGTGTCCAACCATGCCTTGTTATATTATGTTACGTCCCATATATAAATTTCAGTGTAAAAATTATCCCCCAATGAAGAAATATTTGTTAAAAAACACTCCATACACAGATTCGACTGTTGTAGGTATTAAGGCTGCATCCCGCCACTGTTTCAATGTTTTTTAGACTTGGTAGCACCCCGCCTCAACTGAGTTGTATTATTAGGATTTGAAGAAGCATTTTAAGTTGTCCCAAAAAAGGAAATAAAACTTTCTATAATTGTTGTTGTTGGACATAAATAGATGGATGGTTTGATATTATTTATTGCGTTGTAACTGCAGTTTACTACGTTTCTTTATTATTAACTTGCTAACTTGCATTTCGCATGAAATCTGTTTAGCTGGAATATTGGCAATATGGTTTTTGTTGGTGGTGATGTTGGATGGTTTACAATTCGGTTAGAAAATGCTTATAATCAGTCAACTGCGGGTTAGATCCATGGCTCAATAACTAAATAACTGTTTGGCTGACTGTTTGTCGTCTATCTGTGTGTGTGTGTGTGTGTTGTCTTATCTTGTCATGTCTCGTCTCCGTTCATCCGTTGTCTCTGTTTATTTAGGTTTTCTATGAATGACTGCACACACACATATATATATATGCACACACATACACACCTATAAAGATGAATTTAACTGGCTTGGTGTGTGCGTGTGTGTGTGCATTATAGAAATGGAGAGTACTTGTACTAGTGTCTATTACGTATACTCTCCTCTCTTGGTTACTATTACAGCTTTAACTGTTTTTCTGTAATTGCGCTTGCGTTCAACTCAAACTGCGTGAAAATTTAACTTTAGTTTTTTTTTTTTTTGGTTTTGTTAGTTGTGCATAATTCAGTTCGTTGTCATCTTGCAAACTGGGTCAATTTGTATACTTGCTGTTGTTGTTGGTACTATTATTATAACATTGCCATGTTATAGCTTGTTGCCTGGTTATTGGTATTGGTTGGTTTTCCTTAATAACTAACCGAGTATAACTGCTTCCAATACCACAACTGACAACAATAACAACAACAACAATAATAACAGCAGCAAGAATCATTTTGATTTCACTCTCTAAACATAATAAAATTTTATAAATACTTATTATTTGAATTAAAATTATATCTACATACATATTAGATAGTTTTGGGTAGAAAGGAAATCAGAAGAAGAATACAGTACACAAATTTCATATATAATATATTTTCTTTGCAGGCATTCTTAGTGTTTTGATCTTCACAAAATAATAAAGGTTGACTGAGTTTTGCTATATTGTGTTGATATCAAGAGCTAAATTGATTTAGTTATGTCCGTCTATGTGCTGCGGCCGACTGATATATTTAGATAATATTTTCTCCTTAAACTAGGCGCAATTGATCAAGTGCCACGCCTAAAATTGACAAAAATCGTTGTTAAAAAAAATGCAGATTCAGAATGTAAATCAATCTAACCAAGTCCGTCAGTCCATTCATGTAAGCATTTGTAATGAACTCAATAATTGGTTGTGTATAACCTGGACCGGATTGGACCATTTTTAGAACTCTTTTTCAAATAATGATATTTCACGAAGCGACTTTTATAGGACAAGGACTCGCGTTTACTGATACAACTAAATTAGTTTTAGCATAGTTTGTAGGACAAAGTGGAGCCAAGTGTTACATTCAAAATTTTCACTTGTTTTTATTAAGTTTTAAATAGTTTTTACCGTTTTAGATGTTTGTAGCGTATGTTTTTATATTTGTAATTGTACTTATAAACCGTTATTATAGCGGTTACTTTCTCACAACATACATTTTTTTTATAGGCTCGGTAGGTTTTCAATTCTTCGAAGTGATAAAAGAAAGAAAACCGTAGTTATGGCAAAAGTTCCTTTGAACCCTTGATCTCTTTTAATGATGATCACAAAACGTTTTATTGTTTCTTTCTCATTCTTCATGTTTTATAAAATTCTAATTAAATAAATTTATTACATGTACTTCATGCCAAACATATATGATGTCGTGTACTCATTGTATAGTTGGGCTTATGTGATGTGATTGACCGTTTAACGTGCCACATTTGTCGCACACTTTATGGTATGCATAAATATGTGGATGTATGGCTTGTGTATAGTTTACGCATATGTATGCATATAGAAATCTACCGGTATCAAGTTGACTACTCACCGGTCATTTCATTTCCATATAATTCTCTCGTTATAAATAGCGTTCATTGGCTTTATGTGGCAAAACAAGTTTTATTATTATTATTATTGTAAATTTTTTTAATTTTTTTTTTAATTTCAGTTCATGTGAATGCCTTTTTGAGAATTTGTTTACAGGTTCTTTTTTTGTTAGTTGTTTTTTTCTTTTTGTTTTTGCCACTGCAAATAGTGTTCTTTTATTTATGTTTTCTATTTGTATTGATAACATGGTATATAAAGTTTGTCAGAGCGTTTCTCTTGTAGAATGTGTTTTATGAATATCACTCAGAAAAAAAAAAAAACAAAATAATCTACAATTTACAAAAAACTCTACCTAACATATAACTGAACTTGCAAGCTTATACATGGTACGCATATCAATACTTAGGTCATAAATCAAATATAGGCGTAGTCATATAACACGCCCACAATCTATAAAAATCTTTATATCTGTCACAAAAATTGACCAATGAACTTGAAATTTGTTGCACATATTTATAATTATCCCATAGTAGCAAAAATGGGCATGGTCAAATAACGAACACGCCCAAATTTACAAAAACTATATTCACCATAAAACTAAGCATGCAATCTGATACGTAATACATACACTATTAGAGGTCGCTATATATATTTAACTGCTACGCCCACCATTGTAGATGTGGAGGGTGTTCAAAATTTGGTTTAAGCTATATGGGAACTTTATCTGTTACTTGTTTTTCTCGTATTGTGTGTACGTAAACTTTACAATAATTCAAAAGAATTTTCATGTAGCGCCGTTCCAACACTACAACTATAGTCTTGTTCTTGCATACTTTTTACAATTATTGTTTATGACGTTTTTCCAAGAAGTCAACTATGTAGCAAAAGTCATGTGAATTTTTTTTTTCTCTTTAATTTAAACATATGTACGTGTAACTTAAATCGTACACAATCTCTTTGTTGGAACTTTTCTTTGTCAATACTTTTTTTTAAAGTGGATTAATGATAAAAAAAAACCTGAATTTGTTGCTTAGAACTTGAATCCTTTTATCACGAGTGTATTTTCTCTATCCTTTAATACCGGGCTTATTAAGTTGACTTTAATACTTATAACGTCTAAAAAGAACAACTTTTTATATATGTTTAACCATGTCCGTCCGTGCATCATTTCAAATTTATGTCTTTGTAAATTTCTATTTAACGTTTTTGAAATACTCGGATGAATTTAACATAATTCACACTAAAGCTGTTTTAAAAATGGTTTAAATCAGAGCTTTTTTAGGGCCCTTCATCATATATCGTTCTATGTTGATTTATATCTCAACTTACAATGCTTTAATATTAATATAAATTTATTATTTATATATATTGAAAGGTGTGGTCGGGTAACAGATGCGCTCATAATCCCTATTCTATTTATCTGCACATATTTATAATTATTTCTTACACTATTAGAGGGCATATATATCTGCCACGCCCATCGTTTATAGGTAGATGTGGTTTTCTTTTTTGTATTTCTTTTAAATTTATTATGAAAATTATCACGTATTATATACTTTTGCATAAAAAAAGGTAAGTGTGGGTGTGTCTGCTATCTGATACCGCCATTTTTGACACATCGATGATTCATTATAAATTTCTATGGCCTTAGTCAGTTTTCGTGGCTGATAAAGAGGATTGACCATAAGTGGGCGTGGTTCTAAATAGAAACTATAGTTGGATAGCTTAATTTTTGGGACTATTAGAACATTAAAAAGTGATTTAAGGATGAAGTCTAGATTGAATCAAATTTTAATGCTGATCAGAATATATAGGTAGTATGTCTGATGTCTTCCTTCTAGATGTTACAAAAGTTATAACAAATTTTGTTTAGTCCAAATTTCCTTAAAGGGTACAAAAATAATTCTGCTAGTGATGCATCTCTAATAAACTACTAAAGCAATAAAAATTCATTTTAATCTTAATCTTAATTCAAGTCAATTATTATCAGGCTTACAATTCTAATTCTGCTAAGTTATAATAAATGCAGAGTATTTTCTATTCGGTTTAAATTGTTTATGAATCGATTTCTTCTCATTTGTTTTGTCTTAGTGAACGTCCTTCCGATTACAACATTTTTTCTTCCATAAAAGTTCACTGAACTCTTCTTGAACACAGAAACAAAACAACAACAACAACAACAATAAGATAGAAAAAAAACGTAAACCGATCGCAAAAACAATAACAATACGTGCGAATTTATAGCGAATACAAAAACAAAAATAAAGACATACACTAACAAATATATATACATGTACAAAAATAATCCATAACTTGTATATATAAATACTTACAGTATGTATGTACGTGTTTGTAATCGTAATCATTAAATATTAACAGTATTGGTGTCTGTAGCATTTGGTTGTGTGCGTGTTTTTGCGGTTATTTTGCTTCTACATATATACTTGATTTAATATAATATATACATATACACACATATATACTATATAATATATATATTGGCTTGTGGTTATACCTATTTGCATGTTAAGACGTGAAATGTGCACTTCATCGTACTGACCTACATTTGTTAGCAAGCCAAACCAAGTTAAGCCAAGCCGAAACAAATAACCATGCATGCAAGCAAGCAAGTAAGCAAGCAGCCTGCCATTTAGGAGGGGTAACCTGACCGACTGACTGACTGTCTCATTTCAGACTGACCAACTGACCAGTCAACGGGCATAACAAACAGTCTGAACGATTCATCATTTATGCATTCAACGAAGCATTATGAACGTAAGAAGAAGAAGTAGAAAAAAAAATAGTAGAAAACTGAATAGTGCGTGTATTCGGTCATTCAGTTAGCCCAGTTACACGCTCACATAATAACACCGATTATGTATGAATTTACTAACAATGTTGTTTGGTTTTTTTTCATTTTCATTTTCTTTATTGTTATGTTTTTTTTTTTTTTTTAAACAAATATGGTGCACATGAAGGGGGCAGTATACTAAGTTTGTCATTTCATTTGCAACACCAGATGAAGGAAACAAAAAACCTACAAAGTATTTATATTCTTGATTAGTATACAAATCGAAGTTGATATAGATATATATATGTGTCCGTCCGTATTCATTGAGTTATTGGCATACACTTTTACCTGATATTTTATACATAAACTTCTAGTTTGTAGTTTTTACAAGGACGAAAATTCATTTATCTGCCACAAAAATTGAGCTATGAAGTTAGAATTTGGTGCATTCATCGATTTGCCAAAAATCGACATCGACACAATCGATTTAAATCCATAAAAATTGATAGTTGATATTTGTTGAGGGTGTTTAAGATTAGGCGTAAACCAAATTTCGTTTTTTTACTTGTTGTTATTGTTATATTTATTGTAAAATCGAATATAGTCTTTTTTTATGTTTATTTTCTTATTTTAATAAACACGAATCTCTTACTTATCATTACACAATCCAGCTATATTGATGATAATGTATTAAAATAATTATTATTACGTATGTATGGATGGGTTGTACTTGTTTTCTTTTGCGTTCAGAAAATTGCCAACAGTACTCACGAAATGGAAGGACATGGTTATATCGATTACAAATTAATGCCGATTAGGATAATATATACTATGTAGTTGGTCTGAAATCCCCTTCTGGGTATTCCAGAATAGAATAGAATAGAAAATTTAGTACAACTTATTATCTTATGTGAAGTTCATAATAACATAATTATCTCTATTTTATCTCCTTTTATTATTTCTTCTAATTCACGAGAATATTCTGGTTGTGTGTTATGTGTTTATTATTACTACTAGACTCATATGAATCAAGGTCACGTGCCAACAAACTGTAAAACGTGTTTGTATCTCGAGATAATGTTGTTTTTGTTGCAATTATTGTATTCTATGTTACAGCTTTGAAATGTTTTATGGTGTGTATGTGTGTATTTGTGTAAGTGGCTGTGTGTGTAAACACTGACCTTAGCTTCTTTTTATACCCCCACACCAAAACGTTCTTTTCATAGAATTCAACAGACAGCATACAGACAGCAGAAATTGCTATCTATTGTTTATGCTTAGGTATTTGTTGGTGTGAGTGCGGATGTGTTCGTTTTTATACGCAGTGCTGTGAGTAAGCGATGTTTTTGTTTTCATCGTTATATTCGTAAGAACTTTACAGACACGCGATTCTAAACGTGTTTTTATTTGTTTTTGTTGTTTTTGTTGTTGTTCTTTATTATATACTTTTTGCAGCAGAACGTGTTTCGCATTTGTGGGTACGTAAAAAATGTTGAGAATTTCTATAAAGTGTAAATGAATGTACGTTTGGCTAAATATGTAAATAAATTCTGTATTTTGTAGTCTCTCCCTCTCTCTATCTCTCTGGGTAATTTAAAAATCATTCTTGAAAGTTTGTTTACATGTATGTGATACTCTTACTACATATGGGTGATGGGCTGTTTGTAAAAATGCTTCTTAATTGGTGGTGAAATTTCTCTATCGGGGTGGTAAGATAGCCACAGTGTCATGCAGGAGACATCTCTGGATCCTAAAAAAAAAACATGTGAGAAAGCTAAATTTGGTTTAGGTCATATCTTAAATACCCTTAACATCTACAATAGTGGGCGTGGCGGGTATATTATTACGCCCTCTAAATTTTCATTCCAATGTTTCTTAAAAGCGTTTGTCTATACACATGGGTTAGCATGTAACTCTGTATGGAATACATAGTTACATAATGCTGAAAAGTATGCAATTTAAAAATATTTTAATAAATTATTATTTATTTTAATTATCTATATATTTATCTATGACATGCTGGTGTAAATAGGTTCTTGTCTAAAATAAAAACTGGTGCTTGTCTTTGCTACATATATGACTTACAGGGTAACTCATAAATAAAGTACTTAACGCGTTTCTATTCTATTTAATTAAAAAAGAAAACGAAAGAAAATTTTACAATCATTCATATCTAATAATTTAACACCCTATACTGTTTAAGTTTATTCATATATACATATACAAAAAAAATAATAATTTGCTCTCAGAAGTTACATGAACGAGATAGAATTTCATTTAAATGTTAAATGCAACATGTATAGTAAAGCTGGAATCAATTTCAGCTCAATATCTCAATTATTCTATTATATTAATTAAAAACAAAATTGTTATGTCCTTATTGAAAAACTTTTTAAGAAAAAATTCAATTACATTTTGATTTGTCCTCGTAAATAAGTAAGGAAGAAAAAAGTCTTAAACGGATATTTTATTGTAGATAAACGTTTATTTTAATAGGAATTTTTGCATATAAAAGATTCTACAAAGTATGCAAAATTCACTTAATTATAATAAAAAGTTTCGCTTATTTTGTTGTTTATTACAATACTTGAAAAATTTTAAATATCATTTTATTGTATTATATGCAGCTGGAGTATAAAAATGGTTTTTTTTGTTTTTAATCTTTGGATCAAAGCTGACTAATATGATTGAATGATGATTATATTACCAGCGGATTAAAGTTTTATACATAAGCAATAATGTGGTGACATAAATAAGAAATATTTGAAATGGTTCACAAGGTTATAATAAAGATTCTTAATATTGTTTTTAACTCTATGGAGTAGAGTTTCAGGTGATTTTCATAAACAGAGAAATGCTGTAGAAGTGCTTGTTATCCATCTAAAGAGCGAGTATGATGACGATGAGAGTTATATGTATGAATATGTAATTATCTTAAAAATCTAACCAAACAATTACAACTACTGTTAGATATTCCCCTTTCATTAGAAAATCAATTGTTTAAGTGAGAGTATAACTAAAGAAATGATTACTTTTGTTTGCAGTAATCCATGAACACTTTTTCTTGTGAAATAGAATATATGCAGAGTGTATAGATATGTAAAAGTTTTATATATGTGTATATATATATGTGGGTGTGTAATTAGCGGATGTCAAGACGTTGTTATACCTTCGGGGGTCTCGATAATTTTATTGCAGGTATTAATGATGCTGGTTGAGATTTGGTTAGGGATTCTATTCTATCTATGACTAGAGCAAGCACTTTAACGTATTTAATAGTTGACGCACTTCAGCTTGCCAGCCAAAGGCATTCTCAACGGCTAATAGCCGCTCTTGCTGCAGTCTCCCCACCACTTCACCAGGCATCGCTGCCACCTCCTCACCATTCCTCTGTTGCATCCATTAGATACAATCACCCTCCACCTCTTCTTGCTGCACTTCGGCATCAAAGTCATCATCAGCCGTAGCCTCCTGATATTGTTGATACTCCGATACCAAGTCATTCATATTACTTTCGGCTTCAGTGAATTCCATTTCATCCATACCCTCGCCCGTATACCAATGCAAGAAAGCTTTACGTCGAAACATGGCCGAAAATTGTTCCGAAATACGTTTAAATAGCTCTTGAATAGCGGTGGTATTGCCAATAAAGGTCGAAGACATTTTTAAACCCTTTGGTGGTATGTCACAAACGGCCGTTTTCACATTATTCGGAATCCATTCCACAAAATATGAACTATTCTTATTCTGTACGGCTAACATTTGTTCATCCACTTCCTTCATAGACATGCGACCTCTAAATACCGCTGCTACCGTTAAATAACGGCCGTGGCGGGGATCGCATGCAGCCATCATGTTTTTAGCATCAAACATCTGTTGTGTTAATTCGGGTACGGTAAGAGCCCGATATTGTTGTGAGCCACGCGATGTGAGCGGGGCAAAGCCGGGCATAAAGAAGTGCAGGCGAGGGAACGGTACCATATTGACAGCTAACTTGCGCAAGTCAGCATTCAATTGGCCGGGAAAACGAAGACATGTGGTTACCCCCGACATGGTTAGAGAAACTAAATGATTTAAGTCTCCATAACTGGGATTAGAGACCTTCAAGGTACGGAAACATATGTCGTATAAAGCTTCATTATCAATGCAATAAGTCTCATCTGTATTCTCGACTAGCTGATGTATAGACAATGTGGCATTATAAGGCTCCACCACAGTATCAGATACTTTGGGCGAGGGTACAACCGAATAAGTGTTCATAATACGATCCGGATATTCTTCACGTATTTTCGAGATCAATAAAGTACCCATGCCCGAACCGGTACCACCACCCAAAGAATGCGTCAATTGGAAACCCTAAAAAATATAGAAAAGTTTAAGAAAAATTCATCTCCTTAGAGGATAAAAGTTCGTCCTTACCTGAAGACAATCACAATTTTCACATTCTTTGCGTACCACATCCAAAACATTATCCACCAGTTCAGCACCTTCAGTATAATGACCTTTGGCCCAATTATTGCCAGCACCCGATTGACCAAAGACAAAATTATCGGGACGAAATAGTTGACCGTAAGCCCCGGAACGTACCGCTTCCATAGTACCCGGTTCCAAGTCCAACAGAATAGCTCGTGGTACATATTTACCACCCGAAGAACGGGTAACAGCTGTAAATTTATTAAAGAGACAAGAATTCATTAATTAAAAGTTTTCCCAACAGAACACTGGAAAGTTGAATTTACAATCTTATTCTAAATAATGAGGGAGCAGCAAAAATGTGTAAAATGTTGGGAACGTTTTGAATATAGCACTTATCGAAAATGCATGACACGTGCTTTCTTTTAACACCCATAAATGGAAGGAAATTTTAAAAATTTAATGGAAATTTCAAACCACGTCACTTGGCATACCAAATAAAGAAAGCGAACCAAGCACCAAGAAGCATTTAATACTTATACCAGAGTGAGAATTGTGAATTATTCCAGTGAATAGCGAATTATGAATAAGATTTTATGCATTGGAATGCATTGTGATAGAACACCTGCAGTAAAAACCATCACGCGTGTCTTAGTCAATTGGTTATAATGAGTTAACCATAAAGCGGTTGCTTTACGAGTTGAATACAAAGTTAGTTCCAATTAAACCTGGTAAGGAATTTCTTTTGTCTGCAAAAAATAGACCAGAAGTTTCTGAGTCATTGCATTTGAAAAGAAAATGTTTAATGACTAATGATTCTGTAGTTTTGGAAGGAAGACTGGGAAGGGTTTATGGACTTATGATTTTAATGGTTTCTCCTTTTTTTAAGTTCTTGAGTATTATTTGACATTTATTTAGGTAAAGCTTAAATTTAACGATTTATTTTATATTAATGTACTTACCGGATGCTTCATTATAGTACACACTGATACGTTCTAATTGTAAATCACTATCTCCAACATAAATGCCATTACTGTCGATGCCATGTTCCTCGGAAATGATCTCCCAGAACTGCAATGACAACAACAAACAATAGATTTTTATTAAAGGCACTTAGTTTCGAATTCGCAGCAGTCCAAATAAAGCAACTTATTCTAAAATATATTTGGTAGTATCAATAAAAATTCTTTCTTGACAAATTTTTAGAGAAAAAATCATTTTAAAAATAATGCGATCCGATCTAAGTTTAAAGTAAAGTTTATTAACCCATTTTTCTTAAGAATTATATGTTTTTGAACCTACCAATGCTTGGTAGGAAACAATAGTAAGGGGCTGCCAACCTTAAGCACTGTACATCTTTTTTTTAAATGCTCATCTCATATATAGTATATATTTATAAAGCAATATAGAAAATAAAGAAATTTCCAAATCACTGCTCACATTGTTCAGCCAGCTAAACATATTATTATTATTATTTCTTAATTAAGTACTCACTACTGTTCACTGTTGCCAGGCGACTTATGCCGTTCAGATGGTTTATTAAAAAAAAAAAGAAACGTAAGCACAACAACCATTAAAACTGTTTTATATTTTAACCCTATTAGTCAACCATGTGTGAAGTCAGACTTTAGAAGAATAAGATTTTGAAGAAATTTCTGTTAGTACCCCTGTACAGATAGAGAGTTGTTTAATAAGCAACTGCCAGATTGGTCTAGTCATCTATCAACAGGTGATTTTTTTTTAATTAAAGCAATAATCGCTGCATTAAGCTGAATCCCTACTAAAGTTTCCAAGATTTTAATGAACTTTATATACTTGTATACAATATATATTGTTTGAATAAAATTTGTGTATCGGTTGTAGTTTTATGATTGACAAATGTCTTGGCTATAGAAGGGATGTGGCAGTTAATATAGGTGAAAACACACCTTTTCATATAAGTTTATGTTTGTTTATACACCCACATATGTATACTCAACCCATCGCTTACTACCTAGTAGCAATTGAATGAAAGATTTATTGTATGTTTTGATTTATAACTCAATAAATGTAAATAAATAAAAATGGGAAAATATTATAGTCTGTCAAGCCCAACCATTTAATACCCTACACCATTTATCTTCACATATTATTCCGCAATTAGTTTAGTAATGTCTAAACGCAAGGCAATGTCATATAAGTCGATTTCGATTTTGGTTCTGAATCTGAATGCAAATTGTGGGCGTGGCAAGTAGCTATAACAATGAATGTAATACGTATCGAAATTATTCTGCTTAATAAATGTTTGTATGTGCTCAATATATGTTTTTTTTAATTGTGGGCGTGTTTATTAAGTGACCACGCCCATTTTGGAATTATTAAAAATATATGGGTTAAATAAAAATGCCAATTTCTTAACTCAATTTTTGATTCGTGATTAACAGATAGATTTTTGGCGACTGTGGGCGTGGCTTTTTACCCCATTTTGTCATATTTGAATAGAAACTAGAAATATTTAAATATAGCTCAATATCTCAAGATTGCCGATATTTAAACATATTAGGAACAACAACAACATTAACAACAAAAAAAAAATTAAACACAAAAAATACAAAAAAGAAAAAAAAATAAATAAAAAAAAATTAATCATAATAAGTTTAATTAGCTTATTATATGTATTTTATCGTATGGATAATATCTTCATTCTCTCAGGCCCTGCCTATCCGTGCTCCAAACGACTTACATATAAATGAGCTGCGTTAAGGAATGTTGTTATTATTGCTTATGGGTGTTGTCGTTATTGTTATTATTGTTGTTGTTGTTGTCTTTACAGGTGTTGTCATGACTTCTCTATTCTTTAATGTCTCTCAACGCATCGGTACATCGTTTAAGTAAATGTTGTTTTTTTTTTTTTGTTTGTTTATTATTGTTCAAAATAAACATGATTCTTATGGCATGAAAGCAATAAAATATAATCTTATACATACACTGGCATCTAAATGTTTGTTAAAACTGTTTGTTGTTATTGTTTAATTTGTTGATAATTTATGGACTTGTAAAGTAAAATGTAACATAAAAGGAAAATTCACCCTGAAGTTTGTATGTGCGTATAGATATGTGTATGCGTGTATATGCAATCAAATTGATCAATGATTGCAGTCGTCATTCTACATTGATTGGTTTTTTTTTTTATTATTATTATTATTATTTGATTATTTTATTTGGAACAATTTAATGTTGTGTGCGTATGTATGTGTGTGTGTTATAATGATGATGATGACGACGTCATTTTGCGCTTAAATAAACATTTTGATAAAAACAAACTTGTTTCAGACCATTTGAAGAAAACATATGGACGCTAACATAAGGGTATAGTAAGTAACAACTCATGTTAACACAATATTGATAACAGTTCATGTGAACTTAGAATGAGACTCCTAATGGATTTCTTTTCGCATACATACTTATGTCATTTTGATTGTGTCATAAAATATTTTTTTTTTGTAAAAAGTATGAAAAATATTTCATATCCATCATTATTTGTAACCATTTAGTTAAGCCCGTCCGTACGTCCGTCTATTGTTGTGTCTCTACCAGTGGTAAATTTGAAATATTAGACGTAGAAGTATTTTGTTCAAAAATATTTCTACTTTCTATATGAATTCAAAATAAAATCTTTTAAGTGCCATGTCTACAATTTCATTGTTTCAAAGTTAAAATTGAAATTATAGTATATTGTATACCTACTCTATGGATGTGTCAAAAATGGGTTCAATGTACAAAAAAATACTATTTGTCATAGAAATTGTTTTTTGAATTACTAAGAAATACGTAATGTATTAAAATGTGTAATTTTATAACGGCCACGCCTACAATTTGTATATATTTTAGCCTAACCATGTAGTTGTTCTCTATCTATGTAGTTGAGTGATATCATGACAGATGTTCTTCTTCCTCCTACTACCGTCATTATATTCTTTATACACAAATGATCCCCAGAAGCGTTAACTTTTCTGGTTAAAGTTTTTCAGACAATTACTGAAACTCTCACGTATGATTTGCTTGAGCAAGCAAAGTACGTTTTTATAAGCATATTCCAACTCAGGAGATCTTTAAAACAACAATGCTTGTATTAATGTGTTAATGGTTGTTTAGGAAAGATTGTTTTTTCTTTTGTTTTTTCTTTGAATTGCTATTAAACCTCTTAAAAAATAACAACGTGCTGTAATAAATTTGGCTATAAAAGAGAGCTACAATAATAAAGTGATTAAATGATGTAAGAAGAACTCTTTTTTTTACGTAACAATTAACGTATAAGTGGATAATGACCCTAAATAAAAAAAAAAAAATTAAAAAAAAAAAAAAACACAACAATAGCAAAACGTTTAGAAATTATATTAATGTATGCACGTTAAAATAAATTAATCAAGAATTGCTGAAAAACAGGAAGAATAGAGAATCTTGTGAGGTGGAAGAACAAGCCGTGAAAATAATGAATCAAAGGAGCAACAACAACAAATGAACGTTACAGCAAATAATAAAACTCAATTTGGCTCAGGCTGAATCTTAAATATCCTCTACATGTAAATACAAACGGTGGGCGTGGCAGTAATATTATTACGCCCTCTAATAGTGTTCGAATTGTGGATCAGCGTGCAAGTCGAGTTTTACACTGAATATGGTTTTTTTAAAAATTGCGGGTGCGTCTGTTATCCGTGACTACGCTCATTTTGGCTACATCGAGAGGTATAAATATGTTTCAAAATTGTACTCAATTGTTCTCACTCTTCCTGCATCAGTCGTTTAAGCTACAGGTTACAGAGGAAGACGTTTTATTTGTTTTAATAGCAAAACAGCGTAATTTTCAATGGTTGGTTGCACGGACTGGATGACTTCTTACCCGCACGTATTTGTTCTTGTTGAGAAATTGTCTCAACAAATACAAAGAACAACAACAACAAAAATAAAAACATTAGATATAAGAGCAACAACAACATGTCATTAAAGTATTCACTCTACTGCACTGACTCGCCATGTAAAACAGTATTGTAGCAGTAATGTGGAAGCACACACATACACACACACACACCACTACCAACAGATGTTACTACAGAAAGTGCGCCAGTAAAAGCTATTTCAAGCATATTTATATATATTGCACGTATTAATGTATGGTAAGGTAAGCAGCAGCAACACCAGCAACCAGTCAAGCATTCAGTTAGCCGCCAAAATAAATTAGTGGCAATCAACAGAATTTCTAGATTTTTCTTTAGCTGTTTTTCTCCTTAACGGGAAAAATTCAACATATTTCATTTCATTTTTTCGTTCGCCTTTTCCTATCTCGTGTATTTTGCAAATATTTCTTCTTATAAAAAAAAAAAAAAATGTATATATACGACTCAAAAAAATGTAAAAAATGTGTTACAAGAAAAGGCAACAGAAGAAAAAAGGAAACAATCTCAATGTCGACATAATTGGTCGTAAAGTTTATTTTCTCCAACACTCCATACACACATAAGCAGCACAAGCTTACTTACACGTGATATATAGTCATAGGCAGCCACAACAATAAAGAAAAACGATTTCATTTGTTTGTTGGATATATTGTACGTATAGTGCATAAGCGTACAAACGCGTACAATGTAAGAATGATAGGCAAGAGTTAATCATCAATCATGGCGAAGTGAGCAACCAGACAGATACAGTAGAAGGAATTGTTGTTAAAAAAAAAAGAAAAGCAACAACAACTCACCCTTGGCATATTCTAAAAACAAATGAAAAAAAGCTTCAATTTCTTTTTTTTTTTTTTTGTAACTCACAGTCAAGTGCTTTTATACCCTTCTTCACAACAAAGAAGAAGAATGTTTGTTAAATTACTTAAGGTTGTAAGTTTCAAGATATTAAAATAAAATTTTGTTAAATAGTTAACTTAACACACAGATTCCTTTTTAAAGTAGAACAAATCGGTTCGCAGACATGCCCACAATTGAAAAAAATTTATACATCAGCCAAGAAATTTTTATTGGGAAATTGAAATTCGTATATATTTTTACAATATAGACGGGCCAAATGTGGGCGTGGTTAGTTAATATATTTGATCAGAATTTACAAAATAAAGAGAGTACTTAGCTATCTGCCACGTCCATACATCGTTGGTAGCCGCGTAGGGTATTTAAGATTTTGGTTAAATTTAGTTTCTTCTATACTTGGTTGTTCATATGCATACACCACCTCATAAGTAATGCGTTGTGAAGTGCTCTTATAACATAATAACAACAACAACAACACAGAGATAGAAAGAAATCATAAATAAAGTCTACACTGAACATGGACGTAATGTATGGAGTATGTGTTTTTTTCTTTAAACAAAATCTTATTTAACACTTCGTTCTATGCTTTCTAAATATTTTTACATATGCTTTGGAAAACAACAACAACAAAATGTATGCGCGAATAATACTTTTTTTTTTTTTTAGAAAATGTATTTTTATACAATGCAACATTTTTGTTTTTATTTCAATTTGAATGGTTGGTATTTTTTTTCTACTTTGATTCTCCCTTGTACATACATAAAAAAAAATTGAAGCAATGTTTAGTTTTTTTCTTTAGTTCTGTCCTGCACTCATCCATGCATTCAATCTATTTATTCCACACATCGTAACTTAGTAGCTGTATGTTGTTGTTGTTATTGTTGCTGTTGCTATAGTTGCTGTTACTATTGCATATTTAAAGGCATGGATAGCGCATGCCTCATGGTATGAAGTGGCTTGCTTGGCTGACTCTCAACATTCTTCAGTTTAATTTACGATGATTGAAAGGCACGAAAAAAATAGAAATAAATAAAGAGCAACAAATGAAATGCTGGAAAAGAATAAGAAATAGAGCTGGGGGAGTTCATTTAAGAAAATGCGTCATGATATAGTTTGGGTAAGAAAAAAAAAAGATCTCAATCATAAATTTATGCCTAAAAATATTAAGAAAATTAAAATCAAATATTAAGAAAATTTAAAAAAAAATCGCCATGCACCATGCTTTGTGATACCCATTCGTATTCGATAATCTGCTATCTTGGTGCAGCTGTTACATTGGATTCAGAATAACGACATTTAACTTGTCTTATTGTATTCTCCGAGAGTTTTCATTCGACACCCATATCGACGGAACGATTTGCGAAGAATTATATATTCGCTACTTTATGGCATCCGCCATATTGGATTTACGATATTAAGATTTAGAACATTTGAAGCGGTTCAATTTGATACCCATTGTATACAAACGTTGTCAACAAATTGTAAGTCAGCCATTTTGAAAAGTGATTGGAATATATTAGAATAATCGGATATAGAAATGTTAGCTTTCATCCTGACTAATAAGAAAGCAAATTAGATAATAGTTAATAAAAAGGAGGTTTCATAACAATCTACCCTTAATAACGCTATAAGTTTTATAAATGATTGAAATGTATACATCAAAGTATCTTTAGTGTATCACTGGACTGATATGATTAGAATTTAAATTTTTTTTAAACCTTCTCAATTCTACTTACCCCCTTCTTTATAACCTATGACCATCTTACCTGTCACATAAACTGTCACTTTATATTTTATGTGAAATTTAACACTAAACAGGAAGTTTTGTTTAAAAAAAAAAGTATACTCTTCAAAGCACATCCTTTTTTTAATTAGGGTGACTTTTGGTCTAACGATCTTCACATTATTAACAATGCTATTAACGACGACAACTACTACAATAGAATTCTTTTACTTTGAGTAATTTGAGATAGTTTAGAAAGTTTCAAATTACTGACGTGAATATTGCATTATTTAGCAACGTTAAGATATTTTATGTATAAAGTATAATAATTATAGTATTGGGGAAAAAGTTTGCATTTCCGAATATTGTATATAACACTTGTGGCGACGGGTATATCAACTTTGTAAAGCCTGAGTGTAAAACGCTACACCCACCTTCAATTATACCAATCCATTCAGAATTAAAATTTGAATCGATTTAATCATGTCCGTCTGTCCATTCACTCATGTTTTAAAAATGGCCCTTGCGCCCATATTAATCCAAAAAAACTTTTATTTGACACAGAATTCTACCTTTAAGATAATATGTAAACTTTGTATGATCAATAAAAGAGGCGCAATTGTATAAATGTCACGCCTTTAATTTAAATATATAAACTGTAGAGGCTGTCTAAGGTTCAGCTAAAGCCAAGTATATATTTTTCTTGTTTTTGTTGTTTTTTTCAAGTACCTACATATGTTATGTTTTGACTACTATACAGACTGATACAGTATCTGTTTTGTTTCTTAAATTCACTGTTGGTTCTGGGTGTTGTCTTACAAAATAAAATACACACGCTGCGCGGTTAGATTACATTACTCATATAATCGTATATAATTAACATGCACATTAAAACCATATACACTCATGCACATACATGTACCTAGAATGTATAAATAAAGAAAAAAAAATCTTCAAGAAAGTCAATTATCTGAAAACATTTGTAAAAATAAAACCATCATATAAGTATATATACTGTAGTGTATATGTTTAGAAAAAGAAAATGAATCAACTGGACAAGTAATCATTTAAAACTTACACTATATTTATTAAAATAGTAACAACTTCCTGCATTAATATAATTAAACAAGATTTATAAGATGATCTTTCAAGCTAAAGCTTGTCAAAATATGTTCTGGAATAATAAAATATTATTGCTTTAGAATATATTTTGATAAGTAACGCCATCTTCTAGCTGAAGCCTGCAACTTTTTAAAGTGCCCACGTATATTTAAAAAACAAATGACTATATACTCGGTTATAGTCGGTCTATTTAATACTCTATCCTACTTGATTCCACCGGGACTAATTAACTATTCTTTAGCAATTTTTGTTAAAAAATATTACGATTTAAGATTTTTTGGAAAACTTCAATGCAGAAGACTTTAAGTTGTAAATTGTTCCGCAGGCGAAAAGTTTCGGTAATCTGTTGAAGTTTAAACTTAAACTTAAAACTTATTCAAATGGACGTACGTACAGTTTAACTAAATTGATGGAAAATTCAAAGCTATACAAATACGATCTATATAGTACTAGCAAAGGTTATTGAAACCTTTTTAGCGAATCCCTCTAAAAGATTGACTATTTCAGACATAAAGTTTTCTTTTCTTTAGACTTAAAGTTATAAATAATGTCCCCCTTCCAGAGCTACTTTTATTGCACTTTTCAACAAAATTATTTTATAATTTGATGACTAATTTTAGCTGCATTTTTGTTATACTTTTCATTCATTTCCTCCTTTTTATTGTTATAGTTATATTTTTATTACAGATTAAACCGCAAAACTAATCTTTTCTTTTCTCTTTACTCATATTATTCTTCTTATCTAAAATTATACGCCTCAGTTGAAAATGCTGTATAATAAACAATTATTACTTATTTACTCTATATTCATATACTAGGTATTACTTGGACTTGGACTACTTGGACACTCGTTAGAAAAACCATTTCCAAGAAACATTTACAACAATAAAATGAGTGTTTTTTTTTCTATTCGCTTAACTAGTTCATATGATTCATGTATAATTTTTAGTCATTAAACTTTTTATATTTCACGATAATTGGAAGAGTAGATTTGTTATAACCTTGTTTAAAATTTTGTACCAAAATTTCTGTAAATAGTTTTTCGCTTAAATTAAAGAAGACAAAAGTGTATCTATCAATTATTAAAATTGAGCTATGAAAATGAAATTTTGTGTACCCTACGTACGTATAATTAGAGTAAAAAGAACAGCCATGTCCACAATTGGCAAAAATCTATTTATCAGCTATCAAAGTTGAGTTAAGGAGTTTAAATTTTTATAATTATATTCATCAATGGGCCGGCAAAGTGGATGGGGTCGTATCATAATTACGTAGAATAAAAGAATTTAAAAAAAAATCATGCGTAATTCGGCTTGTAAGCCTTTTTGTAATATATACAGGGCGTAACCAAGTATCTCCCACGCCTTCTCATTTTCTTAATAGAAGTAAAAGATATTTGAGCCAAATTCAGTTTTATTTTATTTTATTTAATTCTTCTGATATTTTTCAAACTCCTTTAAGGCTTTTATATGCGATCACTTGTCAAGACAACATTACTACTATTCAACTTTAACTTTAAATTTTTTAATTAACGAGTTAATATTATTAAATCGTTAATCATTCTATGCACGTACTCATTCCAACTGAATTTCAAATTTAATGAAAAAAAAAAAAACCAAACAAAAAAACATTACAACAACAATATAAAATATGGCAATAATATTGTTGTTGGTTTTTATTTTAACCAAATAAGGGAAAATGGATAAATTGTGGAAGAAACTTACCTTAGCACCAATTTGATTACCACACTGACCGGCTTGCAAGTGAACAATTTCTCTCATTTTTCTTGAATAATTTTTCTTTTTTTATACAATGAAATAAATAACAAAAATTAAACGATCTTAATTGGAGTAAGTTTTTTTTTCGATTTATTTATTTTTCTCTTTTTATTAATTATAATTTTATAATTTATTTTTTAAACTGAAATCGTTGTTGTTCACTTGCGTTGTAAAAAAAAAAACACCACTTGAAGTGAGAGAGGAAGAGTACACTTGATTATCACTTGACGTATAAAACTCAACTGATCGTTTGTATCTAGTTGGTGGCATACAAGAAGCATTTATGCCGGCCTTATAAAATCTATCCGAATATACGAAAACAAACCGATTTACGATGTACTGCCGATAATAGTTTTTTTGTTTTTTTTTTTTAAATTAAAGTAAGAAAGAAAATTATCGTTGTGTGTTTTGTGGTGTTTTCGTGAGTAATCTGTATTGTACTGAATAATGATACTGATTGTTGTTGTGATTGTTGTACAAAAAAGAGTTTCTCTGTTTAAATACGTCAGCCTGTTAGGTAGTCGAGCTGCTCCCTATGTTTCTTATTTCATATAAAACCTTATGTGTTTGCCGATCACTGAATTTTCTTATAATCTCTCTATGAAAGAAGGGGTTTATTAAATATCTTGGTAAAAAAGGTGTTAAAGTCCACAGAAATGGTAAGGTTTACAATTCGTTTCCATTAGATGCTCTTACAGTTACAAAAATTAAACCATTTAACTGAAATTGTGTAGAGACAGCCAGTTTCCTTTATAAATTTGTTAAAATTGGTAGAGTGCCATGCCCACAATTCTTAAAAATTTCTCAAATCTTAAATTCAATTTACAAAATGATAATTAGCCCATTTAGGGAGTAAAAAAGAGGGCGTGGTCATATAAAAAATTAAGTTTTTATAGGACCTATATAAGAAAACTGAAATTTGGCACAAACATTATTATACATTGTATACAGATGGGCGAAAATGCCACGCCTACAATAAAAAAATTATATCTCTGTCAGAAAAAATTGAGCCTTTGAAGTTCAAAATTTGGTATGCACATTAACAATTAAATTATCCAGTGATGTGCCAAAATTAAAAAGTAGTCGGATAACAGACACGCCCACAATCAACAAAATCGTTATATCTGCCACAAAAACTGTCCTATGAACTTGAAATTTAGTACAAATATTTAAATGTATCCCATCTATCAATGTTCCAAATATAGGCGTGGTCGTAATAACGGACACGCTTACAATTTCCAAATAAAACATTCTCAACGTAAAAGTCGATATGAAAGCTGATATATAATACATACATTATTATAGAGAGTACATATGTACCTGTCACGCCCATAATTTGTATCTAGACGTATAGACTGTATCTTTATAACTTATTTAAATTGAACATTTTATCAGTCGCGGCATCAGTTATATGGATCACTTTATTTTGCTAAGTATTTGATCTAAATTAAAACTTAAAGAATATCATGATATGTTAGTTTTATAAATAGACATTAGAGTAGAGTACAGCGAACGTTGAAACGTTGAGAAGCATAGCCACAGCATTAGAATTATGTCTGTGACTGCTGTGCTGTGCTGTAAGTGTGGTGAGTGGCAAGTGAGTTCGTTGATCTATTTAAAAATACAAATTCTTAGTTTATTTTATCGCAAAAGCATACAAAACATAAATAATGTATGTTGTCTTTCAACTAAGCATCTTTAGCACTACATACATACATACATACATATTTAATATTATTATAAGAATTGCCGAAAGGTATAAATCATAAAAAAAACACAAATAATTATTGACCAGTGATGGAGGTATAATGCAAAATAATCCAGTTTTTGAAAAAAAAGAAAAAATATATAATTTTCCCATAATAATTATTAATATTTTTTTTTAAATTATGCATTGATGCATATTTCGTTAAACTAAATAATAGTAAAATTTCATATTTGTTATATATGAACATATTATCACCGGCACAGGCTGACCCTCACACGTAAAATTTTGAACTATAGTTATAGTTTTACTATACCCAACAATACTCTTGGTACAGGATATATTCAATTTGGCCAGATTTTTCTTACTCCTAAAGAAAGTTGCACCTTTTTCTATAGTAAACGCTTCAGAAGATTCCCAATATAATAATCGCCAAAAGCGAAATATTGTTATATGGGAAGAAATGTTTAGTGCCCTTCTGCTAAAGAAAACATATTGTTTAATAGATTTTTAGTAATTTTGAGGCTCCTAAGGTCCTTCTCGATTGTTTAGGCCGTGCACCATTAAACTCGCCACTGATTAAATCTAGAGTTTTGTATTTGAATTTCGGAATAAAAATTTTAAAGGAAATCTTTGCCTCAAAATAAACAGGTTCATGTAAAAGATATTTGAGAATAGTCTTAAATCAAAGTTAGTTTTTTTTTTTCGAATTTTGAGAAATACATTGACACAATAATTATCAATGTCAGTCTGTCCATGTCCAAATTTAGGCACAATATAGTAGTAAAAAATTAACTAAATCTGGCTGAGATTAAATACCCTCTACATCCACAATAAATACAAACGGTGGGCGTGGCAGGCCTTTAATAGTGTATATATTACATATCAGGTTGCAAGCTTTATAGGGTTTTTGAAAATTTAAGGCTTGATTGTTTTCCGGTCACGCCCATTTTTGACACATCGATGGATAAGGTAATTATACATATGTGTACCAAATTTCCACTTTATAGCTCCATTTTTGTGGTTGATAGATCGATTTTTTTTAAATTGTGGGCGTGGCTCTTGACTGATTTTGTCAAATTTAAAAAACGTTCATTTTATGTAAAGAAAATAAAAGTTTCTCTACAAAATTTCAGCTCAATATATCAAAATTTACTACCGTGAGAGAGATAACAACAGACGGACACACATGGACAAACTGGGATCATTCTTAAACAAACTATTAAACTATTAAACAAATAATAGCATATATTGCATTTGATTTGTTTTGGTCACGTATTATTAATATTTATGTATATCCTGTACAAGTAGAACAAATATTTACATTTTACGCTTCACAGTCCATTCAGTTTTTGGTACTCATAACAGCTTAACAAATGAAAGTGCTGTCTGTTCTATATAATAATAAAAATTGTGGGAGAGAACAGTTCTTCTATGTTTATGCACATATTTTAATACTTTTTTTTTATTGTCCTTTGGGATTTTTAATTTGTTTTCATTTTCGCTTAAATAAGTTTCAAATTTGCATACATTTTATATGCATCATAACCAAACACGTTGTGTTGTTGTGCTTTAGCTGCTGTATTATATTATTATGGATCGATTGGCAAGTGTGAAAATTCGCACAATTTTCAATGGTTGTAATAAAGTTTTTTAAATGTTTGACAAAATGAATATGAAATATTTTGCTAAAAGTAAGCTTTGGATAAAGATTATAATACATAGGTATAGAAAATTTTGACACATGTCTGTACGTCCGTTTTCCTTTATCTCCTAAATTAAACAAAAATGAACAAGAGATGATAAAACGTCTATTGTTTTTTTATTGTATTCTATAATGTGCATATATTTTTAAATAAAACTTTTAAATTATTAAAAATATATATAAACAGATGTTCATTTAATGCAAGATTTTTGAAATTCAGGAAACAATTATATGCAATCTATAAAGAATTAAAAAATCTTTGTGTGATAGAATATAATAAATGTTCCCATTTTTGGTACGTAAATTATGTAAAAAATTGCTAAATTTAAGACGGAGAGATGGACAAAGATTTTAATTCCTTTAAAAACGAACAAGAACCAATTTCAAATTTAGGAAATCAAATGTATGCTCAAATTATTGAACTTTATCAAAATGTTTTCCATTCTTTTTGTTCATCAGTAAAAAGCATAAAAGAATGAACAAAAATGTGCCTAGTTTGAGTACAATTTATGAAAATTTACACAGACACCTTCCACCCCAAACATATAGAATTCAATGCATATAAACACTACATATTATACTAGCGTTTAATTACAAAACTGTCAAAAGCAAAGAATACCAACAAAAAAAAAAAAAATCAAAAGCAACTTTTCAACGCATCATAAAAACTCTGACAAAAATACTAAAATCCTAAATAAATGTGTGTACCGATGCTAACGTAAATTTTATTTGCACTTATTACCCACTAGAATAATTACATAAATTCACGCACATGTACTGGTATGTATAGGCGCGTTCATCTCCTCTAATTATTTGTAAATGTGTTAGATAAGTTCTTTAAATAGACAATCGACCTGGATTACTGAAATGATACATCATATAATTCATGTTTGTTGGGGTTATGTTTGTTATTATTATTATTATTGTATAATTGTACGAATTATCATAAAACGAGCCAGATATTACCCTGGGCATGGTACACTAACTTGTATAAGTAAAGAATTTTCTTTATATGTTGACTTAAACAAAATCTAAGATCTCGCCACGCTGATATGTCATCTAAGGGCGTGACTGGTGTATGATGATAAAGTGTCACAGTTCAATTTAAAAAGTCAAGGCGTAGATTTTAAAGAATTATTTTCCATACAGCGTATATTTGAATATCTGTAGTTTTACTGTCCCGTCCCCCCCTGAACCAATAGACGGACATACGGACAAAGATCACAAAATCGTCTTAGATTTTAATGTTGATGAAGAATTTATATAATTTTGAATGTTGCAAGAGGAATAGTAAACATATGTGTGTATGTCCCATCTAATGTAAATATATATAAATAATAATACGTATACGACGTGGAGATCTGGGTTATATACATACAATAAATGGCTAGAATTTTGCTAGAAGAAAAAAAGAAAGGCCTGTATTAATTAATAGTAATTCAGAGTACTGTTAGTCTTAAGTATTGGTGGTATAGTTTTGTTACAATTTTTTTTTATATTCTATTAAAGGAATGCAATAAAAGAGGAAAACTGCAAACATGTGCAAACTGTCACAGTGTTAAAGAAAAGTAATTTTTAACTCCCTCGGCATATAAAAGAATATTTATGTTGCCACAAAATTCATATAAATCGATTAGTAATAAAAATTCAAATTGTCCCCTTTTTCTACTCTTTATACCAATACTTCTAACTTGTAACCAACACACAAACATACACAAAAGCAATAAAAATTGGCTGACACGTGGCTTGGCTAGTAGTTACCACCATACATACATATTTGTTGGTTGTAAAAGAAACAAAAAAAAAAAAAAAGAATAAAATTCATTGGTGTTGGTTTCGTTAGCCATTTAGCAGATTTAATAATTTTTTTTTGTAAATTTTTTTTTTTTTTTTTTGACACCAATATCTTACATACGCTACCCTAACAAATATTTGGCTTTGTAGGCGAGAAAAACCACACATTTGACACGAACCATAAAATTGCTTTAACAACAACATGTAATGCAACAACCAACACCATATGTTAGATCATTAATACTGTACGTGTGTGTTTGTGTGTGTTTAAGCATTGTAATAGCTGCATACACACGTATACACGTATGTAATAAACGCAAGCAAATAATCGAACACATTTTTCCATATGCATGTGTGAATTGTGTGTGAGTGTGTGTGTGTATACTTATGTATTATATGTATAATAGCATAGTGTTGAGTGTAATTGCAATGTCAATTGTTTTAACAAACATGTGTTGCCAAAATTTTGTAACATTCCTATAGTAGTGTTGTTGCAGTAATTCTTTGTTCTAAGGCTAAAGCTTTATTCCTTCTGTTCCCCTTTATTTTCTACTATACAAGTGTGCGTGCGAATGCGAGTGTGTATGAGTTTGTACATGTTCGTTTAGCTTACAGTCATAAATAACGGTATTTTTCTTATGTTCTCACCATAAATTGCAGCACACGCTTGAACCCACATAAACACTAACACACATTTATATACGTACATATATGTGTGCTATATATGTAGCATTTCTTTGTCACCATGAAAATTTTACAATACACATAATCGCTAATACAATTAAAACTTGCTTAGCATTAGAACTATGCAGTCATAGAGAAATTTTAATCAAAATTAATGAAAAAATGAATCTTTTTTTTTTTTTTTTTTTTTTTGTAAATTTTTGTATGAAAAAAATTATTAAGGAAAAATAAGAATCACCTTAAGGACAAGAATGGTTTATGTTGTTTTTAAAAATCGTAATATTGTAAATATGACAAGTTTGAAAAATGGTTTGTCACCACTTTGCAAATAATCCCAATTTGTCCAAATTCAATAGCAATCTAGAACAAATAGCAGAAGCTAGAACAAATAATGCCTCTTTTTATTAATTATATGCACACAATATTAACAACAGCAACAACAGTTAGATATGAGGAGAACTCCATTTAGCATGCAAGCAATAGAACACATAAACTGTACAAAGAACATAAAGAAGGAGAAGGAGAACGCACAGCAGCACTACGTATTTATACTATAAACAAAACCAAAACCATAAAATATTAATATTGGAAAACACTTTAAACCGATAATGGCTGCCAATATATTATATATAGCAACTGCATTTGTTTTGCTTGTAAATTGCTTGTAAAACGTGTTGGCTTTGATTGTGACAAACACAGCAATTTGTACCAGTTCAACAATGAAAGAAAAGCAAGCTCCCAATCCCTCTCTCTCTCTCTCAAGATTGAATAAAGGAAGAGGAAATATTTTCTGCTTTTTTTTTTCTCCCATTAAATGCATATATGTGCGTAAAGGATATCGCCAAATTTACAATATATCTTTTATAATCTCATAGCAGCAGCTGAGCAGCACCTTTTTTTAGTAGTTTTACATTGTGTGGGTAGGCAAACTCCTTTTGTAGAAAAAAATCAATATTTAAAAACAAACAAAAAAAATTAATATAAGAAATTTGTTAATTATATAAAATAATTTTATTTGATATGTTTTTTCTATTCCAGAGAGAAAGCTTAAAAAATTATTTTAATATTGTACAGACTCTAGACGGTCTTGGCTTGAGATTAATAAATATTCTCTTCAATAGCATTTTTATGGTTTATATAATATGTTCTCGTAGCAGTACAATGGTTGTTTAATATTATTTTTTTTTTTTGTACTCTATGTACAGTATTACACAAGGGTAACATTAATTTTTTTCAATAATTCACCCAAGCTTTTGGTGGCACCCAATATGAACTGTGTTCGCAGGCGGCATGGTATTATTTGTGTATAGTATTCACAACAAAACCATTAGTGCACCATCTGTTGTGCTCCTTCCAATGAGATTAAATCGCTTGAAAGTCTCCTAAAAACATCGGGTGCCTATAACAGTGATGCTGCTCCGCGGTGTAATAACATGTTGTTGTATATAATAAATAAACAAATGTATATATGTATATATAGAGAGAAGCAGAGAGCTACTCTTTTTTGTTTGTGATTATATATATGTATTGTAGTGTTTTATCAATTGGCATTTATTCCCTACAGTTCTACTCTAAAAAACTTTTTACTTATTAAAAGTTATTGCCTACAAAAAGTATGCATTAAAATTTGGTTTAATAATATTTTCCTAAATTTGTAGCAAAAATATCTTTATTATGTCCGTGGTATCATATGTCTCTCTCTTTTTTTTCCTATAAAGAAAAATTCGTTTTATATTGTACTAATATTTACTCCTAGATCTATATTGTATTATGTACATAAATTATATTGAAGATGAATAACAAATACACTTGTGTATGTGTAGCAAAAATTTAAGTATTAAACGGAAGAGGTATTAATCTTTGCTGCTCCTTATAATACACTACTTTTTCAATATGGTAACACTACCTTTTCTTAGTAACCTGAAAATACTCAAAACAGCAACTGTGCAGTTTTATTAAGCATTTATAAACGTGAACAGTTCGGTTTAAGAAAAAATATTTTGAAACATTAAAATAATATATAAAAAGTACATAGAATTATTAAATTAAGCAATATTTAACAATATTAAGTGATGTTTTTTATAAAAATTACTGAAAAAGTGTTAAAATGCAAAAAGAAACTAAATAACTAACAAAATTAAAAAGGTGGCCGGCAGCCATTGTTAAAAATGCATAAAATTTATATAAAAATCAGCTTTTTAGAATGAAAAGTGTTAATTAAAGAAAAGATAATAATATTTTAAAAAGATTTACTAAAAAAATGTTTAAATACTTCATTTTAATATGTTTCTTTAAAAGTTGTGCCGGCTGCCTTAGTGTTTGCACGTTTAATCATGCTCACAAATAATACGAAAGTAATGCCGTTAAATATATCAAACTTATGCATGCATTAAAAATATTAGAGTATGAATTTAATGAAAATTTTATTTAGTAAGAAGAAAAAAGTGAAAATATGTGAAAAAATTTGAAATAATATTTAAAATTAAGAAAAGTGTAAATTATTTATATACAATGGGCATTTTTATAACGAATAGTATGATTTAAATCGAAAAAGACACTGCGTGGCGGTACGTGTATATAATGCTAAAAAAAAGCATTAAATAGACTTGGAGGTTAGTTGCGACGGCCTGAAAAGGCATTTGTCCCTTTCCTCCGGTGCTTATTTTTTTTTAAAGAAGTGATTTAGATTAAGAAATGAAGACTTTTAAAACCAAACTGATAAAACAACTAAAGCATGAAGGAGCAACGAGTTTAAAGCGGGTGAGTTTTTAAATAAAATCTTATATTTTTAAGTATTTATGTAACAATAGACAGTTATACGAACGCACTTGTGAACATATTCAAAGAAACTCATTTTTTTTTCATATTTCTCTCTTGGAAGAACAATAATATTAATTTTTTTAAACTCACCTGTATAAGTTTTATTATTTCTTCCTATTTATCTATTCACGCTAAATAAAATATATATTTTTTTTTAATATTGAAAGCATATATATTTATTTGTCCAATTTCTTCTTTTTTTTAACAACTAATATTCAAAAGTCCATTTTTTAAAATTATCAAGTGTTTTAAAAATCATTAAAATTCTTTTCTTTTTAAATGATTTTAAAAAAATTAAATATAATCTTAAAAAATAATCGATTGCATAATCTGTCAGACAGATTTTTACGTATATGTATTCATACTGAGAGAACGAGAGCTGAATTGTAATTCAGCAAATAAAAAAAAAATTATATTAAACTAAATTCATGTTTTAAGTTCAAGTTTTTAAAATATAAATATTAAAATTATTATTTATAATACATACTTAAAAAATTTTAGCACACAAAAGAGAACGCGCTTAAACGATTGCTTATTCGAGCGTTATCCCATACATCTTAATTCATTAACAAAATAGGTTGTTTTTTTTTTAAGAATAATAGTTTTCCTATCTATTAACATTATTAAGTGTGATCTATCTTGTTTTTGTTTTGTTTGTTAATTAATTAATTACATTTCAAATCACATTTACCGAGTAACTTTTTGTGTTTGTTTCCTAATTTTGTACTATTGTATTAAAATGTGTAAGCTCTTAATGAGGGAGGGAATGACAAGGGTTTTCGATACCGTATGAGTTTTAAGAGGTTGTCTCTAGTAAAACAGCGGCTGCCAGTTCTAAACTCCAGCCAGTTCTTTGTAAAGCTTGTTCACATTCAGGACGATTAGCCAAGCCAAGTCTAAGAAAAACAATTATAAAAAACCCAAAACTCAAAACATTCTTGTCCCATAAACTTACTTGGTCAATTGATCAATTTTATAATGACGTATAGCCAAATTAACATCACCACTGGCTGCTCTCAAAGCATTCCGTACATCTTGTTCAATTGTATTGCAACCCAAATCATTCATAATTTGTTGAATCTTTTGATTTTCACGCTCATACTCGGACGGTAAAGGAGCATACAACATATTACAACCTTCAACTTGAGCTTCTTGTTGTCTCTTGAGTTTTTCTAAACGTCGTTGTATTTGTTGAGCTGATAATTGGGGTGGTGCTAAAGGGGCTGGTCTATGAGGTCTTAAATAATCATCTGCAGTAACTTCATCATAAATGGCGGGACTGGTTATATTATCACTGGCGTGCCCTTGTTCATTTGAGACATTATTGGCAGTATTTAAAGGTATTTGTCCATATAGATAGGAAGAAGGGGTAGCAGCTACTGTATCATACACATTATGACCAACAATGCTGCCGTATATAGATGTGGAGCTGGCATAGGGTGACTGTTTCGCCACCACTACACGATTGGATATTGCCACAAAACTATGATTAGGTTCCAAGTTAGCTGGATTGTATACATTTTGATTTTCATAAATATTATTCCCGCTAACATGGGCCGATTGGTGAAATTCTATTTGATTTGCAGCCGCTTGCTGTTGTTCATACCATATACGATTTATAACCCCTTGAGTTGTATTGTCTGGTGTTTCCATTACTCTTGCATTAACATTATATATTTTGGGAGATGCTGTGGCACCCGGAGCTGCATATGTTTCCTGCTTCTCATTTGTTTTTAATGGTGTTAAATTGGTTTTAAAGACTCCCTCCTTGTTGGTATACATTGCTGTTGAATTTTTATCATGATAATTTTGTTTATTATTTGTATACATGTCCTTTTCCAATTCAGCTATAAAACTTTTATCCAATAATACTTGTTCGGTGTCACTGTTTATATTAATTCCATTTTTGTCCTGGTCTTCGAGCAATTGTGGTTGCTGTTGTTGTTGCTTATCTAAACTTAATGTACTTAAATTTCTTTGTAAGGCGGTATCTTCTGCCAAATTTCTAGCAGTTTCATAATTTCCGGTTAAATGATGATTTTCAGGGGATGTCCTTGGCGTTGTCATCTCCAATGGTAACTGAGGTATGTTTTCTTTATCGCCAACTAATATTGTTGAAGGCTGATTTGTTTCAAAAAGCAAAGTTTTACGTGCCGTGGGACTTGAGCTCAAATTTCTATAAAATGTGAAATTTTATTAAAAAAACAAAATAAATCATTTTAACAACAACAGCGAGTAAACTTACCTTGTATTGGTATCCTTTTGTGGTGATTTCAAGACATTCGCATACAAATCAGTGATATTTGGGGCTTCATTTTGTGACCTTTGTTGATATTGTGAAAATTCTATGGTATTGGAATAAGTGGGAGGCATCTGATAAGGAGGCGGTTGAAGACGTGCTGGTGAACTATTATTATCAAATTCCTGTTTATGCTCTGCCGTTAAAGTTGTGGACGTCTGAGGTGGCTCACCTGTTGCATAATCTACCTCACCTTCGGTTGGTACATCGATGGGAGCATCTAGTATACAGAATGAATTTCCACCAGTGCTAGAGAAATCTTGTGCGTTAGAAGGTGAAAAGCCAGCTGCATCACCACCCCCACCCAAATCTGGTGATATATCTATAAGTATACCTTCTCTTTGTCCTGGATTGCAGGATTGATTGTTTTGTTGAGGTAACGGTGGCCGCTTAGGAAGTTGATTCTGTTGCAAACATTTATTTTTATCGACTTTTTGTTGCAATTCACCCACCACCCCTTCATTTACAAGTTTATTATAAGCAAACTGTTTATTAACGATCGATTTACGTTCTTTAGCATGAAGTTGATTTGTACTGTGAGGCTGTAATGACATGGTTTTGCGATTTCTTTCGGTTGAAAAATCTTCATGGTTGAAAATGGTAGCACCAGCACCGCCCCAACAAAAACCAAATGGTGAACCGGCATGACTACTACCTCGAAAACCTTCTGGCATTGATGGTTTTATGATATCCGATAAGAGATTGGATTGTTTGGTCTTCTCCAGTACGTGACGCGAAAAGATACCCACTTTAAAAGTACGCTGATTTTGACCTTTTATTAATTTCAATTCTGCCCGACCGTCAATAATGGCTATATTGTCACCAACATTAATTTCCAAGCGACCTGGTTCCGAATAACTTCTAATGGCTTTAAGGATGGGCGGAGAGGTACCCACAAGAAATTCTCTAGAATAGAAATTCATCGTTATTATTAGTAGCCATTCAAGGATACTTCAGAAACATACCTAATTGCTGCAAATGTTGGTCTTTCAGCCGGTGTCTTATCCCAACACTGCAGCATCATTTCATAAACATCCGGCGGGCAAGCATCGGGATGATGTAAACGTTCTCCTTCGCGATCTATTTTACGTAATATTTGAGAACCATTCAAACCAGCCCAAGGATTTTCACCAAATGTAAACATTTCCCACAAGGTAACACCAAACATCCATGTATCCGAGGCATGAGAAAATTGCCGATAACGTAACGATTCTGGAGCACACCAGGGAAATGGTACTTTTTTATGTTCCGACATAACGTAGCAGTCATCCTCTTGAGGTAAAGCACGCATTAAACCGAAATCGCCAATTTTAATTTTATTCCCCGTGGCTAACAATACGTTACGACAGGCCAGATCACGATGTAGAAAACGTTTCTGTTCCAGATAAGCCATCCCGGTTGCTATCTGTACCGACCAATTCCATATGTTGGCCAATGGCGTATGTTTGTCTTGCTTGCGCAGAGTATCGAGCAGTGAGCCCCGCTCCGCCAACTCTGTAATCATCATCATTGGCTGTGACAAGACTACACCATATAAACGTATCAAATTGGAGTGATCCAAGGCATGCATTGCTTGGACCTCACGGAAAAAATCTTCTATAATACCCGGTTGGGTTAGATTATCAGCCTTTAGAACCTAAAATCGAAAATTGGAGAAGTAAGGGGACTGAAGTCCACGTAAGTACCTAAAAATACCTTAATTGCCACTTGCATAACGCGACCGTTGGTGGCGGCCAACCATTCTCCTCTCATTACCACCCCAAACGAGCCATCTCCCAACTTACTACCCATGCTAATATCCTTTTCATGTATCAGGCAGGTTAATTGTGTTTTTTGTTGCTCTTTACTCGTTGTAGTGGTTGTCGATTTTTTCGATGATGGCTGCTTCCCACCACCAATCAATTTCGAAAGTATGTTTTTACGCCATTGATGTGCTTTTTTCTTACGCACCGCTTCCATTAATCGCCGAATTGCCGGTTTACCCAAACCGCAACGTTCCAAATCTTCCGATTGAACATAATCGAAATGTGCTAAACGGGTCACTTGTAAATCATCACGTATACGTTCTAGAAATTGTTCCAATTGAACTTCGCGTAACAGTTCTTCTAGCCATTCTGTTTCTGTTGTTGTTTCCATTGAGGTCGAATGGTTTTTTCAATAATGGTTGATGTATGCGAATAATAACTTGAAAAATATAAACAAAAATATTGATTCATCATATAAATTATAAATCTTAAGATATGGATATATTTAGCTTAGGTCAAATTTTAAATACCCTCCCTATCTACTTACAAACGGTGGGCGTGGCAGGTTCATGATTAAGCTCTTTCAGTGTATATATGACATATTAGTTGGAAAGTCGAATTTTATGCTGAGTATGATTATTTGTAAATTGCCAGAGTATCCGTTATACGACCACGCCCATAACTATTAGACACATCGATGGATGAGATAATTATAGATACGCATACCAAATTTTTAATTCATAGGTCAATTTTTTTTGGTAGATTAATAAATTTTTGTCAATTATGGGCATGGCTCTTGACCGAATTTACTCAATTAAAATAGCCATCTGCATAGGGGAAGTATAAACAACTCAATATCTTCAATTTATGACCACGAGAACCAACCAACAACAGACAGATGGAGGGACACACGGACATAGATGTTTAGATCGACTCAGTTTTTGATAACAGCCAAGAATATATACTTTGTAATGCCTTCTTCTGGCCGTTGCAAATGGAATAATAAACTTAGAACACCCCCAATCTTATGTGAAGAGTGTAGCAATAACAACAATTTTTCGTTCCCGATTTAATTGATATTCAGTGTTAATGTTGCGGTAATGTGCTCCCCCAACTGCTCTCTCTCTACAGATAATTTATACAAAAAAGTTTAAAAAAATACAAACATTACTGATACACACACACATGTATA
The DNA here is from genome assembly GCA_963978525.1 of Ornithomya fringillina. Classification (NCBI taxonomy): domain Eukaryota; kingdom Metazoa; phylum Arthropoda; class Insecta; order Diptera; family Hippoboscidae; genus Ornithomya; species Ornithomya fringillina. The sequence continues at coordinate 20,921,391 of OZ021694.1, read as the reverse complement.
TATATATATATATATATAAATATGTTTATCTAAGTTATTTAAAAAGTAAAGCAAAAAACCGTAATTGCTCCTACTACAGTAATAACAAATTATGTCATATGGACCAACGGTAACAAGAGAATGCCTCTTAAGCACAAAATTATCACAGTGTAGGCATATCATATACACATATACATAAGAATATTGAATCATATTGTAGAGGGTACAAAAAAAATACACACATACACAAAACAACACTTTGCGCATCAATGCCGACAGACAATGAAATGATGTCTGTGTTTATCTTAGATGCACATGCTACAAATAATGAATACATAGCTGGAGTATGGAAACATACACACATGCGCATATTAATGAGTGTCATATAAACAAATATATATTTATCCAAACATGGATATTTTAAAGAGCAACTTTATGTCAGCTAATTTAGAAAAAAATATTATGATTAATTAAAAATTTTACACGATTTTTTTTTGTACCTGCATAAAAATTTCCCTGCGAAATTAAGATTTGTTGTACATATCAATAAGCCAAAAAATGGCGTAGTCTCATAACAGACACGCCCACATTTTCCAAAAAATTTTATTTGGCACAGAATCTGACTTGTTAGTTGATCTAGTATATAAATTATAGAGAACGTAATCAGGTACTTGCAACGACCACTGTTTGTACATATATGTGAAGCAGAGTAGGTTCTGAATTCAATATCTTTAAGTTTCTGCTCTCTAAGTTCAATTTGGTTCTCAAGAGTGATTCATTACCAACCAAAGATCACAATTCATTTAAATATTTTAGATATATAATACATGCATAAGTAATAGAATATTAAAGCGTTAAAAGGTTCACATATATGCTGACGATAATAAAAGTAAAATCTTCACAGTAAACCATCGGACATCTGTACTTATCTTAATGCAGAATATTTACAGATTTTAGAAGCCAGCTGCCATTCGTTTCAATTTCAATACAGCTGTTCATATATATATATTTCATCTTTTCTTATAAAGAACATGAAAAACATGTGCATTTATTGATGCTGGTACTTAAAAATTTTTAATTTTTTTTTCTCAATTTTGCAAAAATTTCATGGTATGATCAGCGCTGTCTTGGAAGAGACTTTAGCTTTAATTCATGATATTTCTTGTTTCTTCTATTAAGCGTCTTATGCGATGTTGATGCTTTATATTCTTAAGGGGTAATACAAGTAGTCAGCAGCAGTTTGTAAAAAGTATTGCTAGTATGTGTGAATATGTTTGTCGACCTTTAACACCCAGCATTTTCAATGTAATAAATATGGAGCTCACGTATATGTGGCATACAGTGAGAAACGATACAAAATTATTAATAATAAAACAAATTATATGAGATTTATTATTAAGATGAATAGAAAAGCGTGAAAAAGCAGTTCATACAATAAAATCCCTCAAGATTGGCCAATTTTTATCCTACACCGTCTATTTTTCTACCTAAACAATCGTAAAAAAAGATTTTTTCGTCTTAGGCGAAATTTTAAATACTCTATAAAGCTATAAATGTGGGAGTGGCAACAACAATCAACAGTGGTCTTATTTAATGAAACGTAAAAGTCTACGCAAAATATGTTGTTTTTGTTTTTTTAAAACCTTAACTTTAGTACATAGACGAATTAAATTTTAGCTCTAAAGCAGTATTTGCCTTATATTGACTAAAAATGTTGTTATTCAAGTTAGGGTCAATTTTTGCGGGCATGACGGACAGACAGACATTGCTAAAAAAACTCAGATTTTGATGATGATCGAGAATATATACGACTCTGATGCTTTCTTGGATTGTGGCATGTATTCAATCTTCAATATTTCCCATCGTTGCCAATCGAATGAAAAATTTTGTTTACCTTATTTATACTTTACTTTTATACTTTAGACTTTATAACCTACACCACATTGTTATCAGACCCTTTATATTATGATTAAATAATCAACATTGTTGAAGATACAAATCGTTTCCATTATAAGCCACTTAAGCCTTTAAGCACTAAACATATATATGTATATATATATGGACATACGCGTGTCTATCATAATGGAATTTTAAGCGGATATGCTTCCTTCACTACAAGTACAAGTGTTACGAATAAATTGCCGCAATCAAATAAATTGTTTTGGAGCCCACACAAACTAGTTAGCTTTACATTCTGCTGAGTTCAGTTGAGTGCTTTTGATTTAAAAAAAAAAAAAAAGAGTTCTTAAATAAACACTACAACGATTACTTTTGCGAAAATTCTGTTCATTATTAATTAACTCACCAGAGGATCTTGGGTAGCGAGAATTAAAATTTTGCCCAGACAGCTGTCAATGTATTACAAATTAACCAAAATAAGTGCAGCAGCTGATGGCCGAATATATCCAAACAGGTTTTGTTTATACGGGAGCAGCTAATTTTTTTTAAGGTTATAAAGATGAGTTTGATTGGTGGGGGGAGAAATGTTTGCCACTGAATTTTCTTCTCCTCTTGAACGATTGGTTTTTAATATTTATGCTGTTGTAGCTGTTACGGTATTAAAAATACATTTGTTTTGATGAATTTATAGTAAAAGGTGCCTCCGATTTTCAGTATTATTAAAAGGGATAAACGAATTCCTTTAATTGCTTATACTTCTCACATCATTTAAAATACACTTAGGAAGCATTTCGATTTATTATAACTGGTTAATTATGATAAAAAGCTGTTTCAAAGTTTCGTAAAACACTTAATTGAAGAATTTCCTGGTTTTTTGTAATCATAATTTTTTCACATGAACTACAAAAAATTCGATATAACGCAATGGCAAAGGAAGCTCAACATTTACGTTCAACATTTATACACATACACACACAAAACCTACCGAGAAATTGAACGCTATTTTGCAATATTATAAATTATTAAATATTGTAATCCGTTTTCCCATTCGTTACCACATTCTTCACCACTTCGCTAACAATTTTGTGACTAAAGTGAATTATTTATGAGCATTGTTGTTGTGTAAGATATTAAGAGTTGCCTGCATTCATAAGGAGAAGAATTAAATTAAACACAGAGATGTTTGTTGACTGAGTGCTGTTAACAAACGGGAAAAGAACAAAAAAATATCAAACAAATTATAAATAAGTACAAATTATTTTTGACTTATATTAGTGAGTTTTTTCGGTTTTTCATTTACATATTTTTTTTTTTTTATATATTTTTGACTCAGTTTGTGGTAAAAGTATTGATTGAGGACATGGCTGCTGTAAAATTTCGCTTTCTTTTAAAGGTTTTAAGTCGAAAACAATTAAATTATATATAAACGCAGGCAAAAATATTTTTTGTAGGCTAGGACTTGGAATGAAACTGCGATAAATTTTAAATTTAGTACATATAATACTAAAATCAGTGGCTATTGATAAAGCTATATGGGATGGAAGGAATATGGCAAATTTCGTCCACTTACACAAAGGTAACGTTTCTCATCTGTTCCACCATGTAGATCCCCATGAACTAGATAAATGAGCCAAATTTCATGCAGCTAACCATAATTTAATATCGTAAGAATTACGTTCAATTTGACATGGAAATGTCTGTGATCCGAGACATTTTACATATTACACCCACCACCCACCAGTTTTCACTAAAAATGCAAACAATTTTACACTTTACACAAATAAAATATCCCAAAGAAGATTGAATTAAAAGTGTTAGGCCCGTATTTTTCTTTAATAAAATTATTTAACAAATCAACGGCAATATATTTTCTAAACTAATGGAATAGATTATCATAGATTTTGTACCAAAAACCACCGCGTCTAAACATTGCCGCCATTTTCATTTCTCCTTCGTGACATTTGTACAGTTGTAAGTGTACCGCATCTAAAGGGCCCCAATTGTTTCGCGGTCTAAAAGAGTGTTTAATACGATCCCATAAACAATAATCGGGCATTTTATAAATGGTATACAAAGCCCAAAATACCAATTGGCCAATACCGAAGGCAGAAATGCACCAGCCAAATGCTAAGAAAGAGGAAAAAATTTACATAAAAATTTATTATGAGAACTGAAGCTGAAAGAACTTACCATACACGCCATTTTGATAGGTGTAACCATTATACAGTAACGGTTTATATTGTACTAACGTATAAATGAGAATAACGGTCATTACAAAGGGCGTTATAACGCCCCAACATAAGCGATAATATAAAGATGTTTTAATGCCCAACATAAACTCGATATCTTTGCAGAATCGCTTGACACCTAAAAATTGAAAAATTTTGATTTAGATTTAAACGTTCAGCTGTAGATTTCTAAGTAAAATTTACCATAAATCCAACCCACGGCAATTAATTCGAATATGGCCAAAACTAAGGCCACAAATGAAGCACCATAAAAGTCTAATAAATTTAAAACAAATTGTCCACCGGGAGTTATATATAGTAAACCTATACAATAACAACCCACCGCTATACAAACAACAATAATCCACGGTTTTGTGTTAATAAAACGATCTTTAATAACTGTCATAACACAGGTAACCATGCCTACATTACTGCCAATACCCAAAACGAACAACATCAAAAAGAATAATACTGAAAAAATCTGAAAAAATATATATTAGAAAATATAATTCTCTAAACAGTTGCGTATTCGGTGTAAACAAACCTGAGGTAGAAATGTAAACTTGGCTATAGCGTCTGGATAAGAGATAAAAGCTAAACCGGGTCCACCCTTTACCACACTCCTAATATCTGTTGTATTCAATTCATAAGCTAAATTACCCAAAATGCCAAATATTATAATGCCCGACAATAGAGAGGTGAAGGTATCCAGCGTTGTTATAATATTGCAGTCCCTGACATAAAACACACCTTGATTAACAACTTTAAAATGTATTAATATCAATTGTTACCTTTTAATATTGTGTTCAAAACGATTATACGAAGCATACATGATTATATTGCCAAAACAAATGGCCAAGGAGAAGAATACTTGGGTCACTGCGGCATACCATACCTAAGTAGAGAAGGTAATTTAATTAATAATTAATTATTCATATTATCACTGGAAACATGTTTTAAGTGGACCTTGGGATCTAGTAATTTATTCCATTGCGGTTTAAGGAAATAAACAACGCCATCTAAAGCACCGGGAAGGGTAAGGGCACGCAACAACAGCACCAACATAATGCAATAAGGAAATAGTGCCAGGAAGTATGAAGCTTTGCCAGAGCTGCGAACACCCTTCATCATTATTAAAGCTATAATTATCCAGGAAACGGCCAAAGCTATGGCCAAACTCCAATTCGGATAACCCAGACCGTCATCTATGCTCTCTTTTTCACGTAAAATGATTTTTCTAAAAACAAAAAAAAAAAAAACAATACGTAATTAAAATTTTAAAAACGTAGGATGAAACTTACGTAAAATAAAACTCAGCCGAAGTGGTTTTAACGGTTATATTGTAATCGGGTTGCTGTTGATTGTTGGCTGCATCAAACTTGGAATCGATGCATTTATCGCCCCATTCCTGATAGCAATAACTCCATGGCAGTAAGGGATGGAAAGAATCAATAAAATAGCGTAATGTTAAGGCCATTAGCGTAGCATAATACGTACACACAATACCAGTAGCCAACACTTGACCATAACCCACACCTATAACATCAATCAGTCAATCATATATTTCAAGCAATTTTTTATATATCCTTACCCTTCATAACTGGAGCAAAATCATATACTTTGATGCAACCTCTACTGGAGAATTGACCCAACAACATTTCCATATAATAGACTGGCTTACCAACCAAATATAAGACTATTAAATAAGGTATTACAAAGGCTCCGCCCCCATTATCCAAAGCAGTAAAAGGAAAACGCCAAACGTTCCCCAAACCCACTGACAAAGCTATGCAAGACATTAAAAATTCTATATCATTACTCCAGTTATCGCGATTGGGGGTTGGTTTGCCATTTCCCAAAGTAAGATCGGGCAGGGGTGGGTGCTGTTGCTAAAAGTGATTAAAAAAGAAAAAAAGAATGTTTCATAACACTGATTATGGCCGAGCAAACACTCACCTGTAAACAACACATACATTTCCATTTTGATCGATACACCCCGTTGACCAGACTCGTTTTTTGGACGAATTTGTTTTGGATAAATTCGATTGTGCTGTTAAGCGGTCATGATTGTAGGCACTGATCTCTTCCGTTACACGATATTCACCCGGTATAGAAGCGGTTGAAGTGCATCTAGAAGCCAAATAACCAGCATTTAGGAATACCCCGGAATTGTTAGCTGCCATCTTTGAGTAAAAGTAAAGGTTTTTCGGCAAAAAGGAATCACTTAATAAGAACAATAATGATTTTCAGTTAAAAGCAGCTGGAGATATCGGTTAGGAGAATATGACAAACACATCTGTAAATAAAATTGCATACAACATATATATCCATGTTATGTTTTAACTTATCTAGCACTTTAATAATTGCATCTTTCATTTCTATTTTCATACTTGAAACGTTTATTTCTGTAAAAATAAATAAATAAATAAAATGGTATCATTGGGTTAGATCTAAAGTACTATATATATACGTACACATGTTTGTATATATAATTATAAAAGTCATGGAATTTACTTATGAATGGAAAACTATTAATATTAGTAATTAAATAAAGCAATATTTTATAAAGATTCTTGTTGTTGTTTTTGTAGCTTTATCTTATATAGAGAGTGAGATGAAAAGATGGAAAATTTTTCAAAAAAGAAACTTCTAAAGCATTATGTATTACGAATCAACTGGAATCAACGTCAAGTATTGCGCTGAATGCGGTTTTATGTTAATTTTCGATGTGTCTATTATACACAATAACGCCCACAGTTGAACATTTTTGGCACATAAATTGATTTTTGTCAGTTATAAGTGTGCCTGTTATCCGACCACTTCCACTATTGGCACATCGGTAAAAAAGGGGTATAAATGTTATAGGTCAACTTGTGTGGCAAATGACGAAGGTTTTGTCGATTGTGGCCCATTTTTAATAGCGATCTGCGTGTAGAAACCAAAAGTGTCTCCACAAAATTTCAGCTCAATCAGTTTCGTCTATTTTTGGTGAGCATACCAATAACAGACGTACGTACGGACGTATATGGCTAGATCGATTTATTTTAATGCTGATCAAGAATATATGTACTTTGTTTGCCTCCTGGTACACTCCCCATCAATTTTCAAAGCAGCGCGCCACCAACGTTAGATTGCCTACATTGTTGCAAAATTAGATTCTGAGTAGTTTGATAAGAGTTTCTATCTTAAGTCTTTTAAGTGTTGCAAGCATATACACAAACTTCTGTACTTTTCTGTACTTTATACCACAAATGTTGGTGTAGAATGTAACAATTTAAGCATAATAATAGTGTGTCGCGGTATAGAAGTTTCCACAACACACAATATGTTATATCTCAATGCTCATTTAATGCTTATGCATACTGATACATACATACATGCATACCATATATGTGTTTATGGTAATGTAATGTTTTATCATACTTTGGCTCTTAGTCACATTTAATAACAAAACCTTTGTGTTGCACGTTAAGGGAGCGGAGTACAGTAGAGTTTCATATGTTTCAAGATTTGTGCATACATTAAAATCTGTGAAAATGTGAACAAGTCGCAAGTTGCTTGTTAGCCAGCATACAATGATTTAAAGAATGGAATATTGACACAATAAATATATTGTTGTTGTAATTTTTTTATTATTGTTGTTGATTGTGTGGTAATACAATGTATACAATAGAAAACTCGCTATGTAAACATACACACATACTCACGTATATGATTAAATGTATCGATGCAAGTATGTATGTATGTTTTTAAATCCTTCACATAAGGCGGGGAGTATACTAAGTTTGTTGCTCCATTTACAATATCCGCATATATTCTTGATTGGCATCAATTTATGAATTGATGTCTGTCCTTATGTCTGTCTCTTGTTGGCATAAATGTTGAGATATTTAGCTGAAATTTTATACAGTCGCTTCTACTTTTTTGAACGAAAATCGCTTTTTAAAGTGGGAAAAATCGAACAAGAGCCACTTTCACAATCAACAAAAGACTTAATATAACCTTTGCCACAAATGGTTCAATGTGTATGAAAATTGAACTTTGCTCCCTTTCAAAATAAACGATTATCTTTGTGAAATATGATATATATATGTATGTGATATATCTATCACTCTAAATGCTCATTGGTCACGGTCAATAAATAAATAAATTTTAGAATGTTTCCATTTCGTTTTCGGTTGCAGGGTGTTTAGCAAAAGCAACGATTAACAGCTAGAACGGCTTGATTTATTTCCAATGTGTGATGTACGTGCTATTTTGTAAGATTTTTTTTTTTTAATTTATTTTTATTTACGTTATATTGCAATACCTTTAAAGTTGGAGTTCTGTTAAAGTATGACTTACAATTATTTCAAAATAAACCTGGTGTGGCCTGCATATCGGGTGCATCAGCTTTTTCAATAAATTACGTTTATGCTACAACTGGCTTTTGCGTAAGTTTCAGCGGATCGATAAAGGTCGTTTAACAAAGCATTTATACCCTGCACCACTTGTGGTAAAAGGGTATATTAAGTTAGTGCATAGTGTTTGTAACTTCTAAATGGCAAATTTCTACCACTTCAACTTCAATTGTACCGATCGATTTGGTATCAAAATCTGAATCGAGGTAAATTTATAAGCAAGCTACAGATCGCATTTTTTAAGATATTTCGATGAAATTTGGTATAAAGATATGTATTGGTCCAAAGAGGAAACTTATTGACAAAGTACCGAATTGAATCATTTTTAGAACCCCATTCCCCCATAAGGTTATATTATAATTGAAGTCTTCATATAGCAGAAAATCGCAGTTATAAATATTTTTTGACAAAATTTAGTAAAGATTACTTAATTAGGCCAAATTTGGATTCGATCTGATCACTTTTAGAACCCCCTTCCATGTAACATTATTTCACGAAGTGACTCATATGACAATGCCTCTGATTTTACTGATAGAATCGTGCTCCTAAATAGTATAGGGTATTAAATGGTCAGGCTTGATATAACAGAGGACTTGAGGCCCTTTTAAAATAATTTTGTCATGTAAATCCTTGTGAAGTTAGTATATGTTGTAATCATGTGATTTTATACCTTTTTTGGTATTTATATAATCCAGAAATTTTTTTTATAAATTTAATCTGCACACAAATATTGTTTTTATTGATTGTTTCATAACTTATCGAAGGAGAGAGAAAACATTTTCCATCAAGGCGAAACTTTAAATGCCAACATGCTGAATAGTAAATGGCACAATTTTACACTTCTCTTGGATAAAAACAACGTATTAGACTTGTCTTGTATTTTGATGTTTTGATGTTTACCTTACGGTATTATATAACAGGTTTTCATTTCATCTTAACACCAACCTTTTTTTAATTTATTTTTATTTCTTTGTCATTTGAAAAGTTTATCTTTCAGCTTTTTCTTCTATTTATTAATTGTTTTTTGTTTTTTTTTTTTTCTGAAACTTTTATTTTGTTAACGTCTTAACACAACAACCGCCACAACCAAACTGATCTTTTTCGGTATACAATTTACTTTTTAACTGGTTATGTTTATAAACGTAACCTACTGACTGCAACAAAACAATTATTGCACCGCAATTGAAACTGAAAGCATTGAGAGAGCAGCGAGCACGCTTTGATTCATTCAATAATTTATTAAACAAACAATTAGACAGACACAACAGGCAAACAGGTGTATATTATTGATTGTTTATGTTCTTATTGTTGTTGTTGCTTAAATGTAAAACACAATGTATTCTCAAATGTTTATTATTGACAATACATTGTGAAAAAATGGAAACACTTTTCATAAACTAAAATTGTCTGATTGGAAGAGGGAAGATCAAGATCGATATCTTTTAACTTAACAACTTTTGCATTAATTCAGATTTTGATTATGAATCGATCAGCATAATAAAAAAAGGGAATTTCTTTAGCCACAAAAGATGCAGAGTGTAAAAATATAAAATGTCATAAATAACTTTGTTGTTATATGAACAAGTAAGAAGACTAAATTTGGCTTAGGCCAAATCCTTAATACCTTCCACATCTATAATAGTGGGCTATAATATACCAATAGTAATAATAGGTATTTTACAACTCCCTATAATAGTGTATTTATTATGCATCAGCTTGTCACAGGGACAAAGGCATACATGTCTAGATCGACTTAATTTTTGATGTTGATCAAGAATATATATACTTTGTAAGGTCTCTGATCCCTCCTTCTGGGTGTTGTAAACAGAATGACAAACTTAGTGTAGCCCCCATTTTTTGTGGAGTGTATAGAAATAAAAGGTCGGTTAAAAACCTTAGTTTACAACGGTGTCCTAGTAAAAATATAGATAACGCCAAAACAAACCATGTATTCATTTTATTATATTATATAATAATATACCCGCTATAAAAATTAATATTATCTCAGCATCTTTATAAGAGTCTGAGGGTTCTTCTAACTGTACAGTACACACTTTTATTGTATGTAAGTAAGTGTAATCATCTGGAAACAAGTGACGCCGAAGTGATTTTAGTACCGAATGAAATCTTTCATTATTTGGCGTATGTTAAATTTTTTTTCACAGATGAGAGTGAGTTAATGAATTGAATTTTTTCTTAACCTCAATTATTTGAAAATATTGATAAAATGAAATATGGGATCCTAGGCCAGGGCTATACATATATAATTCTGTGGTTTCTTACAGTCTACTACGGAGTACTCTCGTTTAAATAAATAACAAAAATTATTGTCATAGGAGGGCATAAAACATTTGTATAAAGAGATAATAATTTGCAGTTAATTCTATACTCTCCGCATTATAGTAAGAAGAGAACTCAACATTAATAATTATGTTTTAAAACTACAACTATAAGAAAAAGCTTTAAATTTAAGCATAGGCCTATAAAATGATGATAAGTATTTGTGGGAGACCAGGCCTATTTTTGGCACATCGATGAATGCGTTAACTATCTACATACATACATACCGTAGTTCATAGGTCAATTTTTGTGGGAGATATATATTTTTTGTCGATTGTGTGCGTGGCTCTTGGCCAATTTTGCCCATTTTAAATATAAGTGTAAAAACTAAAAGCGTCTATACAAAATTTCAGCTCAATATCTTAAAATTGACGCTTATCACCACCATCTTATGAGGGTTGCTTTACCCACGACACGCCACAGTATAAACAAGGAGGCTTACAAAAATATTTTTACTTATGTACGTACATGTCAGATGCTTTCATTTGCAATATTCTGACAAAGTAAATTTATCTTCATTCTTAAAGTGATGGATGGATAGAATAATTAAAATATAATAAAAGTGTAGTATCGCTAGGGGTCGTAAACCCATGCGTCGTATTTCATATACTTTGCAATTTAACTTATTATAATACAATTAAGGCATCCCTATAAAGCATCTACAATAAATGATATTAAGAACGTCACTACACACCCAACACACTCGCAAATGTGTATAAAATCGCTCGCAGAAGCATAACAATAACGGCTATGGCTGAGAAAGAGAGAGAGAGAGTAGAGTTGATCGTACTTTTTATACCCAGCCAAGCTAACTAAACTGAAGTGATAAAAATCTATAAAAACCACTGAACGATTCTGAGAAGAGTTCAGTTTATAAAGCTTGAAATAATCGACGAGAGCACGATAAAGAATAGTAGGCGAGCTGCCGGAAATATTTATAAATAAATAACCAAAAAAAGGAAATACTTTTAAAAACCATACAGATATAAAAAATATTCTTTGAAAAAGTTTTAAAAAAGCTTAAAAGAAATCAAATCTTTTTCATAATGTGTGAAGGTTATCTAACTTTGAAATAAAAATTTTATGAAAATTAAAAATTTAAAAGCACTAGAAAAGGACAAAAATTATCGAATTAAAAGAAAAAAAAACATTTTTACTCTAAAATAAATTCATTTTTAAGTATTTTTCTTATATAACCGCATGGTTAGAGTTATGAAAGTGAAATCACTGAAAGCGTTGGTCAAGTCATCTATAAAATCAACAAATTTTCAATTGAAATTGCAAATTTACTTTCTGTTCAACAACCTGTGCAGAAGAAAAACGTTAATATTGTTATTGACACATAATCATTATTACAATTAAAAAGATCTTTTTTGATCATTAATTAAATTCAAAAGAGTTTTACGGAATTTTAGCTGATATTTTATAAATAAATAAATTTTTCAAGTTTTACTAAGTAAAAGGTAAATGTGAGAGAGTGTATATACTTAGCTATCTTTATATATATGTATGTAGGTATGTATTACTTGTAAAACTTCATCATAACATCCCAAGGACTTAGATTTTAATGAAATGAAGTTAATATGAAAATTATATATAATATTAAGGTGAACAAGTGAAAACGAGTAAAAAAATTAACTTGGGTTTAGAACAGATCTTAAATACCCTTCACATGTGCATCCAAATAGTGGACTTGGAAGATTTATGATTGCGCCCTCTAATAGTGTATGTGTTGCAAATGTTGTTTTAAACTGATTACGATATGTTTTTTTTTTTGAAATTGTGGGCGTTTTTCTCTATTATCGTACCACGTCCATTTTTGGTGTATTGATGGCTGGGATAATTACAAATGTTTATAAAATTTCAACTTCATTGCAAAATTTTTGTAGCAGATAAATATATTTTTATTGCTTATCTTAACCTTGGCTCTAAAAATATAGATATTTTGTCTAGAAGATATAGGAGTCAACCCAATTTCATAAAATTTACAACCATGAGAGTGCCAATAAAAGGCACACACACAAATTCATATATTCATTGAATTATAGAATCTCTGATGCGTTCTTCTGGGTATTGCCAAAGCAATGACCAACATCTTTACCTTCATCTTATAGGGTAGGGTATAAAAAAATAAGATCGACAAATCAGGACTCTTTTAAGAAAATGCACCTGGTCCACCGTATAGGTTAAATAAAAACATTTATTTTCACGCTCCCTTATTATGATTTACATTTAATCTTATCTCAAAAAAAAGTTTCCATCCTATTGTTAATATATTAGTATAGTTCATGAACATTTAACATACAATGTGTTTGTAAAGAAGTTCTTCTCACTTAAACACTTAATCTTCTTGTATCTACATCGCTTTGAGAAAAAAAAAAAGCGTAAATAACTTTATTAACGAGGCGACATTCAACTGATAAAGGCAGATGCGTATGTGTATCTGTATGTATGAATGTATAAACAAGTGTTTTGTATATATATATACATATATTAATCAATGTATGTACAATATATACCGCAAATGATAACACAACATAAGCATGAAAATCAACAATAATATCTAAACGATTAGACCGTCTACTAGTTGTTGGAGTTTTGAGTGCTTCTAGTCATTTATTTATTTTAATTTAAGACCAATATTATTGACCTGATTCATATAAGAAAAAAAAACTTATTATCATAATAGGAGATTTAAGACGAATTTTGAACTCTTTAAATGTTCACCAGACAGAAAACTAACACATAAGACAACTTTCGCTAGGGAACTCAAGCAAAATCTTAAATATCTATCACATCTATATACAAACAGTAGACGTGTCGCGAATTTGATTACACTCTTTAATAGTGTATGTATTATAGGTCAGCTTGCAAGTCCAGTGTTATGCTGAGTATGATTTTTGCAAATTGTGGACGTGTACGTTATTAGATTACGATTAGATTGGAAATTTTAAGTTCCTGTGCGAAATTTCAGCTAAATGACTCAAAATTTTCAATCGAGAGACCGCCATAAACAGAAAGACGCACAGACACATGGACATACGTAACTAGCTCGACTTAGTTTTTTAAGCTGATCAAGAATAACGCCTCCTTCTGGGTGTTGCAAATGGAATAACAAACCTAGTATACCCCCTAAATTTATGTGAAGGATATAAAAAGTAACTTAAGCATACGGCCTTAACGGTATCCTGGGTGCGTCAAAGATTTGAGATTTTTTTTTTTTTGGTAAATTTTTTGCTTAAAAACCAAATCACGCGACATACATTCGTATAAATTTTATATAGTTGTCTAAAATTATTTCTCTCTGTGCTATTATTGGCAATTTGCATTAATCGAGTGAAATGGAAAAATCAATTTTCTGTAATTGTGTATAAATGCACGAGTGTATATGTTTATATTTAAAAGATATAATAATTGATTCGAATGTCATATAGTGCAGTAAAGGACGGAAGGGGGAATTATGTGCATATTGTACATATATCGTAAACACATGCATGAGTAAAATAAACAATAAAATTAATTTATGAATAAAGATGATGCTGTGACAGTGTGTGTACGCTTTTCTCAAGTTCAAAATTAAAATCAATACAAACAAAGAAATTAAAGTAAAGCTTTAAGAATATTGTATAGCAATGTGTTTGGTGGGAGTTCAACAACAACAACAACAACAACAATCACTCTATTTACATAACAAAATCATATATGTTCCTAAGTAAGCGACTGTGAATACAAATAGTTTCAATAAGAATTTCCCATTAGAGGGTATTTTCCCAAACTACAACTTCACGATAATCGACAATTAACACGTAAGAACTGAAAGTGAATCTTAAACATGCAATTAATCTTTCAATTCATGTCGAACATGCACACATCTTTTTAATAGGAATGGATCATCACATGACCAATTTACTTACATTCACTTTTTTTTGCTGCCAATTAATGAAATGAATATTTAATTACAACAGCTTACATTACAACAATAACAATTACAACATGGTGGGAGTGTTGGCAGAAACAAAAGGCGGCCATCATATGTCCTCCAATAATCCCATGATCAAGTATATGCTGAAGCAGCGCGAAAATTATGCCCGCCAACAAAAGTACAACTATTCGCATGTGTTCCGTCAACGCACCCGATGGGAGATGTGTCGCTTGTCTGCCATAGCGATGGCTATTGAATTTGCTTATGCAGCAGAAACGTCGTTTGTGTCGCCAATATTGCTGAAAATCGGTATAGATCATAAGCACATGACCATGGCCTGGGGTCTGTCACCATTAATTGGCTTCTTTGTGTCGCCTTTGCTGGGCTCAGTAAGTGATCGTTGCCATTTACAATGGGGTCGTCGTCGACCCATAATTACTTTACTTTCTCTCGGCATTATAATCGGTTTAATATTAGTGGCTTATGGTCAAGAGTTGGGTTTATTGTTGGGTGATGTAGGCAGCAGTAAAAAACCCCTTACAAATATTCTACTTCAAAGTAACCTTACAGGCAAAGAGGAGAGTACCGTAGCTGCTCTAATTACTGAAGATAATATTGTGGCAACGTTCCCCGCCGAACCCGTAACCAAAGCATCTCAACATAAATTTGCTGTAATTTTAACGATATTAGGTATGGTGCTGTTGGATTTTGATGCAGACACCTGTCAAACTCCAGCACGCACCTATTTACTGGATATGTGTGTACCAGAGGATCAACCCAAAGCTTTGACTATGTTTACATTATTTGCTGGCCTAGGCGGTACTATTGGTTATGTGATGGGTGGTATTGATTGGGAAAATACACAAATTGGTATGTAAAACCTCATTAGAATTACCAGTGAAATGATACACTCCACATAGAAATTCTACAAAGAGCATGTACTCTTGATTAGCATTAAAATCTTAATCCATTTAGCGGTATCTGTAAGTCCGCATGTCAAGGGAGGCAAAAACTAAACTGGATTTATTGTATTTAGATATGTCCTAAGCCATGTTTAGCATATTCTACTTGTCCATTTTAGGTACTTTTCTGGGTGGCAATATACCCACAGTGTTCAGTTTAGTTGCCATAATCTTCTTTATATTATATACTGTTACGGTAACCACATTTCGTGAAATACCTTTAAAGTTGATGGAAAGTAATGAAATGTTACGCCCCCTTTCAAATGCTGCCATTAAAAAGGAAATACTAAAAAATAAACCGAGTATATTTTACATACAAGAGGTGACAACATTTTCAGTATAGAAAAAAACGTCCCAATATAATCTTAAAATATTCATAAGTACAGAACCAAGCTATGGATACGCAATTGATGGGCAATTGTGATAAATATACAACCACCATGTACCCGGAAACCTATCAAAATGGTCACACTTCTGCAACAATCGAATCGGCCGATGA
Source organism: Ornithomya fringillina (assembly GCA_963978525.1). Lineage (NCBI taxonomy): Eukaryota > Metazoa > Arthropoda > Insecta > Diptera > Hippoboscidae > Ornithomya > Ornithomya fringillina. The sequence continues at coordinate 20,905,162 of OZ021694.1, read as the reverse complement.
GAATGCAACAAACGGAAATCTATCGACAAAAGCCATCGATATAGAGGAGGAGGAATGTAATGACAAGCCTGTAACGTTGGTACAATATTTGAAAAGTATTTTCGTTATGCCTCATTCCATGAAATTGTTGGCTTTAACAAATCTTTTGTGTTGGATGGGTCACGTTACGTATTGTTTATATTTTACGGATTTTGTAGGCGAAGCTGTATTCCAGGGAAATCCCATGGCAAGTCCATTTATTTATGTTTTCTTTTTATTATTTTAATTGTTAAACTTTTTTCTAGGCTCCTCATAATTCCAAAGAGGCGAACTTGTATGAAGCTGGCGTACGCTTCGGTTGCTGGGGTTTGTCGATTTATGCTTTTTCCTGTTCTCTCTATTCATTGTCCGTAACGAAATTAATGATTTGGTTGGGGTAACTAATAATTGTGTAAAATTTTGTTACAAAGAATTATTATTAATTTTTTTTTCCTTTTTAGAGCAAGAATCGTTTATGTTGGTGGCATTTTATATTACGGAGTTGGTATGCTAATATTGGGTATTTGGCCCACAAAATGGGGCGTGTTGTTTTTTAGTACCTCAGCCGGCATTTTATATGGCACCTTATTTACCATGCCCTATATATTAATAGCCAGTTATCATTCGAAAAGTTGTGTAAGTACATTGGTGCGAATGTTTTTCTTTAAAAAAAATAAAATAAAAATAATATGAAATCTTTATAGTTTCGCGTTCATAATGGCGAAGCTGTCCCTCTAAAACAAACTCGTGGCTTGGGCACTGACGTGGCTATTGTTAGCAGCATGGTATTTGTCGCTCAATTTATTGTTTCGATGTGCATGGGTCCATTAATTGCATGGCTGCAAACGACTTGTGCCGTTTTATATACTTCAGCATTTTTGGCCTTTATTGCCGCCTTCTCCGCCATGTTCATTCTCTATGTTTAAGTTAATTACCATTTATAAAGATATTCATAATTGTAGTTATGTATTTAGCTTCATATTCTAACTTTTTCTACATACTGTTAAAGTGTACAATAATTGTTAAGATTTTTAAGATAAAGTGAAGGATGAAAAAAAAATTATCGTAAATATCTTTTACATTCACGTACAAATAGTGGGGGTGGCAGGTACATGATTACGCCCTCAAATAGTGTATATATACACATACATATTTACTACAAAGTTCAGTTTTACTCTGAGTAGGGTTTTTTATAAATTGTGCAAGTGAATGTTATTCGACCGCGCCCATTCGATGAATAGAATAATTATAAATACGTGTATCAAATTTCAACTAAAGTAGATTTTTGACGATTATAGGCGTGGCTCTTGACCGATTTTCCTCAATTTAATCACGCGATCTGTTCTCGAAAACTAAGTGTCTATAGAAAATTTCTTCTGAATCTCATAATTTACAATAGTGCCGACAACAAGTGGACACACGGACGGACATATGGACACATATCGGCCCAAACGTTGGCAATTTCGCTTTGAAACTTCTCTACCGTTGTTTTCGCATAAACCGTTTGTATTATTTCACTGGCACAGAAACTTTCAGTCGTGAATATTTTGACTCAAATGTATCTACTACAGCACGCACAGAGTGTCTAGTGGAACGATTACCACAACCGAAAATTTGAGTGTAGGGTCTTAAAGTTGCAACCACCGACTCCGAATTGTGATAATAATATTTAATATTTTCTCAAGGTTTCTATTTTGTGAACTTTACCTTGATAAAAATGCCAAAAATGTCAACCTTGGCTGACGTTTTGAAGTTGACAGATCATATATACAAAATTGTTATGTCCCTATCGGAAAGCTCATTGTAATAAATTATGTAAAAATATTTAAAATTTTAACGTATTTTTTCAATAAGACAAACTTTACCTAAAAGAATAAACTAGAAGTCAGTTTTCAGCTTTCAAAGTTTAAAGCCGTTTTGACCAATACGTTAACAACGATGTGCTAACGTTTTATAAGCTTTGGATCATACAGAGCGTGCTTACTTTTTAAGTATGAAGCGGAATTGAAAGAGAATCACAGTAACATACAACAAAAATATGATCGCACTTCTCTTTAGGCCACCTTTTAAGGCCAAAAGAGATAAACAACAAGTCATTAGTGATTCATTTAATAACTATAATAAGGCAGTTTTCTCGTAACGAAAGTTTAGTTGATATGTTTCGGTTGCAGAGCGCTGATCAAAATTGACAAACGGAATTTAAACGCGGCCATCAAACCACTTAAATAAAAAAGTAATGAATCAATAAAAACAAAGCGATCAAATAAAAATTGGAATAAAATATCTTTAAATCATTTAAAAATTACCGTTAATTCATGTTCATCTATACAACAACATTGTGATACCTTTTGAACAATATTGCTTGTATAAAGAATTAATAAAATTAATTAAATTTCTCATATACAATAATAAATAAAGGCCGTTAACGTTTTAAAAAAGAAAAAAAATCTTAAATTATTAAAATATCGATATCGTTTTTTTTTTTCATTCACTTAATTAAAATTCCATACAAAAAAGGCTGTTTTCACCAGCTTAATACAGATTGTGCATCATTATTAAGTATTTTATTGTTTATTAAAGTGTAAGTTTTTCTCGTTTAAGAAAAACAATTGAAGTAAAAAAATTATATTCGGTTTAGGCCAAAATATTTGATATCCTTCTAAGTTGGAATAGGAAATTATTTTAAAGCTTTAGTTATGGGCGATGTTCGTGTTAATCATCATGTCTGTTTGCCCAAGATATTTATTGATGAAATTTATCACAAGGATTTCTTTTAGGCCAAGGACAGCTTTACCTATAGATACTTTCGATTTATAAGTCTTTAAGTCTTTGATATTTTTTCGTAGAAAGATATTTTTTGAACCAATGGTCTTATTATTTATGGACATTTTTTGATGTAATTTAGCACAAGGATCTCTTTTGACCCAAGAACGTTATAATTTATGGACAGTTTTTATATTTCTAAAGCGATTTAACCGTGTTTATTTCTCCGCCCATGATAGTTTTTAATGAAATTTATCATAAGTATATCATTATTGTACATTTATAGAACCTCTCCTTAAAAAACGCCTATATGGCAAAAAATGATGTTTGATTTTCTAACAAAATTTGCTGAAGTTAATGAGTTTAATAACTAAATAAGCTATATTTGGACTCAATCAGACCATTTTTAGAATTCCTTTTTCCTTTTTTTCCCGAAATGACTTTTATAAGCCTTACAACTAATTATGTGAAACTAAGTGATGGTAGAGTATTAAATGATCGGTTTGGAAACAGAACAAATGAAATTGTTATTTTTAAAACAACATCTAGATCGAGGTTATATTCAGAACCTTAGAGTTCTCTTAAGTTAATTGCAATCACTTCATCTTCATTCACCTGAGTTCTCATAAGCATAAAAACAATGTGTGTGTGTTTGTTATTGTTACAAGTGTTGCATTACATGTTTGTTAGAAACGTGTGAGCATGCGTGATTTCGAAATATATTTTTTGGATTTTAATTAATTTTGTTTTTTTCTAAAAACGAAGATAATTTGTTTTTTTTTTGTTTTATATGTATACGGACGTACGTACATGGCGTTTATTTATAAGTTCAGTTTTGTATAGCATAAGTTGGAAGTTTATTATAATATCAATGACACATTACGTTGAACTTTTGTTATTAAACATAGTACCCAAACACACACACCATTTATACAACGTGAAAACGTTTAATTGAAATTCATGGAGTAAGCTGTTTAAACACCTGAGAACCGCAATAGCCCGGAACTCTTTTCATTTTTTATTTTTTCTGGTCAAGTGTTTAAGTTAAAACGATTTATAATAATAAACTCGTTATGCTATAATATATTTATATACACATACACACAATGTATGAGCGCACGTGAAAGCGCATAAGTAACAGTAACTCTTTAATAATATCATACTTATAAGGTATATATGATCACGGATATATTAAACGTTTATGCAAATGCCATTAGTAGGTAGTGTTGATTGAAAAATGTACATAAACTAGCATCAGATTAAGAGGTTTAATCTGTCTGTGAATTTAAAATTCAAATTTTCTTATTGTGCATATTTGAAGTGTTGCAAGCAAGCACTTTAATTGCAAAGCTTCGATTTGCTTCATTATCGAGCATTCATTTTAATTACAAAACCATACAAAGCATTGCAAAGATAAGCGGTTAACTTCAATCAAGTAAACAAAAGAAAAATAATGACAATCACGATATATTATTTTATATGTATAGAGGTGTGTTGTATAATCCTTTAAAATCGTTTATCACTCGGGCGTATAAGTTACACAAAATTATTGCACCCTCAAGCATTGCTTATGTGTATGGAGCTGTATTAAAACGAGTAAGAAAAGTAATTTTGACTTAGATCAAATTCTTAATACCCTGCACATGTTCATACAAACAGTGGGCGTGGCAGGTATATAATTACGCCCACTAATAATGTATGGATTTCATATCAGCTTGCAAGTCGAGTTTTACTCTTTTTTCTTAATTGTGGGCTTGTGTCTTTTTTGATACATTGATGGATTTTGTCGATTATGGGCGTGGCTTTTTGATCAATTTAATTACGCTATCTATGTGCAGAAGTTAGAAAAACGTCAGCTCAATATCTCAAAATTTACGACCATGAGAGTGCCAACAACAGACGGACATACAAATGCACAAATAGATATGTTTAGATAGACTCAGATTTTATGCTTCAGCTAGCAGAGTGATTATCAAAGAACAGACTGTTAGACATGGCTAGATCGATTCAGTATTCGATGCTGATTCATAATAAAAATAAAAATAAAGTAAATGACGTGCTAGATTGTCTATAGTTTTATTATTATAAATTAATGTTTAGATGAAATCAGTTTGGAACGGTCTTCAATGTTTATAATATAAAATCCTTCTCTTTCCAATAGAGTAATCGAGGTTAATATCATAAACTATCCATTAACGAATTATCGTATAATGTAAATAATATATAAACTCTACAAAACAATCTCCGAAATCCATAAAGTTTATAACGTACAATTAAATGAATTATGTAAAAAAACAAGTAAAACAAGTAAAAATGTTATAGTCGGTTCTAGCCAAATAATTTAATACCCTACCCTTATTATAATAATTAATTGAGTCATTATCCTTATGCCTTATAAAAGTCACTTTGTGAAATGTTGTTATATGCAAAAAGGTTCTCAAATATCCTTGATTACAAGAGATGCAAGGACCAACACGCGTACATGGTTGAATTGATTCTGTTTGCTGTGTGTATATCCCAATATCCTATAAATCCTGGTACCACCTTGTGGTATGATTTATATGAAATCTTGGATGCTCACAAAATATTTACAACTGACCAGAATGTAATTTTACGATTTTTTGAATATTTGTTGCATTGGCGGCATGGGGGTTCTTGTAAACCAATTTCAATACCAAGCAAAGACTATCAACACTTTTGCCAAGAATTGAAACGAAATATCAATTTTTGGGACCAACAGCATGATGTTCATACTTAGACATAGTAATGGATTGACAGACATAATTAGATTATTTCGTTATTCAATGCAATTTCAGAATGTATTTAAAACTTTTAATATGCCACGCCTACTTTTTAATATTGCAAACTAATTGACCAACGGTTATACGCGTGCAACCTTGTAGGGTTGGGGTATAATAAAAATGTAAATGATAAAAATAAGATTAAATTTGTTTGTTTAAGGCGTTTATCGACTGTTCCACTTTTCATAAAACAAAACAAACATATTTGTTACAACTTTGTCGGTACGTTATTTATCACATCACCCTATACCCCAAAACTATCTGTAGTAAGACAAATGAACTGATTGATGTCAATAGGAAATCAAATAAACAAAAGATGTGAAAAAACGTACACGTTTACTTGATGTCATGCTAACTGAGGTGTCAGACATTAAAAATTAATAATACAATAATAATAATACTCGCATGATAGATAACAATCATTCTTTCGTAATATAAAACCAACAAAATTTATGCATTGACACCATTTAAGTTTTAAGGTTTTTTTTTTTATAATAAAAAGTAAAAGAATGCCAAGAAGGTTTCTCCACATAGAAGCCATCGATTAGTTAAAGCGGGTCAAAAAACTTGATTTCAAATTTACACCTCAACTTATTCGCAAGGTAGTTTGACCACACACACACATACACACACAAACTCATATCAAAATAACGACGTGATTGATTTGAGTAAATTGTACTTGAAATGTTTTCGAAATGAAGCCGTAACGAATGACGGACAATAATATATATAAAGCAACCATCTAAGCTAACAATTTTATTCTAAATCTACATTTGTTGTATGAACCATATCGTTTTTTGTATAAAACAACAAATTCAATGATTCATCAATTGATTTTGACAGATGTAAATAAATTACGAGTATCAATTAATGTTATAGTAAATCAAAAAAAAAAAGAAAAAAAAACGAGAACAATTTACAACTAGGAAATTTGTTGCCTATTTTTACTATCATTTACCTTCAAACTTTTAACAACTTTCACATCAAGTTTTATGTTATGCCCTCTACATGAGTTGGGGAGTATATTTAGTTCCTTGTTCCATTTGCAACAGTCAGAAAAAGGCTCTTCAGAGACCATACAAAACATTAAAAACTGAGTCAATGAAAACATGTGTATTCGTGTTTATCTCTATTGTTGTCACTCTCACAATCGTAAAGTTGAGCTGATGAGTTAAGTTGAGCTGAAATTTTATACAAATAGTTCTAGTTTCTGCATCGCTTCTCAAATCGAGCAAAATTGGTCTAGATCCATGTGTATTTGTATTGTAAACGTTTAATTTGTTTATTTTTTGTTCTCTTTCTAATTCTATATTCTAATTATATTTGCTTTTGACAACAAAATTTATTACTTGACATTTTATAATTAAACGACTATTTAGGAGAAAATTAAATGTTAGAAAGAGAAAGGTAGAGGCAGTAAAGTTATTCTATATTATTATTTATAGTATTTTACAACATATAATTAATAAGTCTATCTCTCTCAGCACAATGTGTCTATTGTACAATGATAATGTCATAGGTCTCCCTTTTTTTTGGTCTAGTAGTGGTAGTCTAGGTAGTGGATAGAACAATATAGTTAGAGAGCAACTGCTGTAATATATTTATATGTTATTATTATTGTTGTTGTTTTTATATATTCTTCTTCTTGACATTATTGTTGTAAGTTTATAATTTTATGTAAATTGCGAGCAGTAGTAATTTTTTTATACCAGTTTTTTGCTTATTATATGTTATTTATTTTCAATAAATTATAAAAAATTATAAATTTTCATTTTTTTGAAGCATTATCAAGTTTTTGTATATGAAGCGTTAGCTATAAAATCTAACAAAAGATTGATTTTCTATATACAAATAGTTTCCACAAATTGTAAATAAAATTTAAATTTATGCAAGAATAAAAGAAGAAGACTCTCTACTCTTACAAATTTCTCATGTGCGTGTGTGTATGTATAGTTAAACATATAATATTTTAATGATGTTGTAAATAGAGTTACGTGTAGTATTTACCCCCATATATACATAAAAAATATATATTTTTTTTACCTACTAAAATAATTACCAAACATCAGCCAGTTTTTCTTTATGCATAACATTCGTATGGCCTTGACCATAACTTGTGCATGTATATATAAAAGTGGATTAATTGTTGGTTGTTCACCTATTTTTGTTATTGTAAATTTTTTATTCATTTCTTCATTTGTTGTTGTTGTTGTTGTTGTTAACAGTTACAATGGCTACAATAATTAATTATTGCATGTGCAGATTACCTCAGACATAGGCTGGCTGGATTAACTACCTCGCTGGCTGGCTGCCTGGCTAGTTGGTTGGTTGTCTTACTTTTACTTTTTACATTTTTAACCGGTTTTCTTCAGATTGAGTCAATCAAGAAGAAAATCTCTTATGAATAAGTGTTGTTGGTGTTGTTATTATTATTATTGTTGCTGTTACAGTTGTTGCAACAGATTTTTATTATATAACCACATTCTTTATATAATTATCTCTCTTTCTAGAGCAGAACTGTGTAATAATTCAATATTTTTTTATTACATTGTATGCATCTAGACTTTAGATAGGATTTAGGGTTATTTCAAGCGCCGAAATTTATGTTGTATTCTTATTGAAAAATCCTTTTTTATATGGAAGGATATCTCAGATATGGTCTAAACCAACTAAAACTTGTTTTTAATGAGTTTTTTTTTCATATGAACAACTTTTCTCTTCCTAAAGTTAGAGAGTACAATATACAGAAAAAAAATGGTCTCATCACATGAAAATCCCGCATTCATAGATGATCATGGTCACCACCATGAAACACAAAACAATTTTAATAATAATCCCAGATTAACGAAAACCTTAACAACGCCTTCAGAAGCAACAATTACTGAGGTAAGAGTTTATAGATGGATTCTAAAGGAATTGTGAATAATTCTACTGCTATTTTTCTTTAAGGCCAGCACTATCGCGCCACATGATAGAGGGAAAATTCAACCGGAACGTGGTTCATGGGGTAAAGGTGTAGAATTTCTCATGTCCTGTATTGCCATGTCTGTGGGTTTGGGTAATGTGTGGCGTTTTCCGTTCACTGCCTTAGATAATGGGGGCGGAGCCTTCCTAATACCCTACCTGGTGGTATTATTTCTGGTGGGTAAACCTATTTACTATTTGGAAATGATTATTGGCCAATTTTCGAGTAGAGGTTCTGTTAAAGTATTCGATCTTTGTCCAGCCATGAGAGGTAAGTGAAATTTTCCAATCTCCCAAGGAGAAAGAGAAGGAGTTATATATATGTGTTTCATAATGTTCATCCCTGTGACATCATTCCTCCCTCTTAGGCATTGGTATTGGTCAAATTGTCTCAATATCGGTTGTGACCACATATTATGTTGCCATCATGGGTATGACAATGAAGTATTTCATCGATTCTTTCTATTCACCATTACCATGGTCTCAGTGTAAAGATTCATGGAATGCTGTTTGTGTTGCGTCTAGTGAAAAAAATACCGCCCGTTTCTTGTATAATGCATCAGATGAAATGAATTTCACAAATCATAATAATCACAGTTACAGTTCTAAACCTATTTCATCAGCTGAGTTGTATTTTATGTAAGTTTGTCTAAATTTGTTTGTTTGTTGTTATTGTTGTTGTTTGTACTTTGTAATCGATTTTTAAAACATATTTCTGATGGAACCGTTTTTAACTATTGCACCATTATTCACATTTTCATTCATCATTTATTTCTTGTTTGCTTGTATGTTTGTATGCATTGTAAATGTCACTGGAATTGAATCAATCGCACAATTCATCGAATGCTGCCTTTACATACACGGACACACACACACATTGACCTTGAATTTATTAGTAAACTATTTTACACACTTTTTTTTTTTTTTATTTGTGAATGAATTATTTTGAAAAATTCCTTAAATCCGTTTTTCAAAAACTTTGTTTTATCTATTTTCATTGAACATATATCAAGAATTTTTGAGATATTGTTGTTTTTGTAGAAATGTACTTAAGTCACTTTCAAAATAATTATCAAATAGATTTTCTTGACCGGTAATTGCCTGCACAGTCTGCACGTGGTTAATATTTGTCTGTCGATATGCAATTGTCTAACATAACGTGTGTGCCATACTATTCGCACTCAAATGAACTTGAAATTGTGCAGTAGAGTGTAAAATATTTATTATTTATAAACAAGAGAAATATCGTAAAAAATCGTAAAAAAAAACTCTCATTAAGTTCATGGCTAAAATGTTCAAATTAACTCATTACATTAAAATATTATCATAATTTCATATTGTTTTTACTAAAAATCTATGGTGGACCCTACAGCACTTTGTATGACATGATTATAGTAGGCACACTGTATAATGTATAATAAATAGTTTTTGATATTTTTATGAAATTTTTCAAAAAGATTGTAAAGAGATTGTTTATTTTTTTGGCTACAAGCAATATTCAAAAGTTAAAATGATGGACGTCACAAAATGGCAGCGTTTCAATTCCTTAAAAACCCCCGCGATATGGGTTTTAAATGAAAGATATTAACAAGAAGAACGCAATGAGTCAAATTTTGCTATTTTATATCCGATAAAGCGGCCTTTATAATATATAGGATTTCATATTTCTTTACAATTCTATTTGTTTGCGATTAGCCAAGTCTTGTCATTCTAAATCCAATATGGCGGCCGCTATAAAATATAGGATTTGCAATTTAATTTCAATAATGATTGATTGACCGTCACAACACGGCGGATTACCTATCAAATATCAAATCAAAAACGAGACGGTAGCTAAACTGGTTAAGTTTTAAGAACCCACCATCTTGCATCAATTCACTTTCTATCTATCAATCATTTTCTCTTCGCACTCTAAATAACACCTGTTTCTTTTGCCTTTTTCTCTCTAACCCTATTTCTAACTCTTGGTCTTTGTCTTTACTTTGTTTTTAAAGGCATTGGCTTGGGTCAATTTTTCATGGTTTATATGTTGGGTACCTATTATGAGGCAGTATGTGCTATTATTACTAATTATCTAGTAAAATCATTTTGGGATCCTTTACCATGGTCCTATTGTAGACCGGACTGGGTTACAAATTGTATAAATTCATCCACAATTATAACAGTACCAGCACGAAACGGAGAAGGCAATAGAATAGCACAGAGAATAATAAATCGAACAACTATAACAAGTTCTGAATTATATTTTACGTAAGCTTTACATTAAATTGTAGTTGTTAAATAAGAAGAGGGGGTGGCAGTAAATTTGGATCTAAATGGAACTATGTGGATGATCAAATTTGTTTACTTTCCTTTAGAAATGAAGTTTTAAAGGAGAAAGACAACATTGATGATGGCATTGGAGCGCCAAATTGGCAGCTTGTTGTGGGTCTTTTCGTTTCCTGGCTATTTGTGTTTGGTATTATCATGCGCGGTGTGAAGAGTTCTGGTAAAGCTTCGTATTTTCTGGCCATTTTTCCCTACATTGTTATGGTCATTTTATTGGGCCGCGCTGTAACTTTGCCTGGCTCACTTAATGGTATTTTATATTTTATAAAACCTGACTGGAGTCGTATATTGGATCCCAAGGTAGAATATTTATTTATTATTACTAAACAAGTCAAAATATTCGTACTCTACACCACTTAGTTCCATAAATTATGCTGCAATTAGTTCAGTTGTATCAGTAAACGCGAGGCTTTGCCTTATAAATCATTTCGTGAAATTTCTTTGTATGAGAAGGGGTTTTGAAAATAAGCCGGTCGAGTCCAAATTTCCAAATTATTATGCTAATTAACGAATCTTAATTGAATTTTGGCAAAAAATATGAAAAATTGCGGTTTTTTGCTAAATAAATACTTTGACTACATTAGAAGTTTATATGGGGAGGGGTTCTAAATATGGTTCAATTTAATATATTTTCATTAGAATTGCTCTTGGGATTAAAACATGTCTACGCATCATACTTCATTTAAGTATCTCTACAAAGGCGACTTGTAGTTTACGAACAAATTTATAAAGACAGACAGACGGACTGACGGACATGGTTAAATCGACATATATTTTTATTCTGAATGTAGCATTTACTATTTAGGAGTAACAAACATCCACACAAACTTAATATACATCTTGCCACAACAGAGCCACACAGACATTTATGTATAAATGTATTCCTTCATACAGGTGTGGTATGCTGCTGTAACACAATGTTTTTATTCATTGTCCGTATGCTTTGGCAATATTATAATGTATGCTTCGTATAATAAATTTGATCATAATATTTATCGCGATGCCACCATTGTAACCAGTTTGGATACTTTTACGTCGCTATTGGCCGGTTTCACCATATTTGGTATATTGGGCCATTTAGCTCATGAAATTGGCACCGATGATATTGGCAGTGTCGTTAAGGGTGGTGCAGGCTTAGCTTTCATCTCTTATCCAGATGCGATCGCCAAATTTAAACATTTACCACAAATTTTTTCCGTCCTATTCTTCTTGATGTTGTTTGTTCTGGGTATTGGCTCAAATATAGCCATGACGTCTTGTACGGTAACAGCTGTTAGAGATAAATTTCCAAAAGTGAAACAATGGCATTGTGCCTTGGTGCTGGCTGTGATTAGTTTTGCTATTGGCTTGGCCTACATAACACCGGTAAGTGTTTAAATATTTCAGAAAATGAATATTTTTAATATTATACTTTGCCCTTAGGGAGGCCAATTCATATTGACTTTGGTTGATTATTATGGTGCGTCTATGATTGCTTTAATTTTGGGTATATTTGAACTATACACGTTGGGTTGGGTGTATGGTGTGGATCGTATATGTAAAGATGCTGAATTTATGTTGGGTCGTAAAGTGGGCATTTACTGGCGTGTATGTTGGGCGGTGATAACACCTCTTATAATGACGCTGATATTAATTTATTTCCTTTCCACCTACACACCATTAACCTACAACAATACACAATATCCCAATTGGGCGTATGGTGAGTAATTAATGGAATCTATATTGGATTCATTATTTTAATGATTTGATCATTTTTCTTTTAGCTTTGGGTTGGGCAATAACGGCCATTGGAGTGTTACAGTTACCATTTTGGCTTGCCATGACGGTTATACGTTGCCCGGGCGTATCATGGAGAGAGAAATTTATAAATGCTTTTAAACCCAAATACGATTGGGGTCCCACCGACACTTTACTGAGAGAACAATATCGCAAAGAAACTGAAAATGACCGCCTAAACAGTAAGCAGCGTAACTGTTGGAGTTTTATAAAAAAGAATATATTTGGCTAATATAAAAAACACTAAGTATTTATTCAACATCACAATATGCTTGCCATAATATCGGATATTGAATCAAGTATTCTTAGTTTAAAAACTGTAGACAAAGTATTATTATATATTTTAACTTAAATGCATTAAAAAGAAATATCGCTCACCAATGAAATGTTTGTCATTTTATTACATTATTTAAAATTTCTTTATTTACTTAAATTGGCTGCAGAAGCTGGATCTAAAATCCATTTTTGTCCACTTAAAGTTAATAATTGTGTTGGTAAAGGACAACTAATATCAGGTAATCTCTGGAATGTTCTCTAAAAAAGTTAATAAAGTTTAAATAAATTCTTATACTATTGTAAAGCTTTCTATATCCAACCTCAACGGCTTTGGCTTTTTCTTTTCCTGTAACCACAAATAAACAAGATGCGGCATTGTTTAGTAATGGCAAAGTCATTGTAACTCTTTGTGGTGGCTGTTTTGGTGAATCTCTAATTGGTGCTATTAATTTGTGTTTTTCCTCAAGCAAAGGATGATTTTCAAATAGCGAGCATATATGGCCATCCGGACCCATACCCAATAGTATTAAATCAAATTTAGGAATATCACCTTTATTTAAATTGAATTCCTTTAACAATTTCTCTTCATAATCTTGAGCACAATCATCCAAATTTAACGATGTATTTACATGTACAAATTGTTCGTCTTTTAACGTGGTTTGTGAAAGTAGTGATCGTTTATAGGTGCCATAAATTGAATCTGTATGATTCTCATTAACATAACGTTCATCACAAAAGAAAAATTTCCATAATTTAAAATCAATTTCAAGTGAAATTAAAGCTTTACTTGTGTACGTTATCAAGGAGCCTCCTAAAAAACATGAATAAGTAACAATGAAGGTATTTCAATAATGAGTTCTTTCCCACCTGATAATCCTATAAAAAACCTGCCATTATTTTCTATTGCTAATGCGGCTCTTGTTTCCAATTCAGCTTTTAAATACTCCACAACTTCATCTTGAGTTTTTGCTATTATTACTTTAGGATAAACCATGGAAATATATAATTGTTTTAATCAATTTGGAAGGAATGTATATATTTTCAAAATATTTAATTTCTTTTTAGAATAAAACAGCTGTTTGCATGATCAATACATGTAGAAAATGTGGATCGTAAATTTTAATTTGCAATAAACACCACAGAGAGCGCTAAGCAATGCCTCCATTTATAATTTGATATATATATATTCTTTACTTTTATTAATTTTTTCATTATTTAATTAATTCAACTTAATTTTATTTGATATTTTTTTTACGTTTAATATATATTATAATAACACTATTCATTATATTAGATGTGGTAACCCTTTTTTGTTTTTTTAGAACAGAGGCTACGTAAAAGAGCAACTATGTTAAACCGTTTAGTTTCGTGGATAATATATACGCAGTAACATTTCAATTTAACAAAACTTTAATAAAACGCAAAAAATATATACAAAAATTACATTAAACTATAAAACTAAATATTTTACAACATAAAGGTGTGTTTTATATAAAGAGAGTGTTAAAAATTAAAAAGAAAGTGATAAAATAAGAAAACAAAGATGGCCGGCAGCCATTAGTAAAAATACATAAAATTGATATAAAAATCAAGTTTTTATGGTAAAAATTATTAATTAAATTGAAAAAAGTAATATTTTAGTAAGATTTTGCAAGAAAATTGCTTAAATACTTCATTTAAATGTGTTTTTTACAATTGGTGCCGGCTGCCCTAGTGTGTGCACGTTTGATCATGCTGACAAAAAATGCAAAGATAATGCCGTTTCGTGTATCAAGCGTAAGCATGCACTACAAATATTAAAGAGTTTTATATATGTAAAGAAAATTTTATTCAATAAGAAAGAAGTGAAAAAATTGGAAAAAATATTTAAAATTAAGAAAAGTGCGAATTATTTAACTAATATAATGTGCGTTTTTTAATGATTAGTATGATTTAAAACAAAAAAGAGTCACTGTGTGACCCTACGTGAGTGAGTAAATATATTGCTAAAAAAGCATTAAATAGACTTGGAGGTTAGTTGAGACGGCCTGCAAAGGCATTGGTCCCTTTCCTCTGGTGTTTTTTTTTTTTAATGAAGTGACTTGATCAGAAAAGTCTTTAAAACACGTTCCAGCTTGAATTTGCAGTTATATCAACATATTGAAAGCAGGTGAGTTGTATGTATATAATTTTGTCCTATATTCTATAAAGACATTTCTAACGGACAAATTGACATTTTTAAAGAAACTATAATAGGGCTTTCATATAAAAATAGAGGTTACTTAGATAATTGCTTTTCCATATTTTATAAACTCAAGTTTTATTATATTTTGTTTTTGTTTTTTTTTTGGTTCCATCGTGTATATGAATTATATTTTTCAATGCGACGTTGATGCAAGAATAATTTGCTTTTGTAAAAATTTCTGGGTGGTTTAAAATTAATTATTTTTAAAATTTTATTTACGTTTGTGAACTCTGTTTAACATAGTTATACGTACATACCATATATAAACAAATTATTGTTGATGTAAAATTGTATAGCCGTACCAACACAAAGAGTATTATAATTACATGTACTATCTCATGATTGCCATCAAAAGCAACAACATTGCATTGTTACTGCTTTTTAAAATATTACATCAACACTAGCAACAACATGTACTACATAACTACATATAATACAATACCGGCATGTTTGCTTTTGGCAACAAGCTTTAATGAATTTGAGCTTCTATCTACAATAAATTGTGTAAATTTCTGGATGTGTTTGTATGCATGGATGTATAATTATCTGTGCATTGTACCAGTGTATAAGGATATTTGTGCGTATGCTAAGATTTGTTTACATTACCAACATAAAATCATACACATTTCTACCTAGAGCTGTATATTGGTATGTGTAAGTGTATATGTGAGTGCGTGTTTGTATATTATATATACATTGCAAACAAAAATGAGCACTCAGGCACACAAATGACAAAAGCACACACACTCGCTAGCGCAAGCTCAAAACACACACAACCGTATGTGTGTGTGTGCATGGGAAAAAGCAAATACATTTGCCAGTGGCAGTCTGTTGATAAGCTTTGAAGAATATGAGGAGAATAAAATAAACACATAACACACTCTGTTATACCCATATATGCACACACGCACACGTGTACATATAAATGGAGTGTAATCCCAAAGGAATGACAGCATATGCCATCTACAATACAATAACAACAAAGTTGGCTTATCTATGCAATGTATACAATAACATAAATGTACTGCCGCATACGAGTAAAGTTTTCATTCTGGCCTCCTGCCTGTCATTGATTCCGTCCTCTGCGTTGTATTATATTATAAATATGCAATACATACGCGCCTAAAGGTATGCTGATGCATACACATAAATATTGAAATAACAAAAACGTTTTATTTGCATAAAAAAAATTAATTTTTACTTTATATTTTTCGTGTATTATAATTTTTTTTTATAAAATGATGTTTTTCAAACTGAATAACTGACTACCTTTTGTCATGAACCCATTTTAAAAAGGGGTATTAAGCGTGTGTGGCATTTAAAATAAATACATTCACTATTCACACACACATAAATAAACGTTGAATAAATAAATTGTCCAACTGAATAAATATCAATAAAATGAATGTTGACCAATGACCAGTGTTTTGGGTGTCAAATCTTGAGTTTGTGATGAGGGGCTAAAGTGATGCATTTAACTATTATTACCATACTCGGAATGGAGGATGAGAAGATAATACAATAATGTTTATACATATCCGCTGTTGTTGTTAAACGGAAATAAACGAAAACATTTACATATGCTAAACAATGTACAGGTGACAGCGGATGGGAGTGTAGATATAAGGGGACAAGGCTTTCATTTTATTGAAGCAGAACTTTAGTATATTTGTGTATAATTGATATGAAAGTTCTTAATTAAATTAGTATATTGCCACACCCACCCTCAACAATACCAACTTATACCCTCCACATAGGATGGAAGACACACTAAGTTTGTCATTTCATTTACTCTCTCAGACTCAACAAAGTATAAAATTGATCAGCATCAAAAAACATCCGCGAGCCTGCGATTGTTGGCATTTTCACGATCGTCGACAATTTTGTACGCAGATCGCTATTTAAATTGGGCAAAATCGATCAAATTGGCCTACAAATGAAAAAAATCTATTTATAAGCTGCAAAAATTTCCCATAAACTTGAACTTCGGTATACATATTTATAATTATCCCTTCAAAAACCTGCTACGCCCACCGTCTCTAAATACAAGTGTTTATTATTTGGACTGAGCCAAATTTACTTTTACTTATTTTTTTCCTACATATAATAACCAACCAATCGACGAATTTAAATCTGTGTCATATGTGAGAAGACAATCACACAGCATTCAACAAATATCAACAACACTCTCTCACATAAAATTTTTATACAAAGAAACGAAAAGCGTATACGTGTATAAAAGCATGGGTGTGTGTGGCGAGCCAGCCAATGTAAACATATATCCATTTGGTTGCATTAACGGATTTTCACATCTGCAAAAAGGATTTTCGATTGTGAATTTATGGTGATATTTTCACACACACCCACCCACACACTCGCAAACCCGTACACACATACCCAACTACAATATAAAATAAAGAAGAAAAAAAATCAACTAAAAATAACAGTAGTGACTCACTCACTCATACTCATATAAACTAAGCACACAAACGCATACATGGGAACCAAACACATTGCTGCTCTAAGCTTCATTTAAGAGCAAACTGAACATTAACGGTGTTGATTTTAGAGATTTTTATATCCGAACGTGGAAGCTTTTGTAAAGTGGGGAGGGAGGCAGGAGCTTAGGAGGTGACAAACGAAAAAGAGAAAAAGAGTTTGTGTGCATGTACGAGTGTTTGTAGCTTAACATATTAAACGGCAAATGCTTAAAGTAGACATTTGCTGCTTGTTTGAGATTATTTCAAATGGAATACGTGTCTTATCTATGTTGAGCATAAAACAGGCATTAGATGGGAATTTATGTGGATGGTAATGGTAAGCTGCTGTTGCCAGTAACTCTATCAAACACCAACATAACTTAAACACCTTGCGTAATTATGAAAAAATATATAAAGAGAGCGAGAGAGAGAGAGAGAAAGAAAGTTAAGCAAAGGACAACACAGAATGGGTGGCCAGAGAGTTTAAATGAACGGAACATACGGATATTTTACCCATGAGTGGAAAACCATTGCCGGCTTATATTTGAATTAATCTTTCGAGTCCTTTATTTGTCTCCAAACAACTTAAATATTTATTGGAAAAACACACACACACAAAAAAGTCATAAAAGCTTAGTAACTATTCAGACCGTACACAGTGATATAAAGTAAACAAATAAAAAAAAAATAAATTATTTGTTGTCAATGTTGGAACATCTGCCAAAAATGATTTTCATTTTTTTTTTTCACTTTTTATTTTTATTTTATTACTTTACACGCCAAAAATGTTACCGCGCCACAAAACACGATGCCAACGTGTGTCTGTGTCTATGTATGTGCACTCAATATGCATACATACACATACTGACACTTTACCGAGCACTAATATTGGGTAGGCGGTGATGGTGTCATGGTTGGTGGGAAGGAAGGCAATTAATCTTCATAAATGTTTACCACGTAAACATTTTTGCGGTTGTCAACATACTTCTACTAACTATGCATATAAACCAACCCCCAAACATATATACATACACCCACATTATTCTACATATACACATACACAGCTATACATACAATTTAATTGCATGTTTTGCATTTAAAAGCGTGCTTGTTGACATGCCGCATGAATATATCCTTCCTGTGTAAAATCATTTCAACAAATCGCTTCGTATGTTAAAATACAATAAATAATGTGTTGTTTTTGTTGTTGTTATTATTTATTTTTTCGTAATCTAAATACAATTTAATGAATTGGGCTTAATTACTGAAAGAAACAAAAAAAATAAATGAAAAACCTTGAGAGAATATATTGCTGAACTCATGTTGTAGAGTAAGAAATAATTGGTTTATGACAGCAAGATTTTTACATTGTAACGCTGCAAATGGGTGCAATAGACAAATTAACAAGAGAGAGAAAGAAAGCAATGATTTGTAGCGGGATGTAAACTAGGCCAACATTAGAAATGTTTGGTCTACCGTAATAAGGAGAGTACTATGGAAATCATCTACATAACCCAATTATGAAACTTTTGTTTTTATCTTTTAAATTGTATTATCGATCTCTAACAAAATCTAAGCCGATATAGTAGCCTAGGCGCCTGTTGTTAAAAGCCATAAATATTAAGATATTGGACTGAAGTTTAAAACAAAGTTGGTCCTTGTGGATAATTTACTTTTTAAAATTAGTGAAGGAGGAAAATAACTACGCCCTTTATTGAATAAATTTCTCCCACCCACACAAAAAGCCCTGAAACGTTTAAATATAAGCATCGATATCCTCAAAAAGGATAAAATAAAACAACAGCCACGCCCAATGGGCGCCAATAATTGTTTTTTCAAATACCAAAATTATCGTTTGTATGATCTTAAGGTTTTTGGAAATTGTAAAAGTTCATCTAATTTATTATTTTAGTGAAAGGTGTTTTTAACGGGTTTTTTCTTTAGAAACACATTTCATCTAAATATTAATTCATTAAATCTTACTCTGAAACACAAACAACTCACTCATAACTTTTCGAAAGCAATTTGGCTTTAATTAAATAAAAAAACAAAAAAACAAAAAACAAAAAAACAAAAGTACAAAAAACAGAAAGCATTACAGAGAGCGACAATTATAATTTTAACGTCAATTGCAGGTGACGGCTGGTAAACGTCTTCTGGTGCAAGTTTTTCGTTTTGTTCTGTACGTTTCTGTTTTTTTCTTCGCCTGTCAAAGGCATTAATTGTTTACACGGGCATATTGGTCGGTGGTTCCAAATGAACCTTCATGACCAGAGATTAAGTTCGCCTAAAATTTTTGCGAACATGCTCACTCACACAACAACAATTAAATCTCTCTCTTTCTCTCTCTGTCTCACCCTTTTCTTGTTATGAGTTTTCTAACAAATATTTTTCATTATTAAAAGAACTTTAAACGTTATTCAAATTCAAATTCTCACGTCATTTACACGAACGACAATTACAGCATCAACTACACTTATGCGCTCTACAACACATTCATGCATTCTGTTGATATTCAAGCATCCAGCACAGACTTCATAATGCCCCCCCAGAGCAATATTTCTATGACTTGTACTTGTTCAAAATGGCTTTTTATGTTTATATGCACTTGAGTTGTTTGGTGAGTTGGTGTAAAATGTTCTCATTGGGTAAAATATTGTGATATATGCTTGTGAGTACAAAAGTGACAAACGAATAAAATATTGAAAAGAAAATGGAAAAAGGAATAAGATTCTGAGAATTTGTTCTGGAATTGGATTTTTTTGAAAGTTTACTTTAACCCACTACAAGCCATTAGAACGTCATAACAGTAATTGCTTCAAACAATAAATTACAATATTATGCAGAAAATGAACGGTATCATATAACAGACGTGCCCACAGTTTAAAAAAATCGACCTATAGATGACACATGTCTTAATACGCAGAATTACATACTTATCATGCCTTCTATTTATAAAGGTGCCCTAGAATTTTTTATTAGAAACTCAAAGAGTTTCATTTCTAATCATCGCTGTGATAAGATGTACGTCTTTGGCTAGTGTAGAATCTGCATAAATGGTCAATAATCATTGCAGGGTCATTTAAAGTTATTTTATACCCTCCACATAAATCACATGGTATAGTATTGCAAATGGAACCGGAAGGAAACGTCAGACACTCCACAAAGTATATCTATATACTCATGAAGATGAAATTTGGAAAATATATTTATAAATAGACCATAGATCGATATGAAATCGGTTAACAGACACGTGAATAGATTATTGGAGAATTTTTACCTTAATTATTATTTTTATTTCTCGACATTTCCCAAGTTTTGAATGATGACATTAGTAGACTCTTGTCACCAAGGTGAAAGGTATAAAAAGTAAGAGCCACATGGTGCCACAAAATATGCAAAAATGTATCAACAAACGATCACAAATGCCTTTGTTTCCTGGCTACATATGTATCAAGGAACATCCAAACCAAACAATAATCGGTAAAGTTGTTGTGTATTGTTCAGGAAGAGAAGGAAGAAATGGCAGAGTTCCGTGGTAGTGTAGAGTGTGTACCATCAAGTGTACATTTGTTATTGTAGACGCTTAAATGCTTTGTGCATAAAGTCTAGGAGCAAGTTTCCTCCCCCGACACTAAAGAGTAAAAGCAAACACAATTTGCCACAGCTGA
The DNA here is from genome assembly GCA_963978525.1 of Ornithomya fringillina. NCBI lineage: Eukaryota > Metazoa > Arthropoda > Insecta > Diptera > Hippoboscidae > Ornithomya > Ornithomya fringillina. The sequence goes on along the minus strand of OZ021694.1, from coordinate 20,883,861 downwards.
CGATTGACCCACGCTGACTCCCTAACAAACAATGAAACACGCACACAATGCACAAGTTGTCGCCATACATAAATAGCCTTCTAGCCCCAAACCAAAATGGTTGCACTTTATATGGTGTACACTCAGTACAGGATGTGCGTGATATCGTGCTTTTAGTCAATATTGGCGAACAAAGCGAAATCGACTACGGCTGTCATAAGCTGGGGCGCCCCAAATTAACTCCAAAGTGAACAACAACAACACTTGGAATTCCATTTTATTTTGCGATTAAAGAAAGTTCAACGAATCATTAATCAATTCTTTTATGTTTAAAATTTAAATTTCACTTGTTGGGTAGACTCTGCAAGAAATGTGCAATAATTCATCATAATATGTGGGAGAGGACAATCGAAGGCAATTGCATTTGTTTGTGGATTCTTGATTTGTTGTATTTTATGATTTTTTTTTTGAAAATATATTTTCTATATAACCACCATAGCTGAGATAAGATTCGTTATCAGCTTAAGATTTTTTACTGCGATATATAATATATTTGATGGCGTCATTATAACTCGAACTACTCTCCACTCTGTTCAGTGCTAATCCAAAATACAGTTTGAACAGCTGCGACCGTTCTCACACAAAATGTTGCAACCAGCAGCTAAGCCAATCAAACTAAAATGGGAACGTTGGCACAATAACAACAAAAACAATAGCAGCAACAACAAAAACATAACTTCAAAGTATAGCAATGAATGTCCTTCTACAAAGTCTTAACAAATGATGCAGATGATGTTTTTAGAGCAATTGACAGGAGAATGATTAGTGGCCCAGTCGTATCGGTTCATCAGGCTCACTATACTCCTAAAACCTTAACTGCAACTTCAATTTCAAAATGATGAATTAAAATTTTTACTAAGTAGAAATTTTTTCAGTTTAAATTGAAAAAATTACGAATAAAAAATCGAAATTTTGAAAAATGAAAAATTTTAACGTTTTAAAAATATTGAAAAAGAAAAAAAATTCATTTTCAAAATGAGGAAAAGAAAAAAACTCGATTGAAAATGAAATTTTTTTAATTCAAAATGAATAAAATTCAAATATTCGAACTTTTTCATTTAAATTTGGAATTTTTCATTTGAAACTGAAAATGTTTCTTCTTGTGAATTTTGAATTAACGTTTTTCATTTTGAATTTGATTTTTTTTATTTGAAATTGAAAATGTAAGCTCTTAAAGGGAAGCTCATGCGAAAATAGTTGGGATTATATGGTAAAGATAACCAAGTTTTTGATTTTATGACACGTGAAAATAGTTGCAACAACCGACTAGGGCGTATATGCAGATGGTCTTAAGTATTAGCAAACAACCTTCTGCCACATGTATTCTCACACAATTCATTTATCATTGTAATGCATGCTGTTGCAAGTTACATACACGGATAGGGATAGATTTCTAACAATTTCTATCAATTGCTCACAATCAGTCATCCAATCAACCATGCAGTCTTTCACTTGTTATAGCCATCCATCCATCATCTATTTAACATATTGAGCGAGCACTTGTATTTATAAGTTGTTATTACTGAAATTATTCAAAACCATATACGAAAATGAAATGATATGAATGGTAGCAAATTGGTTTAATGTTTAATTATTTGTCCATCTGTCCTGGTCTCTACAATGTTATAAATGTTGTAATTGAAAAATTCTACGTGAAATTAAACAAATAACGTCGTATTCGGGAAAACGAAAAATTTATGTATTTTTCAAATTTGTTTCGTCCAAGTCTCTTCTTATTATAAAGGCCAAGTTTTTCAAGAAATACTAAATGAATAAATTCAATACCGCATATAAAAAATGTTGCATTCTAGCAATATTTCTTATGATTATAATTCTGTACATATACATAAGCAGTGTTACTTACCAGTGTCAGCTGAATTTTATAGCTTCACAAATTGAACTTCAGCGTTAGTACAATATGATTTTTCATTTCGGGGGTCAAAATATGTGACTTTCCTACATCAACGCCACAGAGAGCAATAATAAACATGAACTGGATAATGGCCAGGGTGAAATGGCAAACAAATAAGAATTCACACATTCAGCAAAAACACAAAGAATTAAATTGGCAAAAACCGTTTTACAATAAAAACACTCTTCCTATCAATTTGCAAGGTGTGGGTGTGGCAGGCACCTGATGACGTCCTCTACTAGAATATATTTAATATCTACTTGTATGGGCGGAATAGTTATCCAACCACGCAAATCTATATAAAAGCTAAAAGCTAAAATGTGTAAATCTGAAATACCTTTCGCAACGGTCCATAATTACGCCCCTTTCTTTAAATTACGTGTTACTTTTCAACTTACAGTTCGAAGTGTGCCTACAGTTTTTATATACGATTTTGCGACTGCGCTTACTGGTGCTTCATCCATAAATGGGCTAAATTTCAACTTTGTGATTTTGTTTTTTGTAACTGGGAGAGATTTTTAAGAAAAGTGGGCGTGGATATAATCTAAATTGCTACATAAACATAAAATAAATAGACGATTATCAACATGGAAAACGTTAATTTCTACACTTAAATTATTCTTTCATTCTCTTCATAACTCGCTTCCTGGTACTTTTCCAAAAAGCTCACAGGTTGGTTCCTTTTCTTTTATACACAAGCACACACAATAAAATACACTCATTAATGAGTGTAAATGTGTTAGTGCAGGCATGAGAGTGTGTGAGGTGTGTGCGTGTATGGGTGTATCTGACATTATAAATGTTATCACAGCTGCACTTGTTACGCTTCTTCTACTTTAATGACATTTCTTGGATTTCTACATAAAAAATATGTGTATGTACGGTACGGCTGCTTTTCTGTTTGTGTGTGTGTGTGTGTCTATATTTTAAGAAAATGTGTTTGTAGGTGTATGTGTGTACATGCCAAGAAAAATTTAACCCCTTGTTAAAATATAACAAACATTCATTCATTTATGTTTCTTTGTACCAAACAACTGTTTCAACTTTTTTCTCTCTCAACTTGCACTTTGTGTCTCGCCTGTAGGTACAACTATAGTATATACACATAAAAAGGCAAATGTCTTTATGCAAAATGCATGTGTATTATAACATCTGTGTAAATTAATTACTCACATACCCACATATGTGCGCACCGAATATAAACATTTCTACTAATTGTATAATTCCAGCGTGGGATGGGTGGTGGTGGTGGAGTTTATAAAGACATGTTTAAATTTCCTTTGAGACTTGCAGTGCTATGCTGTATTAAAAAAAGGATAAATATTTTTAAGAAGTCTGACACAAACTTTTTCATCCCTCTTCAATGCTCTGATGATGTGTTTGTACAAGGATCAAAATTAATTAATCTTAACTTAATTTGTTAATTTGTAAAGGATGCTTTATAAAGCGTTTGCATTTAACACAAAGTGTGGATGAAAAGGGCGGCCGTGCCCTTTTTTAAGTTAAATTTTTTTGCAATTAAAATTTCTCTTTAATGGACGTACAGACTAAAAAATTTTATATTGAACATACGGACAAAAAATATAATGTAACTATTGCTGATATGTCCGTCCACGAAAAATATAGCGGAAATATTGCTATCTCGCCAGAGTATTACGGGGATTACCACGCCATTATATAAGTCAATGTCAAAAGCTAATAAAGTTTTCACTGGCGGACGTACAGACGAAACTACCGTAACTTGTGTACATATATAAATGCGTCACAAGAAAAATCGAAAATTTTCACCGTAGATAAATTGAATGACGACGTTTCTCTATAAGTAAGTGTAAAGTGTAAAGTTTCGTACAGATAAGAAATACTCCTTTGTCCGTACGTCCGCAAAAATGTAAAAAGAATTATTTGTTTAATTTTCGGTATTCAGTCTTTGTAATTAATAAATATTTCATATTCAATTATATCTGTACTTATATAAATTCGTATGTATGAGAAAAATTCTGTTTAAGAAAATTTAATAACAACACTTGCACGTAACACGTTATTATTATTTTTATTTCATCTATTGCTCCACTAATCGACTGTTCACTTTTAATATGTGAATAACATATCTATAGAATGTGTGAGCGTATATGTGTGTATGTGCTTGGTAAGGTAGGCATGGGGACGTGAGCAAAAATGAAATTTTCTTTCTTTAGTTTTTGTTGTTTTATAAATGACATTCGTGTTGTTGTCATCGCTGTTAATGTTTTTGCTGCTGTTGTGTTGATTTTGTGGTTGTTGTTGTTGTTGTTGTTGTTGTTGTTGATTTTTATCATTTAGCTGTTTTATTGTTGTAGTAGTTGTTGTTGTTGATCCTGCTGCTGCTGTTTCCTTTCCCGGTTGTTATTGTTGCATTTTTGTTGTTTTTATTTTTGTACATGATACGTTTTTAGAATCTCAACAACATTTAATGATTGTTTAACAAGTTTAACGTTTTGTTAAAAAACAAACGAACCATTAGTTTGTTTGTTTGCATGTTTTTTTGTTAATGTCTTTTTTATACCCTTCACATTATATGGGGGGTAGACTAAGTTTGTCATTTCCTTAGTAACATCAAGAAGGAAAATATATTTATCCATTGATGTACGAAAAATAAGTGTGAACATGCCCACAATTTACATAAATCTTGTCCTGCGTTAAACGCGACTTATAAACTGAAAGGAATATGTATACACTATTACAGAAGGTAATCAAGCATTTGCCACGCCCACTGTTTGTATGTAGGTGTGGATGGTATTTAATATTTGGTTTAAGCGATTTAGTTTTCTTCTCTTGTTCGTTAATGATTCGCTTTTAAGATAAAGTCACATATGTCCCCTTGTTGGCCATTTCTTAGGCCCGTTTTTTGTCCGTCATGTGAGTTTAATTTTAATCGCACTGTGAAGAAAGACATTTTCATCAACACATTATTAACTTGTGTTATAATATAAGACTGATATGACCTTCAGAGTGGACGAGGCTACTTTAAGCCGTCTTTGCCCGTAATACGGTTGAATTCTCCTCTTGTTTGGAACTGGAATATAATTACCAGCATTTTGAAATAATCATTATTCCTATAACGGTTAACGGTAAGTGTTTGTTTATTGTACAAATACCCAAAACAACATGCAGACACACCAACACGCCCCACATACATCATTTGAATGGCACAACGAATAAATGTAAAAAGCTTTTGGGGGAAAACGTGATGCGGTGGCATTCGGAAAGTTTTGTTAAAATGTTGCGGTAGTTTTACCGCAAACACATTCTATTGCTTACCCACCCACACTCTTTACCTACCGCTGCCTACCCGAGCAAATGAACAAATAAAGGTGTGTATGTGTATGAGCATTAAACAATATCTATGTGTATAGAGAAGTTTTTTTGGTTAGTTTGGTATTTTGCTAATGTACAAATATTGTACCAACACACGCACACACACACACATACAGCAACAGATACAATGACTCATCATAAAATATACAACTAACCAAGACCAAACTTACCAGTCATGTTCGACACAAAAATTTTTGGTGCGTTTGTCACAGCTGGTGTCACTATTTATAGGTGTAAAAAAACATATAATGATGCTTTACATTAAAATAAAAATAACAACAACAATAACGAGAAAAACCAACTAAATATTTATAGAAAAAGAGAGAGAAAGAGGAAATGCAGAAAAAAAAACTTATACCGATTACATTTTTTTGGTATTTATTGGTTAACTGGGGCGGTGGCCAAGGGTTGTACATGAGCGCATTTTGCATTTTTAATTTTTCAATATTTATTTTAATATATATTTAATGTACGTGCGTATGTATGTAAGCTGGTATCTTTATTTACCTTTTAGTTGAAAATTGTGCAAGTGTGCACATTAGTCACGGTTTCCGCAAATTAACATATAATCCAAGTATAGTTAGTGGGCAGAGTATCTTGAAGGTTATCTTTCACATCCTCCATCTTTGAACGATAATGTAGCTTAAGAAAAGGGTATATCGATACATTAAATTTTACGTAGGAGAATTTTCAATACTTGAATTAATTCAAATAAATAATATAAAATAAATGAAATAAATTTTCAATGTTATATAACCATAAGAGCTATTTGGCAATTGTGGGCGCGGTTAATCTCTTCCGCCCATTTTTAATACATACACGAATTAAGAACGTGTCATAGAAATTTTCTACCTCATGCCTACAATTACATTAAAATTTTTACAACTGTGGGCATGGTTAAATGCACATCCGTCCACTTCGTGAATATATGTAATATACTACAGATACTTTATTATTTTACGATCATAATTATGGGCGAGGTTGTACGATTCCGCCCATTCAAATTTAAAAAATATAGTTATTGAGAAGATCCATACGAATTTTCATGGTTAAATTAGTTCAGAAGTTTATTATTTATTATATATTTCGATGCTATCGAATGTCGAACATAGTATATCTTTGATTTTTTAATACAATTATTATTAAAATAAAAAGAAAAAACATTTAAAGTTGTACAGACTTTTGCAAATGACGTTTAGAAAATGAAAATTTTATTCTTCCCACCCCAAGAAAAACTCATGTAAAGTTTTTTCACACAGAAAATAGTTTTCACCCTTCTCTTACACTTTGTGGCTGTTTTGACAATTTCGTAAATAAGTGTGTTTGTGAAATATAATAACAGTGAAATCAAAAACACTTATGTCAAGTGCATGCATATCTTGTTAAATGTCAACCCACCAGAAAATAACACTATTCAAGTCTTCAGCACAACACAATGATTGAAATGGACACATGGGTTAACCACGTTTTGGTAGGAAACAGAAAGGAGGAGAGCTATATTTAGATAATAGTATGTAATCCAAACGGTATGTACTTAAGAACGTTAAGAAAAGTTTTTGATTTTGCCATTTTTTAACTGAAAAAACATGAACATTATTAAATCAATTGTGGTTGAAATTCCTCAACTTTGGTTATCACAACCTTTGCAATAAAAAGGGGTAAACAGATCCACCAACTAAACATGACTGATAGTAGAATTAAAATTAATCATCTATATAGAATTCTGAATATCTGAAATAGAATAAACCATTTAATAAACCTACCTTTACTGCATAGCTACCAATTGCATAATTTTAGATCGAACGTTGACATCCCCAACTGTTTTATGACAGTTTTTTCTTATAAATCGAAAAACGTTTCAAGAATTTTTATATTTTAAGAAGGAAAATATGTGTTAGACAAGTAGTTTTTCATTTACCACCAATAAGGTGGTATTGATGATGCATCCACAATTAAGTGTTTATTACAACCGGATGCAAATTTTCAATCATTTGTTAATTTTGTCCGTTTTTTTTTTTTCAATTTCAATTTGAGAAATGTCATTTACAGTATAAAGAAAAAATAAACCTCAATTGAGATTAGTTTTTCAGTTACACAAACAATTTTTAAACTTATTTATAAAAGTAGTTCATCAACTAAGTAGACGAGAGAGAAAACGAGGGAGAAAGAATAAAAGAAGTTAACTGAGCGAGTATGTGCAAATGACAGTAAAACTATCATCGCCTCCTACACACCTATTCACATAAACTGATTGGAATATAAGATAGAAGATATATGAGAACACACATGATTATCACTGAGGCAAGAGTAAAGAGAATTCTTTTATAAAAATAAATTAATTTGGGTTAACTCTTAACACGCTTACAATTAAACTAATAACTGCACTTGTACAAACATTTCTAATTTTGGTCGGAATTAGTTAAGGGCTACGCCTACCATTAGCTAAAAGAATTTATCTACAAAGAAGAATTTATTTTATAAACTCATCTATAGGAGATGAAAAATTGTGAGCAGGACACACCAGCCTAGATATGTGTATACTTGTGTCCTCTTGTGTGATCATATTTCTGCAGATCTCTATTTAAATCACGAGCCACGCTCACAGTGGACGAAAATCTATTTATCTGACACAAAAAATTACCTATGAAGATAGAATTTAATACGCATACACAAAAAATCAAATTCAGCTTAAAACTCGACTTGAAAGCTGATACGTAATATATACAAACACTGGAACAGGGCGTGATAATGTACCTGCTACGTCCCCTGTTTGTATAGAGATATGGAGAGTATTTAAGGTTATGCTTGAGCCATGTGTAGCTTTTTTACTTGTCATGTGTAGGATTGACTTAAAGGGTATGTTCAAGCACACACGTCAAAACGATTAGCAAACAAGAACAACAAATATTTCAATGACATATTATCAGAAATAACAATAACAACAGTTTGGCAACCCACATTCACACACAATACATTAATCAAACACACAATTAGCCATAAAATGTGAGTAACACAGCCGAGCAGCAAATATGGGGGAAGGAGTGATTGAACATCAGTGCGACAAGCTCATAAATGTGCCTTGAAATAACAACTTTATCACTCACTAGGCCACTTGAAAATGTTGAAATGGGGTGAAAAAAGAAACAAGGCAGTCACACATAACCGCATGTGAAATATTTGTTACGACCATCAACTGTGTCGTCAGTTGACACAATTGACGAATTGTATTCGCTTTTCAAATGATTGAAACGAAATCTGCCAGGGACTACGTTGTTGTATTGGTACTCGTATGACTTTACATTTGACTTGAAAGTTAGGGTAGAGCAGAGTAGAGTGTAGCTGCACAATCGCCACTCAAGTTTACAAACATCCCCTAAGTTGTAGTGTTTGCACACATATGTGAATATTTCTTTAATCAGTCATTTGTCCTTGATAAATTTGTGTTTACCTATGAATGAATGCCGGGTGCGTAATATGATCCACAAACATTTACTGCACTTCACTGATAAAACATTTTAACAACATCAACTGTATCAACAACAACCAAATGAACGCTGTTTGGTGGGATAAGTAACTGAAACAATCACACCAATTAAGTGAACATGAATAGATGAATAATTTAATTGTTTATAATGGATGGCCCGCTTTGCTAAGGTGAATATATTTTTTTCACATTTCCATTCTTTTTAAACGTGGTGAGCATTTTTTCCATATTAACATAACGCTGGTTGGGCATATGAAACTTAATATTTCCGTTGAATAAAAAAATAAATGGGTGGGTATTATTTTACTACATAATAAATGGTGTTTAAAACCTCCCCCTTCTCCGCAGTTTTTATTCTTGATATCATTATAATATTTCCAAAGTGCGTTGCAGCGTTATAAAGTGCTTGCCATTCTAAGGAAGTGCTTATTAGCGTATTTTTGTTGCTGATAACAAGAGCAAGCAATTCAGCTTAACTTATAAATTATATTTTTAAGGGTAATAGAAAATATTTTAAAATGTTATTCATGAGAGGATTTTTTTGAGTTGACTGATACTTTTTGGAAACATTTTGAGCTCTGCAGCATGGTTGGAACGAGTTCAAAATGCGGTTTAGAAACGGAGATCAAATTTCAATTGTAGGCGTAGCACTTGCCCAAATTTTAAATAGAAATTAAATGAAAGTAAATGTATAGAAATTGGAAATATTTGTAAGAAAATTTCAGCTTAACCTTTTTACAATTTACACCCGTAAGCACATATGACTTAAACGACTCAGATAATCCCCCTGGATTGCTATTCAATATTTAGTAAATTTAATAAATTTTATGGAAATGAATACTATCCCGTGCAGTTATATAATAGGTGACATAACTAAGACAATGTCGTGTTTGTTTCTGCTTAAATTCTATTGAATATAAATGGAAAAAAAACGAACTCACAGTCATAAATAATGATTAGAAATTATTAAGAAATTAAAAGCATAGCAGAACATAACAGAAAATTCCAGTCAAAGCTTTATGTCTCTTATATTTGTACATGGTAGTATGTGCGGCGTACATACACACACAATAAATGCGATTGAAATGCAATTAATCATTACAACACAAGCTTAAATGTTCACACAGCAGCACGGCAGGATAAAATAACAACAGGAAAAACAGCGTCAGCCTTAACATTAACTGTGAGAATGAGTGTGAACTCTTATTGTGTATATGTATGTGTATGTGTGTATATGTATATAAAATATTGTATAATAACAACATTTACAGTTGTGTTGTGAAATGAGAAAAATCGAAAAAAGGAAAATACACAGGAAAAAAAAACTACAACTCAACAAGAACAACAACAACAACAAAAGCTTATTCAAGTGTCAAAAGCAACACTAACGCCAGCATATCCAATTTATTGTTGTGTTGCCTCTGCCTGGACAGCCTGAATAACAATAACAATAACACCAACAACAAAAACTATGGCGAAAAAAATATTACAAAAAAGTTAAGAAAACCCCCAGGGTGATATACATACTTACGTACATAAATAAATACATTCATACAGCAACAGCAACAACGATATTTCTGCCGTCTGACAAGCATTCATTATCAGCAACAGCTCAACCACCATCACTCACACCGCCACCGCCACTGCCACTACCACCACAACCAACACCGAACATCGCCCCAGCCTCTCCTGAGCAATTACAAATTGATTTTAGACGCTTGCTGCTAGGACGACTGCTGTTGTCATTTGCTTTTTGAAAGCAAACAGTTGGTGTTTGGCTTTGTGCAAGTAGGGAAGCAACAACAACAACAACAATAATAATATCCGCCACAACATGAATATACCACCGAGAGCTTTATGTACAAGTTATCCATCGTCATTACCAATTGTTGATGCTGTTGTTATTGTTGTTGTTGTCGTTATTCCTTTATATTGTTTATGCGTCCCATTCTTAATGCTTCGTTAATTTTACCGAAAGCACGCACAACTCGTCTTGGTAAACACAATATAATAAAATAACATCATTATCACTCCTCGCACTCTTAATTTCTCTCTCTCCCTCTCTCTCTCTCTCTCTTTCTCTTTCTCTTTCAGTTTATTGAACGAGGTTCAATTCATGGCAAGTGCAAAAGAAGTGAAACGATATCACAAAAAAATTTCAGATACTTTTCGCCTTCAATTATTAATGAAAAAAATTATGATCAAAAAGCTTACAAATTGAGGGCGTGATTTTAAGGAAATTTTTCAATGGAAATTGCTTAAAAATAGTTTAAAAACTTTTAAAAAATTGACTTTTTTTAAATCTTTTTTCAAACTGAGGGCATATTCTATAACAGATTTAATTGAATATGAATCTGAATGGACGGACAGACACATCAAACTAAATCGTTTGAGTAGACTTTCACAATTGGGAGCGGGATCATAAATAATTCTTCTTCTTCTTCAGTCATTTTATGCATTCATTCACTTACTCGCCTCTTTCCCAACTCATAGACTATTTTTAGAATAACTCAAAAAGGATTTATTAATAAGTTGCAAATTATTATATATCTCATCACATTCCCCTCCCCTCCTCTCTAACACTATCGCTTTCACAGAGACCCTTAAACTGTATTATGAACGTGTGTTCATATTGTCTTGTGTATTTACAAGAAATGAATTGTTCATGTAGTGACATAAACAATAACAATAATAATAACAACAACAATAACAAACATATGACATGGCTTGTATTATTATTTGTAATGTAACAGCCGGATTAACAATGGACACAAAAGCAACATAAGCGCACTTATGTATATGAATAAACTGCCTTTATATCACACACATACACACATATGTAATGCTTTGTAAATATATCGTTGTATTGCTGAAATAGTTATTGTTTGAAGTATTGTTTTAAATATGTTGCTCCGGTCCATGTTCTTAGAAATGAGAAATGTAAACTTTCCAGGGTGGATATAAATCTAATAATTAAAAAGGGATAATATTGGCACCCTCCAAGTTTGCTAAAGTTTGCTATTCTGTAATACACAGAAGAAGGCGTCAGAGACCTTACAAAGAATATAAACATGTATTATTGACAAGAGCCTTTAAAACTGAGTCAATCTAGACTCGGTATGTGTGTCACTTGAAATACGATGTTGAGAAGGTGTTTAGTAAATTTGTCCATCCGTCTGTCTTAAATTTAGTAATTTTTTTAAATAAAATTTTGACTTTAAAAACGAATATTTTAAAATTCTTTTTCGGTATAAAACAAATGAACTCAGCTTTCGTGAATGATCAGGAATTTAGATAGTTTGTATACACAATACTGCTTAACATGTAAAAAAATATGAAAATGTTGATTCTACTTGTAAGCATTTTACATACTCGCGCGATGGTTTTGCGGTGCATATGTATGCAATTCATTAATTTTTGGCACTTATTACATGCTTTCAAAACAGTTATCGTTTAACTGTTATAATCGGGTAAGCTGCTATTCGAAAGTCTTCATAGCCCAACACAACAGATGACTTTGTAAGTGGCTGACTTTTAACCGTTTTAGGCGTTGTTAAGGGGTAATTAAACATAATCATTGGCTGTGGCAAAGGATCAATGGATCGTTTACAAAATTTATGAAACATTTACATCTGTTTGGTCAGACAGTTTGTCGTTAAATGAAATAATTACAGAGCAAGGTGTTTGTTAAAATTCTAAACGTGTGTATGATGTAAAAATAAACAAGGGCAAAATATATTATATACCCTACACCAACATAAATAATTTAGTCCATTTCGCTTTGAGAATAACTTATTTAACAACTTAGTGAGTGTAAAAAAGCGAGTAAAGCAATGAAATATATATCGATTAAATTTTTAAAATTAACATTAATTAGCTTCTCCTCAATTCAATTAATTTCAAAATTAGTAAAAGTGGCCACGTGAAATAATTTGCTATTGCTTTCTATGAAATGAAATTTGTAAAATCTAAAGAAATTTCGGAGTGCACCTGAACTCATTTCTACGTTCAGAATAATGATTATCAGACAGGCTTCAAAAACGTTCACTTGCACGTTGAACACAAAAACAGTTGCTTGAACGGACTTCTGACGAACGTTGTTAAATGGTTCATTTAATTATTGCAAATCCTTAATTAAACCACAAATGGTTTACTGTGGAGCCCTCCAAAAGCATAATAATTTGCACGGTATCCCAGTGATTCAGTAATGCCATTGATGATGCCTAAGACCAAAGAGATTCGTGGAGCCCTGTAAGTTGGCTCACAAAGCCCCAGGTATCCGCTCAGCACACTTTGAAAAATGCTGGTGTAGGGCATTAAAATGAACACACAACAACAACAAAAATAACAATAAAAGCTGAATTAAAAAAATAAAAACATAAAACGTACTTTGACTTGCACACACAACAACACATGTCTTAAAATGATAAGAAATACACGTAGCAGTAGCAGCAGCAACCGATTCAAAATTTAATTGAATAGAATTGAACTCAATTTAAACTGCATTTGATAAAATATTTTGTAATCTGCCCATCAGCCAAGTGTGAACAAGAAGTGTCTTCTTCCTCTTAACCTTTACACTAATTTGAAAGAAGAACAAATTAGTAAATACCAGCAAAGATGATGAGACACAGAAAAACAAATGGAAAAAAACACCGGCTGATATCCACAAATGCTTGTATATTAAAAAGGCAACCGACACATGTTTTCATGAACATTGAGTGGAGTGTGGGGAGTGAAAAGATAACAAGACTTAATACTTGTACTGGCCTCGGTGTGTGCAAGCGAAATACAGCAAATGTTTGATGGCAAACAATGCAGCATAAGCACAGTGAGCGCATTAACTGCACGTGGTGCCATTCTTGAATTCTTTGTCAAAGCTATGAAATAAAAATTCAAACAAATTTTTATTCTTCTTGTTGTAGCTGTTGTTTGTTGATAATCAGATGAATTTCGTGGCTGGTGGTGGTGGTCGTGGCGTTGAAGCTCTATGCGGGTTTTTTAGGGAAAACAGCTGGTTTTAATATATGTATGTAACTATCAAATTGAAACGCAAGCGCTGTAGAACAAATGTTTGGCTTAAGCCAAATGCGGAATACTGTACACACGTGACAACAGAGTTAAATACTGCGAAATGGGTCACATTGAATAAAAGAATGGCTGGTGTAGGACTATATGTGTTTAAAATATTAAATATAGTTGTGGGCGGGGCTATCCAGCATTCCTTTTTTAATAGACAATTTTAATATGTTAACACTTTTATAAGCCACAAATTGGTTTTTCATATAACTGGAATTTGGAGATTCCATCTTTCAGTTGAAATGTGATTCAAACTTTATTATTCCTAAAAAAAAAAGAAGCAATTTCATTCCTGCCACGCCCACAATGCACGTATAAACATGCGTCCGTCCCTTACAGAATTTCATATAGACCAATAAACTTGGAATACTTTCATCGTTAGGGTGCAGAGTATATAAAGCGCGCATGACTGATGTGTGAGAGCCGCGTAATAACATTGAGTTGTTGCCTAGCAAGTGCTTTTCCACACTCAAAGGGCACAGACAACAATTGTCGGTTGTAACGTCAACACGGCTGGAACGGCGTAAAAATTCTGTAATTGTAAAATATTTTTCCCACAAATTGGGATAAAGTTACGATTCTTCTTCTTTCTACTTCTTCTTCAACTTCCAATCAGATACCACGGCAGCCCAGCAGCACGGTTTAGATTCTCATAAAAGAAAAAGGCTCACGCAAGTTATTAGTTGTAAATGTTTCCTAATAAACATTAAACAGAAGAAAGGTCTGCAAAGGTCTGCTTTTTATCCAGTTGGGTTGGTTGGTGGTGGGTAGGTCGGTTTTGTGGTGGTGGTGGTTGTGATAGCAATAGTTGTGGTTGTGTTTGTGATTGTTTTCTATTAAAGAAGAATGTTTTACTCTCAATGCTCTCGTACATACTCGTGTAGATGCTCGGCTCTTGAAGGCATTGTGTGGACTTTAATTGTAAAAAATTCCAGCAGATAAATTCAGTTACGTTATAAACGTTGTCACAGACGGTTGGTTGTTGGTTGTGAACGCTAAAGTGAACGTTAAACGGATGCTGTAAACAATATTTTATTACTTTTTAAACCGACAAGTGAGTGAAACGAACTCGGAGAGATGTGAGTCTCCATAAACAATAACAATAAATCAACCAACCTTAACATATTCATTGCAACAACTTAATAATAATAATAAAATATCAATGTAATGCAAAGTTTTAACACAAAATTTTTTTTGTCAAAAAAATTAAAAAATATGTGAATTAATAACACAGCAGCT
Source organism: Ornithomya fringillina (assembly GCA_963978525.1). NCBI lineage: Eukaryota > Metazoa > Arthropoda > Insecta > Diptera > Hippoboscidae > Ornithomya > Ornithomya fringillina. The sequence continues at coordinate 20,868,754 of OZ021694.1, read as the reverse complement.
TATTGCATGAAAGTGCAAAAGCAACAAATGAAACACTTGTGCTGGGCAATGCTTGCGAAATTCAAGTTTTTTTTGTTTTAATGAAGAAACCCAACAACAACTTGCTGTTGTTAAATAACCTGCGAACAGCACGTGCATTGCTAAATATAGTGTTGGTGGATAATGAACAAGTGTTTCAGTAAAATTATGTAAAACAAGTGAAAATATTTAGTTGGGCAAGGTCCTACACCACTTAGATTCATAAATTATGCTTTAATTTATAATATAAGTTGGATTGGTAAACACGATGCTCGTGAAATATTATTATATGGAAAAGAGTTCTAAAAGTGATTCGATCCTGTCTAAATTTGTAATATTGAATTATTAAGCTAATTAATTATTCTTCACCAAATTTTATAAAAAATTATTAAGAATTGCAATTTTTTGGGGGTGGGGGAGGAGTTCTAAAAATGCTTCAATTTCATTCATTTTCAATAACAATTCTGTTTGGGCCAGTACAAGTCCTTTTAGCAAATTTCATTGAAATATCTTAAAAAATGCAACCTGTAGCTTGCACATAAATTTACGGACATGATTTAAGCTATTCAAATCTTGATTTTGAATCGATTGAAAGTTTTAGGAGTTGCAAAAATCTGCAGAAACTTAATACACTCATTACCGCAAGTGGTGCAGGGTCTAACAATTGCAATATTAGTTAACGAGGCGGAGTTGTGTTATACTTTAGACACTTTATATAAAATTGAATTTTTGAAATTTTGTTTGTAAAGATCGGTGGCTAGGACTTTAACCCCCCATAAATAGAATTTTGACCCATTTTTGGCTCCATATCTGCAGTTCGATTAATAACGAAAAATCATTTATCATTTACATACAAATATCCCGTACACGTATTGCAAATTAGTTACACACACCCCTTATTCAATTACAGTCAAGTGTTGTGTTGTAAACAAGTGCAAAGCAAAACATTATTAATCAAGTGTTTGTATATAATGCAACGCATTTAACTAACATGTCTGTGGTTTTATTGACATATAAACATTACGATAAAAGGTAAACTAACACTTGAAAGGAAAGTTTTATCTCTGTCAACCAATGAAAACAAACACTGTGGCGAACAAAGATAACTGAGAGGAGATAACACATACGCACAATCTCGTTATGGTAAGAGCTATGGCATTTTATAAAAATCAATATTCAACTAATGTCATTTCATTTCGAACGTCCACTCAAGAGATAAATTTGGGCCAAATCTTGAGTATCCATTACCGAGACACAACAAAGTTATTGGTGCCATATATATGAAAATGGTTCAAATCATACATTTATACAGATATATATATAAGTTTGTGGGAATGTTTGTAACTCTTAAATAGCCTTAAAAAGGTGGTAAAGGTATACTTTTATTATAGCCATCGATTCAAAATCAAAATCTGAAATCGTGTCCATCTATCTGTAATGTCTCACATTTACTGATACAACTAAACTAAGTAGTATACGGTATTACATGGTCGAGCTTCATCGACTATAACGTTTATTTTTATGTCGAGTTATTAAATTTATCTCAAACTGAATTTGTATTCTTTTGTGGGAGAGTAATGTGCTTAAAATATGTTTAACATTTATACGAAATGTATGTTTTATATCGTTTCATTTGACACATTAGTTGGGCAAGGCAGACACGTTTGTTTCATTTTTTATACTGACAACAAACAAGCAAAAAAATAAGAGTAAAAAAACTAAATTTGTTTTAGGCGAAATCTTAAATACCCTCCGTGTGTACTTACAATCCTTGTCAATTGTAAGTGTCGTTCTCAATTGAACTTAACCATTTGCGTACTAAAACTGAAGTAGTGAAGAAGTGTCCTTGAAAAATTTCAGCTCAATTTCTCCAAATTTATTATTGTAAGAGTATTAACAATAGACGGTAACTTAAATACATGGACGGACATGTCCAGGTTTACTCAGTTTTTGATACTAATCAAGAACGTTTACACTTTGTAGATTCTCTGATACCTCCTACTGTATGTTGCAAACGAAATGACAATTTTAATATACTCCCTCCGTATGTGAAAAATATAAAAAGAAAACATTTGCAAGCAATCGCGTTTTAAGAAAGTTAATGAATTAATCTTTCTTTAATGACTCTAACGGATGAATATTTGAAAAGAAAATGACTCATTTTTATTCGCGACAAATGGGGCTCTAAGGTCAAAAAATCTTTGTAGACCATTACTTTAAAAAAATATTTTGCATAATAGAGTTTTTGCAATATTGGGATCACCAGACATTTCGCAATCTCTTAATCTGAGTACTGCTGGACACCAGACTGCTCGATTCCTTAAAAGAAAAGTTTGGTCCAAATTTCATTGAATTATCCAAAAAAATTGCACAATTTTAACGCAAACTTACATGGACAGACATAGATCTTAAACTTTTTTTAGTTCTTAAGGATTTATAAACATACTTACAAACCCAATATAACGTCGGGCACAAGTGGTGTAGGGTATAAACAGTTGTAAACATATTTTTGCTATTTATTCTACTCTGTTCTGATCTGGTTTCTTTCAACTGCACGCAATTGTACAACACATCTAGGTTGAACAATAGCCACAAATGCCGGCATATGTTTTATGTTAAAAAAAAAACAAACTTATTTTAAAAGTTTAAGGAAACGCAACATAAGCAGAAACATTCTTACCAATGATCTCAATTTGTCCAGAATTAACTGGGAAAAGAAAATAAAAAACTATGGGGGTTACGCCAAATCTTAAATACCTTCTAAACGTCTATGTAAAATTGTGGGCGTAGCAAGGACATGGCTATGCTCTCTAATGGTGATGTATAAACTAAAAGAGCCAAATACGGTGTAAATTGTGGGCGTGTCTATAATTTTGGGAAATTGAGAGAAGAGCCTACCTGAGAAGGAGCTTCAATGATACTTTCACAGATACAGTGAAGTCGTGTACTGGAAAAGGTTTTTGAAAATATGTCATAAATGAAGGCTTGGGAGCCTTTTTCGGATAATTGTTAACGGAGTGAAAACGTAGTATACCCTTCCTTACCAACAACACATAGGGTATAAAGGTAAACACAAAAAAGAAAAGGTGCTGAATACTTGTTTAAAACAAAAACAAAGCAATAAATTTTCTACAAATTGACGCTTAGGCGTACGATGTCGTATTAACAGCTGATAATATATGATGTTGTCAGAGGACATTTGTGGTTGTATGGTTATCGTTGCCACAACACCACATCCTTCTTATTAAGATAGAGATATATACAAACTGACAAAAACAACAACAACAACAACAACAATAACAAAATACATGATAAAGACATCTCACCTATAAAAGACACTCGCACCATATACATATATTCTTACACTTGCACATACATACCATATATAGAGCATAACATTGAAAAAGGGACATAAATGAAAGGTGTGATGGCAGAAAATATAATAGCAGCACGTGCGCCATGAAATATGCTTCGTTCTACCACAATTTGTTTGATATGCTCTTATGTAGGGGAGGGGGGCCCTCATGTGTTATAAAAAAGCACAGATTTCATTGGATTCGTTTTAACAAAATAGCAAAAGAAAAATAACATCAATTACGTATACACTACACTTAACTAATCCCAAACAACACCAACTACCAACTACTCCCACTCAGTCTGCAAAACATTTTATTTATTTTTGACACGACTTCGTCTGTGTAGTCTGGTCTAGTTTAGTGGTTTTATGCTTATAATGGTTACAATCGTAAATGAAATGATTGCGTGTAGTGTGGTGTGTTTGTCTGCTTATATGCTTGTTTTTAACGGCTTAAAAATATTCGTGCATAATATCTGTTTCGTATTATTTTCCTAAGCCGTTCACAGTGTGGTAATAAAGACAGACCATCATTATTATTAATTTTTGCGGCTATGTCAGCAATTAATCGCAGATTTCAGTTTTCCTGTAACCTTCCACTGAAGGTTTACATTTATTATTTATGGTTTAGCCTTAACTTCCTCAACGAAAGAGCGGCTATTTTATGGCAAAACTGAATGTTTTTTGTTGTTGTTTTTTCTTTTTTTTCTTTGATGATCAAGAGATAATAACCAGATATTCTATAAAGATTTTTGAATCATTTTCTATATATTATTATCTCTCGTATTGTTATTTGATTTTCATATGCATTCTCCACCTTAGTAATAAAGGTATATTAAGTTTGCTGCACTGCTTGCAACATCTAGAGAAATGTTTTGGAGACTGTATAAAGTAAAAATATTCTTAATCAGCATCAAAATCCAAGTCAATCCGCATGTCCGTGTTCTATCTGTTTTTGTTACACACACGGTTGTAAGTTTTGATACTTCTACTTTCTGCATGCAGATCACTATTTAAAATAAGCAAAATGGGTCAAGAGGCACGCCCACAACCGACACAAATCTATATATTTACCATAAAAATTGTCGTATGAACTTGAATTTTTAAGCGCATATCTACAGTTATCCCATTCATCTTTGTGCCATAATTGGGCATTGTCAAATAACAGACACGCCCTTAATTTATATAAAATCATACTCAGAATACAATTCGATTTGCAATCTGATGCCCCCCTTTGTAGATGTAGATGTGGAGGGTATTTAAAATTTGACCTAAGCGCCAAATTTAGTGTTTTACTTGTTGTTTTTTCACAATTTTCGTTCAATGCGTTTTATATCAATTGTTTGGCTGTTTATCTGTTTCTTTACAATTAACAGTTTACTTCTATATATTGTGTATGTGTGTATATTATACGTAAGAGTATGTGTATAAATAATTCATTGTTGTTGGTTTTTACATGTTTTTGTGTATATGTTGAAAGCTCCAGTTAACACCACTAAACACTCGGCCACCTGCATAAACAATTTTTTACAAATACAACAACAACTTACATAAATTAAGATGCTTTATTAGTTAAGATAATTAAAGTCTTGTCGAATATTAAATAAGTGTAGTATTGGGCTCTGGTTATACTTAACTGTTCGAAAGTCGACGTTGATATATGATAAACTTGACAGTCCGTCCGTCTGTCTACTTTTGATACATTACGGTCGTAAATTTGCATTATATTCCAAGCCAACTCCTTAATTATTCTGTATTTTTTTTATACACAAAATTGTTATGTGCTTATTGGAAAACCCCAATATTGTACATGTACCATTAGGGGGCGTAATCATATATATGCCTCGCCCACTAGAAAGGAGACCTAAGCTAAATTAAACTTTTTTTTACTCTGATTTTATTGTATTTTATTTTATCCAACAATTTCCATATAAATGCACAATTTTTCAGCAAAACTCAACTTGCAGTGTGTGTGTGTACGTATTGTACGTATATATTATACATCTTCTCCCTTCACATAAATCCAATTTATTATATAAATTATGAGATCTTGTTATGACATGTTCAAGGGGACTCTTTTTAAAAGCTTCAATTTCACTTCCTTCCTATCTCTCTCGCTCTCTCTTGGTATGCGTTCATACCACGCATACCACCGCAACCATACTTGACTCAATTATCAATAACTGCAGTTGATAACTTGATTTACAGATGATTATATCATCAAACATTGGTTATTAGTAAGAATTTGACATTATGGGCCAAAGGCAAAAAACCGAAAAGAACGAAGTTTCAATAGTTGAAACGAAATGAACGGACTATCTATCTATCATTTTTATTTCTGTTGGTGGTCTTTATGATTAGATTAAAAGTAAATGATTTTTTAAACATATTTTATAACCAAACTTTTCCGGGTGTCCTTAAAAAAGGACGACTCTCTAAATTGAAATACAAGCAATTATACAATAACGACTTTAAATGCTGCTGTTCGTTGTGTTTTGGACAGTATTCATATATCTGCGGTATATGGCTGCTATCTGCTTTGTTGTTGTTGTTGTTAGAGTTATATTACCCGTATATTGTAGATACCATAAGCCAAAAACTAAACAAACAAACACACAGTTGTGTAAACACACACATACACACAGCAACGAACGTAAATACATTTTACTCTTATCTGCAATTGTCAGCTGACATTTGGCGCGGAAATTCATTGGAAAATCAAGCGAAAGTATCTGCAACAACAGCAGCAGCAGCGCCACAGTGAGGCGCGAGCAAAAAAAGAAAGTAAGCACAACAAGTAAAAAAAAACTATAATTTTGGCTTAGACGAAATCTTAAATACCCTCCATATGTAGTTACAAACGCTGCCACCCCCTAGACGAGTTTAAAGGTAAGTGCGCCTTTTTGTATTGACTGTGAGAATGCCAAAAACAGGTGGACACCCGGACATGTCTGGGTCGACTCAGTTTTATACTTTGTAGAGTCTCTGATGCATCCTTACCTAAGTGTTGCAAATAGAATTCTAAACTTAGTATACCGCTATTTTATGTGGAGAGTATAAAAAAGGTGCACACTGAGACTGTCTGCCATACTCTTGCACTTACTAAAAACCAACCAGCGAACGTACGGAAAGTCTTTTGGGAAATCAACTAAAAACCCAAACAAATGCGCACACTTACACACACATATACAGCAAACTCGGCAATATATTATCCAGCTGTTAAGGAGGGAAAGAGAAGGAGTCAGTTAGGGAGGCAGGCAAAGTAGAATAAATGGTTTAACACGAACAAAATCATGGCAATAATATTTTCCAAAATCACAATGCAATGCTAAGCATAGCTACGTATGAACATATGTATATATATATTTTTTTTAAAATACACAAACCATACACACACACAAATGTACTTGTAAGCACAGCAAGCCAACTACAAACGTAGCTTTTGAAATGTTTGCTGTGGAACATGTCAAAAAAGTGCAAAACATTGAAAATTAACAACAACAACACAATATAAAAAAAACAACCAGTGTTTTCAACTAAATTTAACCAAAACAGAGATTTACACCATTTACTCAAATACAAACAAAGCCAAATTCATAGAAAAGATAAGCGGCCTTCATTTTCAACAAATATCATCAACAATGGAAAATTGAAACCTTTACAGCCTCTTCTCTAATATAAATTGTGTTTCCCAATGTAAAAAATGAAAAGGGAGGAAAAAATTTTACACCGCTTAAAAAAAGCTTACATTCTTAAAATTCATGTGAATACAGAATTTTCATATTGAGTCCAAAAGAGCGCAGTTTGTTAACACGTTTTACAATCTGCTTTGGAAATGACTTTTTTTGAAAATAAATGTTGTATATTATATAAATAAGAGGTGTCACGCCCATATAGTACACTTTGTTGGAGAGTTGAATTAATTCACAAGTTTTCACGAAGTGTTTGAACAAAATCCGTTTAGCCGTTGTTAGGTTATAAGACTTTAAAAAGTATCCTTAAATAAGATTGACTTGCAAACTTATACGTAATATGCGTATACACTTTTAGAGGGCGTAATCATATACCTGCCACGTCCTTCGTTTGCAAGTAGATGTGGAAGGTATATGGCCCAAGCCAAATTAATTTTTTTTTTACTTGTTTTTACATTAGAGTCGCTTTTATTCTTAAAAAACTGAAATGTTTAGTGGATAGTTCCAATTATTACCAAATATTATTATTTATGCTTTATTAATTATTTATTTATTTTTTCAGTAATTGACAGCTGCCTCGACACATGACATTCTCTTGCAATTTGCTTAAACGTCAATGAAATTCTGGCACGCATTATACAATTTGTATTAACAATCTAACATTTTAAATTATGCACATATAACAAAACAAAACACACGTGCACACATACACACATAGGCAAATGCAAATGACAGCACTTAAAAATTAAGTCAATTAAGCTTTAAACTGTAAAACTAAAACCTAGCCAAGGAGATTGGTTGAATGAGTGAATGAATGAATGAAATAATGAATGAGAGCGTTGCTTGGCCTAGATTTATTATAAATGTATAGGCAAGTGAAAGGATTTTTATTAAAATTTTGTTGCACTTAATGAAGGTGGAAATGGGGACTTTTATGCAATAAATGCTTAGTACCTTTAATAGAAGTGAATGAAACTGTTTATGTTAATGCTTATATAGGCAGGTAAATGACAAATACATGGAATACTTATATAATCCATATAATAAAATCTCTTATTTCACACTTGTTTTAGTTAGCCTTAATAATCTACCTAAATGGGATGGGATTTGAATTTGTACCTCGACTGAAATAATGAACATATAAAGAACTGAGGTTATATTGAGGTAGATATTTCGGTTTACAATTTCCAAGAGAAAGCTTCAGAGACCCTGCAGATAATATATATTTAAATCATTAAAATATGAACCGATACTCATGCTCATAATATCCAATAAACAACCTCAATTTTTTGGACTAGCTACGCCCACAATTTAAAATTTTAAAATTTTTATTAATTATTATTGTACACTAACCACGCCTCCAATTTATAAAAATATTTTTTTATTAATTATTATTGTATAGTAGCCTCGCCCATATTTTATAAACAACCACTTAATTAATTATTATTGTATACTAACCACTCTCAATAAAATAACAACAAACACACTAAAATTAAAGGTTAAAGGTAAATTGTTTTGTTTATAACTTTCCAACGACAAATCCGATTTCGTTCAAATTTTTTTTAAACATTTGGAAATTTCTGTAGCTTTTCAGAGATGTATAATTTGTGGGCGTGGCTGCGCCTATTCGATTAAGAAAAGATTTTAAAAAAATATCGTTTAATAACCAAATGGGTGGTGCCACACCCACAAACTATATTTCGTTTGAAAGCTTTGGCCATTTTCCATCGACTTACAACAAAATTTTTCCAAAAAACATTCGCAACATTTGAATGGAAATGATTCCGCCTGTTTCTATGAAAACTTTGAACGCCTATATCTCGAAAACGGTAGCTCCTATCGATCTGAAAATTTTTGCGCCCCTTTTTCTAAATTCGATGAAGAATCCATTAATCGAGGTTTCGAGGTTCTAGCATGACTCATTTTTGAGAAAAAGAACACTCTGTAAAATGGGTTATTATAAATAAAGGGGCGATGCCATGCCCATTAATTATATGTCAAAGTGAAGCTGGAGAATTTTCCAGGTACGGGCAGTTTGATTGAACTAAATCGGTTAAGCGGTTCAAAAGTTATAGGCAATTGAACATCGACATTACGACGAAATTGAATAAAAAATATTTCGTTTTTTTTTTTGCTAAATTCTCAAAAATACAACAATGAGAACAACCACACTAAAAAGAGGGTAATATTGTTTTGTGTATAACTTTCCAACGACAAATCCGATTTCGTTCAAATTTTTTTTAAACATTTGGAAATTTCTGTAGCTTTTCAGAGATGTATAATTTGTGGGCGTGCCTGCGGCCATTCGATTAGGAAACGATTTTTAAAAAATATCGTTTAAAAACCAAATGGGTGGTGCCACGCCCATAAAATATACTTCGTTTGAAAGCTTTGGCCATTTTCCATCGACTTACAACAAAATTTTTCCAAAAAACATTCGCAACATTTGTATGGAAATGATTCCGCCTGTTTCTATGAAAACTTTGAACGCCTATATCTCGAAAACGGTAGCTCCTATCGATCTGAAAATTTTTGCGCCCCTTTTTCTAAATTCGATGAAGAATCCATTAATCGAGGTTTCGAGGTTCTAGCATGACCCATTTTTGAGAAAAAGAACACTCTGTAAAATGGGTTATTATAAATAAGGGGGCGTTGCCATGCCCATAAATTATATGTCAAAGTAAAGCTGGAAAATTTTCCAGGTACGGGCAGTTTGATTGAACTAAATCGGTTAAGCGGTTCAAAAGTTATAGGCAATTGAACATCGACATTACGACGAAATTGAATAAAAAATATTTCGTTTTTTTTTGCTAAATTCTCAAAAATACAACAATGAGAACAACCACACTAAAAAGAGGGTAATATTGTTTTGTGTATAACTTTCCAACGACAAATCCGATTTCGTTCAAATTTTTTTTAAACATTTGGAAATTTCTGTAGCTTTTCAGAGATGTATAATTTGTGGGCGTGCCTGCGGCCATTCGATTAGGAAACGATTTTTAAAAAATATCGTTTAAAAACCAAATGGGTGGTGCCACGCCCATAAAATATACTTCGTTTGAAAGCTTTGGCCATTTTCCATCGACTTACAACAAAATTTTTCCAAAAAACATTCGCAACATTTGTATGGAAATGATTCCGCCTGTTTCTATGAAAACTTTGAACGCCTATATCTCGAAAACGGTAGCTCCTATCGATCTGAAAATTTTTGCGCCCCTTTTTCTAAATTCGATGAAGAATCCATTAATCGAGGTTTCGAGGTTCTAGCATGACCCATTTTTGAGAAAAAGAACACTCTGTAAAATGGGTTATTATAAATAAGGGGGCGTTGCCATGCCCATAAATTATATGTCAAAGTAAAGCTGGAGAATTTTCCAGGTACGGGCAGTTTGATTGAACTAAATCGGTTAAGCGGTTCAAAAGTTATAGGCAATTGAACATCGACATTACGACGAAATTGAATAAAAAATATTTCGTTTTTTTTTGCTAAATTCTCAAAAATACAACAATGAGAACAACCACACTAAAAAGAGGGTAATATTGTTTTGTGTATAACTTTCCAACGACAAATCCGATTTCGTTCAAATTTTTTTTAAACATTTGGAAATTTCTGTAGCTTTTCAGAGATGTATAATTTGTGGGCGTGCCTGCGGCCATTCGATTAGGAAACGATTTTTAAAAAATATCGTTTAAAAACCAAATGGGTGGTGCCACGCCCATAAAATATACTTCGTTTGAAAGCTTTGGCCATTTTCCATCGACTTACAACAAAATTTTTCCAAAAAACATTCGCAACATTTGTATGGAAATGATTCCGCCTGTTTCTATGAAAACTTTGAACGCCTATATCTCGAAAACGGTAGCTCCTATCGATCTGAAAATTTTTGCGCCCCTTTTTCTAAATTCGATGAAGAATCCATTAATCGAGGTTTCGAGGTTCTAGCATGACCCATTTTTGAGAAAAAGAACACTCTGTAAAATGGGTTATTATAAATAAGGGGGCGTTGCCATGCTCATAAATTATATGTCAAAGTAAAGCTGGAGAATTTTCCAGGTACGGGCAGTTTGATTGAACTAAATCGGTTAAGCGGTTCAAAAGTTATAGGCAATTGAACATCGACATTACGACGAAATTGAATAAAAAATATTTCGTTTTTTTTTGCTAAATTCTCAAAAATACAACAATGAGAACAACCACACTAAAAAGAGGGTAATATTGTTTTGTGTATAACTTTCCAACGACAAATCCGATTTCGTTCAAATTTTTTTTAAACATTTGGAAATTTCTGTAGCTTTTCAGAGATGTATAATTTGTGGGCGTGGCTGCGGCCATTCGATTAGGAAACGATTTTTAAAAAATATCGTTTAAAAACCAAATGGGTGGTGCCACGCCCATAAAATATACTTCGTTTGAAAGCTTTGGCCATATTCCATCGACTTACAACAAAATTTTTCCAAAAAACATTCGCAACATTTGTATGGAAATGATTCCGCCTGTTTCTATGAAAACTTTGAACGCCTATATCTCGAAAACGGTAGCTCCTATCGATCTGAAAATTTTTGCGCCCCTTTTTCTAAATTCGATGAAGAATCCATTAATCGAGGTTTCGAGGTTCTAGCATGACCCATTTTTGAGAAAAAGAACACTCTGTAAAATGGGTTATTATAAATAAGGGGGCGTTGCCATGCCCATAAATTATATGTCAAAGTAAAGCTGGAGAATTTTCCAGGTACGGGCAGTTTGATTGAACTAAATCGGTTAAGCGGTTCAAAAGTTATAGGCAATTGAACATCGACATTACGACGAAATTGAATAAAAAATACTTCGTTTTTTTTTGCTAAATTCTCAAAAATACAACAATGAGAACAACCACACTAAAAAGAGGGTAATATTGTTTTGTGTATAACTTTCCAACGACAAATCCGATTTCGTTCAAATTTTTTTTAAACATTTGGAAATTTCTGTAGCTTTTCAGAGATGTATAATTTGTGGGCGTGGCTGCGGCCATTCGATTAGGAAACGATTTTTAAAAAATATCGTTTAAAAACCAAATGGGTGGTGCCACGCCCATAAAATATACTTCGTTTGAAAGCTTTGGCCATATTCCATCGACTTACAACAAAATTTTTCCAAAAAACATTCGCAACATTTGTATGGAAATGATTCCGCCTGTTTCTATGAAAACTTTGAACGCCTATATCTCGAAAACGGTAGCTCCTATCGATCTGAAAATTTTTGCGCCCCTTTTTCTAAATTCGATTAAGAATCCATTAATCGAGGTTTCGAGGTTCTAGCATGACCCATTTTTGAGAAAAATAACACTCTGTAAAATGGGTTATTATAAATAAGGGGGCGTTGCCATGCCCATAAATTATATGTCAAAGTAAAGCTGGAGAATTTTCCAGGTACGGGCAGTTTGATTGAACTAAATCGGTTAAGCGGTTCAAAAGTTATAGGCAATTGAACATCGACATTACGACGAAATTGAATAAAAAATATTTCGTTTTTTTTTTTGCTAAATTCTCAAAAATACAACAATGAGAACAACCACACTAAAAAGAGAGTAATATTGTTTTGTTTATAACTTTTCAACGACAAATCCGATTTCGTTCAAATTTTTTTTAAACATTTGGAAATTTCTGTAGCTTTTCAGAGATGTATAATTTGTGGGCGTGGCTGCGGCCATTCGATTAGGAAACGATTTTTAAAAAATATCGTTTAAAAACCAAATGGGTGGTGCCACGCCCATAAAATATACTTCGTTTGAAAGCTTTGGCCATATTCCATCGACTTACAACAAAATTTTTCCAAAAAACATTCGCAACATTTGTATGGAAATGATTCCGCCTGTTTCTATGAAAACTTTGAACGCCTATATCTCGAAAACGGTAGCTCCTATCGATCTGAAAATTTTTGCGCCCCTTTTTCTAAATTCGATGAAGAATCCATTAATCGAGGTTTCGAGGTTCTAGCATGACCCATTTTTGAGAAAAAGAACACTCTGTAAAATGGGTTATTATAAATAAGGGGGCGTTGCCATGCCCATAAATTATATGTCAAAGTAAAGCTGGAGAATTTTCCAGGTACGGGCAGTTTGATTGAACTAAATCGGTTAAGCGGTTCAAAAGTTATAGGCAATTGAACATCGACATTACGACGAAATTGAATAAAAAATATTTCGTTTTTTTTTGCTAAATTCTCAAAAATACAACAATGAGAACAACCACACTAAAAAGAGGGTAATATTGTTTTGTGTATAACTTTCCAACGACAAATCCGATTTCGTTCAAATTTTTTTTAAACATTTGGAAATTTCTGTAGCTTTTCAGAGATGTATAATTTGTGGGCGTGGCTGCGGCCATTCGATTAGGAAACGATTTTTAAAAAATATCGTTTAAAAACCAAATGGGTGGTGCCACGCCCATAAAATATACTTCGTTTGAAAGCTTTGGCCATTTTCCATCGACTTACAACAAAATTTTTCCAAAAAACATTCGCAACATTTGTATGGAAATGATTCCGCCTGTTTCTATGAAAACTTTGAACGCCTATATCTCGAAAACGGTAGCTCCTATCGATCTGAAAATTTTTGCGCCCCTTTTTCTAAATTCGATGAAGAATCCATTAATCGAGGTTTCGAGGTTCTAGCATGACCCATTTTTGAGAAAAAGAACACTCTGTAAAATGGGTTATTATAAATAAGGGGGCGTTGCCATGCCCATAAATTATATGTCAAAGTAAAGCTGGAGAATTTTCCAGGTACGGGCAGTTTGATTGAACTAAATCGGTTAAGCGGTTCAAAAGTTATAGGCAATTGAACATCGACATTACGACGAAATTGAATAAAAAATATTTGGTTTTTTTTTTGCTAAATTCTCAAAAATACAACAATGAGAACAACCACACTAAAAAGAGGGTAATATTGTTTTGTGTATAACTTTCCAACGACAAATCCGATTTCGTTCAAATTTTTTTTAAACATTTGGAAATTTCTGTAGCTTTTCAGAGATGTATAATTTGTGGGCGTGGCTGCGGCCATTCGATTAGGAAACGATTTTTAAAAAATATCGTTTAAAAACCAAATGGGTGGTGCCACGCCCATAAAATATACTTCGTTTGAAAGCTTTGGCCATATTCCATCGACTTACAACAAAATTTTTCCAAAAAACATTCGCAACATTTGTATGGAAATGATTCCGCCTGTTTCTATGAAAACTTTGAACGCCTATATCTCGAAAACGGTAGCTCCTATCGATCTGAAAATTTTTGCGCCCCCTTTTCCAAATTCGATGAAGAATCCATTAATCGAGGTTTCGAGGTTCTAGCATGACCCATTTTTGAGAAAAAGAACACTCTGTAAAATGGGTTATTATAAATAAGGGGGCGTTGCCATGCCCATAAATTATATGTCAAAGTAAAGTTGGAAAATTTTCCAGGTACGGGCAGTTTGATTGAACTAAATCGGTTAAGCGGTTCAAAAGTTATAGGCAATTGAACATCGACATTACGACGAAATTGAATAAAAAATATTTCGTTTTTTTTTTTTTGCTAAATTCTCAAAAATACAACAATGAGAACAACCACACTAAAAAGAGAGTAATATTGTTTTGTTTATAACTTTTCAACGACAAATCCGATTGCGTTCAAATTTTTTTTAAACATTTGGAAATTTCTGTAGCTTTTCAGAGATGTATAATTTGTGGGCGTGGCTGCGGCCATTCGATTAGGAAACGATTTTTAAAAAATATCGTTTAAAAACCAAATGGGTGGTGCCACGCCCATAAAATATACTTCGTTTGAAAGCTTTGGCCATATTCCATCGACTTACAACAAAATTTTTCCAAAAAACATTCGCAACATTTGTATGGAAATGATTCCGCCTGTTTCTATGAAAACTTTGAACGCCTATATCTCGAAAACGGTAGCTCCTATCGATCTGAAAATTTTTGCGCCCCTTTTTCTAAATTCGATGAAGAATCCATTAATCGAGGTTTCGAGGTTCTAGCATGACCCATTTTTGAGAAAAAGAACACTCTGTAAAATGGGTTATTATAAATAAGGGGGCGTTGCCATGCCCATAAATTATATGTCAAAGTAAAGCTGGAGAATTTTCCAGGTACGGGCAGTTTGATTGAACTAAATCGGTTAAGCGGTTCAAAAGTTATAGGCAATTGAACATCGACATTACGACGAAATTGAATAAAAAATATTTCGTTTTTTTTTTTGCTAAATTCTCAAAAATACAACAATGAGAACAACCACACTAAAAAGAGAGTAATATTGTTTTGTTTATAACTTTTCAACGACAAATCCGATTTCGTTCAAATTTTTTTTAAACATTTGGAAATTTCTGTAGCTTTTCAGAGATGTATAATTTGTGGGCGTGGCTGCGCCCATTCGATTAGGAAACGATTTTTAAAAAATATCGTTTAAAAATCAAATGGGTGGTGCCACGCCCATAAAATATACTTCGTTTGAAAGCTTTGGCCATTTTCCATCGACTTACAACAAAATTTTTCCAAAAAACATTCGCAACATTTGTATGGAAATGATTCCGCCTGTTTCTATGAAAACTTTGAACGCCTATATCTCGAAAACGGTAGCTCCTATCGATCTGAAAATTTTTGCGCCCCTTTTTCTAAATTCGATGAAGAATCCATTAATCGAGGTTTCGAGGTTCTAGCATGACCCATTTTTGAGAAAAAGAACACTCTGTAAAATGGGTTATTATAAATAAGGGGGCGTTGCCATGCCCATAAATTATATGTCAAAGTAAAGTTGGAAAATTTTCCAGGTACGGGCAGTTTGATTGAACTAAATCGGTTAAGCGGTTCAAAAGTTATAGGCAATTGAACATCGACATTACGACGAAATTGAATAAAAAATATTTCGTTTTTTTTTGCTAAATTCTCAAAAATACAACAATGAGAACAACCACACTAAAAAGAGGGTAATATTGTTTTGTGTATAACTTTCCAACGACAAATCCGATTTCGTTCAAATTTTTTTTAAACATTTGGAAATTTCTGTAGCTTTTCAGAGATGTATAATTTGTGGGCGTGGCTGCGGCCATTCGATTAGGAAACGATTTTTAAAAAATATCGTTTAAAAACCAAATGGGTGGTGCCACGCCCATAAAATATACTTCGTTTGAAAGCTTTGGCCATTTTCCATCGACTTACAACAAAATTTTTCCAAAAAACATTCGCAACATTTGTATGGAAATGATTCCGCCTGTTTCTATGAAAACTTTGAACGCCTATATCTCGAAAACGGTAGCTCCTATCGATCTGAAAATTTTTGCGCCCCTTTTTCTAAATTCGATGAAGAATCCATTAATCGAGGTTTCGAGGTTCTAGCATGACCCATTTTTGAGAAAAAGAACACTCTGTAAAATGGGTTATTATAAATAAGGGGGCGTTGCCATGCCCATAAATTATATGTCAAAGTAAAGCTGGAGAATTTTCCAGGTACGGGCAGTTTGATTGAACTAAATCGGTTAAGCGGTTCAAAAGTTATAGGCAATTGAACATCGACATTACGACGAAATTGAATAAAAAATATTTCGTTTTTTTTTTGCTAAATTCTCAAAAATACAACAATGAGAACAACCACACTAAAAAGAGAGTAATATTGTTTTGTTTATAACTTTCCAACGACAAATCCGATTTCGTTCAAATTTTTTTTAAACATTTGGAAATTTCTGTAGCTTTTCAGAGATGTATAATTTGTGGGCGTGGCTGCGCCCATTCGATTAGGAAACGATTTTTAAAAAATATCGTTTAAAAACCAAATGGGTGGTGCCACGCCCATAAAATATACTTCGTTTGAAAGCTTTGGCCATTTTCCATCGACTTACAACAAAATTTTTTCAAAAAACATTCGCAACATTTGTATGGAAATGATTCCGCCTGTTTCTATGAAAACTTTGAACGCCTATATCTCGAAAACGGTAGCTCCTATCGATCTGAAAATTTTTGCGCCCCTTTTTCTAAATTCGATGAAGAATCCATTAATCGAGGTTTCGAGGTTCTAGCATGACCCATTTTTGAGAAAAAGAACACTCTGTAAAATGGGTTATTATAAATAAGGGGGCGTTGCCATGCCCATAAATTATATGTCAAAGTAAAGCTGGAGAATTTTCCAGGTACGGGCAGTTTGATTGAACTAAATCGGTTAAGCGGTTCAAAAGTTATAGGCAATTGAACATCGACATTACGACGAAATTGAATAAAAAATATTTCGTTTTTTTTTTTGCTAAATTCTCAAAAATACAACAATGAGAACAACCACACTAAAAAGAGGGTAATATTGTTTTGTGTATAACTTTCCAACGACAAATCCGATTTCGTTCAAATTTTTTTTAAACATTTGGAAATTTCTGTAGCTTTTCAGAGATGTATAATTTGTGGGCGTGGCTGCGGCCATTCGATTAGGAAACGATTTTTAAAAAATATCGTTTAAAAACCAAATGGGTGGTGCCACGCCCATAAAATATACTTCGTTTGAAAGCTTTGGCCATTTTCCATCGACTTACAACAAAATTTTTCCAAAAAACATTCGCAACATTTGTATGGAAATGATTCCGCCTGTTTCTATGAAAACTTTGAACGCCTATATCTCGAAAACGGTAGCTCCTATCGATCTGAAAATTTTTGCGCCCCTTTTTCTAAATTCGATGAAGAATCCATTAATCGAGGTTTCGAGGTTCTAGCATGACCCATTTTTGAGAAAAAGAACACTCTGTAAAATGGGTTATTATAAATAAGGGGGCGTTGCCATGCCCATAAATTATATGTCAAAGTAAAGCTGGAGAATTTTCCAGGTACGGGCAGTTTGATTGAACTAAATCGGTTAAGCGGTTCAAAAGTTATAGGCAATTGAACATCGACATTACGACGAAATTGAATAAAAAATATTTCGTTTTTTTTTTGCTAAATTCTCAAAAATACAACAATGAGAACAACCACACTAAAAAGAGAGTAATATTGTTTTGTTTATAACTTTTCAACGACAAATCCGATTTCGTTCAAATTTTTTTTAAACATTTGGAAATTTCTGTAGCTTTTCAGAGATGTATAATTTGTGGGCGTGGCTGCGCCCATTCGATTAGGAAACGATTTTTAAAAAATATCGTTTAAAAATCAAATGGGTGGTGCCACGCCCATAAAATATACTTCGTTTGAAAGCTTTGGCCATTTTCCATCGACTTACAACAAAATTTTTCCAAAAAACATTCGCAACATTTGTATGGAAATGATTCCGCCTGTTTCTATGAAAACTTTGAACGCCTATATCTCGAAAACGGTAGCTCCTATCGATCTGAAAATTTTTGCGCCCCTTTTTCTAAATTCGATGAAGAATCCATTAATCGAGGTTTCGAGGTTCTAGCATGACCCATATTTGAGAAAAAGAACACTCTGTAAAATGGGTTATTATAAATAAGGGGGCGATGCCATGCCCATAAATTATATGTCAAAGTAAAGCTGGAGAATTTTCCAGGTACGGGCAGTTTGATTGAACTAAATCGGTTAAGCGGTTCAAAAGTTATAGGCAATTGAACATCGACATTACGACGAAATTGAATAAAAAATATTTCGTTTTTTTTTGCTAAATTCTCAAAAATACAACAATGAGAACAACCACACTAAAAAGAGAGTAATATTGTTTTGTTTATAACTTTTCAACGACAAATCCGAATTCGTTCAAATTTATTTTAAACATTTGGAAATTTCTGTAGGTTTTTGTGGATATCTAATTAATGGGCGTGGCAGTAAATATTTACTTAAGAAATGACTTTTTGAAAAAAAGGTGTATATTATATAAATGGTGGGTGCCACGCCCATATCATATACTTCGTTGGAAAGCTGAATTAATTCACAAGTTTTCACAACAACGTTGAACAAATTCGGTCAAGCCGTTTCCAAGTTATAAGCCTTTAAAGAATATGTTCAATCACGGTTGGCTTATGTAGCAATTCTTCGCGCCTGATATTTTTCTAAAATTAAACTGAAAAATTAAAATGTAATCTTTTTTTTTATATCCTGCACCTCGGTGATGAGTGTATATTAAGTTTGTTCTTCCGTTTGCAACACCCAGAAGGAGGCGTCAGAAACTTATCCTACTTTGTAGGATATATTCTTGATCAGCGTCAAAAACGGAGTCGATTTAGACATGTATGTCCGTGTGTCTGTCTGTTGTTGGCATTCTCACGGGCGTAAATTTTGAGATATTGAGCTGAAATTTTGTACAAGCACTTTTGGTTTTTGCTCTCAGATCGCTATTAAAAATAAGCAAAATAGGTTAAGAGCCACGCCCACCATTAAAATTTCATATTAAGAGATACATTGTTTAGGTTAAAGCTAAGCTTATAATTTGATGGGAAATAAAAAAGGAAGCACTACTTACCACGCCTACAGATTCGCAAATAATAATAATACGAAGAGTACGCCCCTTGATTTAGTATAAAGATAAAATAAAAATAACTTTTTCACTTTGTTTTCTAATCCTATGCCAAGTTATTGCCTTCCAGCACCGGTGTACTAAGAGGAACATTTTTTGTTAGTTCAGCCATATTAGGACCATTTCACAGTCATTTTTTTCTTATAGAATAGAACAACACGTTTTTCTATGTACATGGTATAGTTGTTCTACAGTACTGGTACGTTCTGCAAAGACTGTTGTTGTAGAAGTAGCTAAATGTAGCAGCTGTTGAGAGAGTATTTTAGTAATAAGTCTTTGTTTTTTGCGGAATGTGCCAGATGAAGTACAGATGTTATTACAAATATAAAAAAACAACAATATCCATTCATACCAAAAACAAAAAAAAAAAAAAAACAACAACTATATAATTATACACACAACTGTGTAAAAAAAGCTTCGATACTGATCTGGTAGTGTGAGCAAACGCTGAAACAATGAATCAGGAGAGAGAGAGAGGGGAAGGGAAAAAAAACAATTACATAAATAGATATAAACACTTGATAACAAACAGCAAGAAAAGGCTTGACTTAAAAAAAAAAAATTAAAGAAAATCCTCATCATATATAATAGAGCCCATGTTGAATTCTTATATGTAAATGATTCAATTTAAAAGTCGTTTAAGTCATTTTTCTAAATAAACATTTTATTCATCATAAGGGACATTTCAAAATGACATAAAACTTTTATATTTTAAAACGCACTCTTGGTGCGTCTATTAACGTCAAAATATCGAGCGATGTTTAAAAATATATTAAAAATTACTAAATTATCAGCATCTCCCAAACGAATTTATTAATTATAGATCTTTACTTGCATCGTTACAAGATAAAATTAGCTCAAGAACTGAAGTCTGTTATATTATGAATGCTTTTTTTAAAAGCATTGTAACACACCCTAGACCATCGCCGATCACCGCAAGTGTTCAGATCGGTAATTTTAACTAAATGTGAATGTGAATGTAATTAAAATACAAAACGTCATGATTTAAATGGAATTCTAACACAACAGTAGAAGAATTTTAATCATATTGTTGTTGTTGCAACATATCAACAGGATAATAACAATAACAACAACTAGTAGTAGCAGTAGTAGACTAACGAAATAAGCAATCAACTGCACCTGCTGTCATTCACATTTTTTAATTGAATTCGAACAGCAGCAATGGCAATAATGGCAACAAAAACAACAACAACAATAATAATAATAACAATAATATACAGCGCACACAGATTGTGCTACAGTAATCGAGAACATATGCCTACTATGCTGCTGAATGAATGAAAAAAGGCCTGGCAGTCACCCTGTGCCTGCCTGAGTACGTGTGTGTGCTCATTCAATGTGCACACAAGTGGTAATGAGAGTGGCTGAATGTATGGTGCAAACGACACGTGCCAACATATGTTGCTAGAAGACAAAAACACACTAAAGAGTCAGCACCAGAAAGAACAGCCGCAGCCTCAGCCACAACCACAGCCCTTGCCGCACCCACTTACACATTTCACAAAAACACATTTAACCATATACCACCAATGAAATATATATTCCATATATATATATATATTATTTACAAACATACATTTGTGCCATACCTGTATAGGGAGCAATCTGGAGCCTTTTGAATCGTGCTCTCTCTCTCTCAATGTTTGTACAATGTACGAGTACATGTGCTTGGGTATGTACAATAATTGGGAGAATAGTCCCATTTTACTTTTAGTAACATAACGTTGATAATGGCATACCGGCAACAACAACAACAGCACACTTGGAAAACTATTTTTTTTTTTTTTAAAGATATTAGAGAACGCGGGATGTCCGGGTGCATTCAAGCCGTTGTTTCTAAACTTCAAAATATTTAGTATGGAGTGTTGATGGTTTTAATATTTTATTATACAAACAAATGTTAACAAATGTCTTATTCAGTAACAGATTCCTTCCAGTGGTCTTACTCAAGGTATCAACAGAGTTGTAAATATTTCCTGGGATAGAATTTTTTTTATCCCTTTCCAAACTTTCAATCTTCTTAGAAACTGTTATTGGAGTTTCTATTAAAATTACTTAAACGTGGATAATTTTTTTTTCTAGTGTACTACCAGAGTTGAGCATGTGTTTGCACGCATATGAAGTCGGAAAAACTCTTTTTTTTTTTTTTTTATGCAATAAAATAATTGAAACACGTGTTGTAGTACAATTTTATTTATGTGTGTAGCTACATGGTAATATATCCATTTAGTTAATGGCATAAAAAAAATATGTGCACATATGCACAAAAATCTTGGTTAAGCATTAAAAATACAACAACTGTGATTTCATTTCTCCCTTGATTGAATTTTATTACAACAAGTTGAAATGCCCAAAATATTATATGTACGAGTATGAATTATTTGTTTGGCAAATTATTAATCTGTCCGTCCTTTTTTTTTAACCAGATACTATGAAATTTCTTAAATACCAACAATCTGTCATATACCTGACCTCACCTCACCCTTATCTATGCCTACGTACTAAAACGCATACCCAGCAGCATCTACCGTCTCCCCGCAGAAGATACATTTGTTGTTTTTTTTTAAGGTCGGTACTCCGGAGAGCTTGCTATGCACGCTCTGTGGCTCTCTTGCGCCCCATTTTAGCTACTTTTAACTATTATTTTATAAATTGCCAACATTTCTATAGTTAGCTTATACATCGCCCATGCCAATAAAGGGAGTGGTCATATTGATTACAAAAAAAAAAAGTAAATTTTGCATCAAATTCTTAGGTTCATAGGTATGACCGATGCTAATGTAGAAAATGCAACAACAAAAATTGATAATGCTTGCCCCAACTGCCAACAACTGCCTAGAGGACTCCACTTTTTTAATATTGTATATTTTTATTTCTTACCATTAGAATTAGGAAGCGTATTAAATAATGACACTAAATCGTCCTTAAAATTATCGGTTGGTTTTTTTTTTTTGGAAAATTACCAATATTATGAGACAGCATCTGTTCGCCATTATATATTAACAAATGGTATAAAAACAAAACAAAAACTAAAGAAAAGAACACACTTGGCCAATATGCATATATTGCATATATTGTTGTTGTTGTTGCTGTTGTTGTTATTATTATTATTATTGTTGTTCTATGCACATTTCATTTCATTTCTTTCCATCTAAATACACACTAAATTGGCATCGACAATGTGCGCTGCCAGCAGCAATTACAGCTGTAACAACCCACAGATGTACAGATGTGAAATAATGCAAGGAAATGGAATAGTGTATGGTACAGGAATACCAAATGAACAAGAAAACATGAAACACATTAGATGTATGAAAGCTTTAAAGACTAAAGTAAAACAATTTTTGTCTGGTGAGAGGAAGAGAAAGGGACAGGAGGGGAATCAATGTGTTGTATGTAGTGCAATAATAGTAAGGAAGAAGAAAAAAAGTGAATGAATGTAGAAAAGAAGGCATTCATTCATTCATTCCCCCCTCCAGCCATGTTTACTTAGGCCATGGCATTAAAAAAAAAAAAAACGAAAATATTGTAGAGTGGCGTGATACTAAAAAAAAAACGCTTGTTTGCTTTTTCACAACTGTGAGTTGCTCTGGTTATCAAGTAACATAAAGAAAATTTCTTCTATTGTATGTATCGTTATTGTTGTTGTTGCTGCTGCTGCTGTATTAAATCACAGCTGTTTAATATCAACAGCTGCTGTTCAAAATTATAAGAAAAAGTGTACGCAGTGGGGGGGGAGGGGAGGTAGAATAACAAAAACTCAAAAGGGGTTGCTTGGGAGATTATTTACTCAAAATTGTGTGAATGTTTATTGTACAGCATTTGCTGATACTTTTAGTAAGCAAAAGGCCATGTGTGTCTTTGCTATAATAGAATAAATAAATTTCGGAAATCGATTAAATTTTAAATGGATTTATTGAAAAAGTTCGCATAAAGCAGATGATGGACTCAGACTCGGCAGACTGGTACACTAATTAGCTTTTGTCGGCTGTTGACAGGCTTTTTTTTTTTGAATGTACGTAAATTAAGAAATTTACATTAATTTTTGGATGAACTTGTAATAAAATTTAGCAATTTATGTGATGAGAGATGAGGGTACAACAATAAACAAACAAAAAAAAAACAAAAAATACAACATAACATGCATTCGCAAACGCACCCGGAAACACTTAACATGATGTTGGACTCAGCTGTTGGTCGCACAAGGATATTTAAACCATTGTATCGAAGCTTTAGCACTTTTATCCTTTTATACCATTTCTCATGATAATAACAAAACAGTTCAGAACACAACACAACAGTAGAGCAAAATAACATCAAAAGGTATATAAAAAAATATTGTATGAGAGCTGAAAGAGGGATAGTGTGAGTGTGAGCTGATAAACTTCATTCCCTTACTTCAATAACTGTTTAAATAATATTTTTGTTGCACATGACTCATCATAGTTTGTTATTATTGTTGCTATGCTATTGAATAACAAGTGGCGCATAGTTGTCGTCAACACCTGTTTTTTTTTTTTTTTTTTTGCATTATACAAAAAACACATTTATAAGCTATTTGTTATTGGTCGAAATGAAATTCTTCTCTAATAGGATTCTATATGTGTTTTATTCTGCTTTATCTTATTATCTTTTGTTATGCTTCGTCGTATCAAGCACATTGTGTCAGTAGGGGCTTTACGTTTCTTCTTATAATAACCGCTGTATTATCGATTTTGTTCATAATTATCGATTACCGCAGAAAAACGATTTTAAACGATGTTAGTAAGTTTTTGGTGGACCGGTGAATTTGGTGTAACTGCTGATGAGAACTGATGAGAATTCCCTTCAGTCACCAAATTTTTTTTTCTTTTAAGGCTACAGTGTGGCAAAAATGATAAATATCCGAAAAAAATTTGTATTGAAATTGTGATGCCAATCAATAGTAATTGAGCAGACTATTTCAACGATGTAAGTATGAGTTTGATCAGGCCACTGTGTTAGCTTCTGTGATGTTTTTGAAACTACCATGACAAGGTTTTTAAGAGTTTGAGGCTTTCAATGAAGCTTCCACCACCTTCTTAGCAACTAAACAACTGATACCTGGCCCCCACTGGCTGTAGGACATTCTTATACAAAGTGTTCAGGCGTCTTAATCACCTCTTCGCAGATATCCGCTTTTACATATTTTTCAGATAATACCTGAATGGGACAAATTTTTTCTCAATATTACTAATGGTTAATATTAGTAAACGTTTCACGGGGCCAACTAACATTGACTGCTTGTCTAATATATTTTTTTTCTTTTTTCTATCATTGCCTGAGTACTAGTGCTCAAAAAAATCTGCAAGCACTCAAAACAACAGTAAGAGCATGACTTTAACATGACAAAACAAAGTGTGTCTGATTTAACGAAAAAACAGCGATAGAGTTATAAGACATAACATCAACAACGGCAACAACAAGTATAAGAGCAACATAAGCGAACATTACACGTTTTTTACCATTTCGTTCAAAATACATACAAACACACCAACTTACTAATTTTTATTCCTTTTTTTTTTGTTTTGTTTTGTAAAGTACATACTACATACATTTGTACGTGTGTTACTTACGTACATTTATGTTTATGCGAATAGTAGCAGTTGGCGGCAAATTGTGTGCTTAATAGTTTGGCAACACTTGGTTATGTTGTATGTGTCATGAACAGAAAGAAATATGAGTTGGTGGATTAGAAAGAGTGGGGAGGGGGGAGAAAGAGCCGCAAGTGACATATTTAGGAGGTAAGCACACACATTCACGCACATCTAGATTTGTGTGAGTGTGTGTGTATGTATGTTATTTCACATAACAGCCTTTTTCCCGCATAGTTATGGGTGAAAGCATAAAAGTATAGTTGGAATGAGGAGAGAAAGGAGTAGATACACACACACACACACACATAAAAATGAAAACAAAGGCAAATCACGGGCAGGCAATGCAATTATTTTCACAGCTAATGCCGTCATCAGGCAGTCGGGATACATATTGTATGTATGTAAGTATGCGTGTGTGTGTGTGTATAACATTTGTAAGTGGCGTATGTTTGTACTAAAATGCTATTTTGCTTGGCCTGGCGCGCAGCACTATAAAACACAGAACAGCACAGCACGGCACAGCGCAGCACTGTACGGCTTTTGTTAAAAATATGGCAGAAACGTGTGGATTTTGCATGTGTGCTAACGACATTTTCAATTCGTTTTGTTTTCGGAAAAAGCACAGATTTTACTTAAAATGTATAAACACACACACACACACACACATACCAGAGTGCTATAGCACTTACAGACATATAAATTGGATTTCATTTTTTTTTTTTTTGTCGTTCAACACGAATAAATATTTTTTGCCGTTGGTTGTTTGTTAAAAAAGGGGAAAAATAGTGAATGTGAAATGAGTGACTTTCCTTCTTGTTAGTTATTATACAATGTTTTACTCGGTACAATTGTTGTTGTTGTTATTTTTGTTATTGTTGTTATTATTATTGCAACAGCAGTTGCTGACATTTTCCTTCATTCGTCATCTTTTGCGTCGCCTATCCGTGTGTTCTGGAGTTATTCTTATAAACACAAACATTCACCAGCTCATCATCTATTAGCTCAATACGATTGCACGTATACATGTATGTATGTTTGCATGAGTGTATAAATTTGTAAAACAATATGATTGTGTAAAGATGTGTGTAGGTATGTCTGCATTGGTGGGTGTTCGCATATATATATGAAAAATGAAAAATTACACACCAGCCTGATGACTGAAAAGATCCGCATGGCAAGATATGATGGAACACGAACAGCTGATTACGAGCAACGACAATATTTTATATATGTTGGCAGCAGCTGCCAACGTAGCAGCACTTATCACATGTCTCTCTTCCATGAAGTAATGCATGCAGCTGTTGAATGGTGTTCCGTTATAGATGATTTTTAGATTTTTTAGTTGCTTATATAATGGCATCGATTACAATTAAATTTTTCAGCAAATAGATCAACTGGAACCATTGTTTTCGGGATTTTGAAAAAATAAAAGATATTTTTCCACTTTCTTAAAACTAAACAACGAAGAAAACTAAATTGGGCTTAGGCCAAATTTTAAATAAATAAGTGTCTATACAAACTTTCAGCTCAATATCTCAAAATTTACGCCACACGGCTTTGCTTCCATTGTACTTTCTTTTTACTCATTTTTTCCTTTTTCTGTATCTGTGTATGGGTAGCTTGGGTTGTCTTTTGTTTTCATAAGTGTTTTCATCTCAAGTACTCTACTTTACAGGCGAGGGCCAACACAATTATGCACTAGTGCTTGTGATGGCATTTAACACACCACTTGTCGCATATCATACATTTGTTATTTTTATTCTCTTCTTCTTCTTATTACGAGGTAATAAATTGTAGTATTTCAACGACTTTTTCTATAATCATTAAACCCTTAAATTTACTGAGGCCATCTAATAAAATTAATTCTTTTGTCAATAATCTCTTTGTAGATGGCTTTGGACGGTAAGACCATAATTAAAGAAGAAATTACGGAGAAAGACACGTATGAAGCTAGTGCATCTAATATCACGAATCGTCGTAGCAAAGGTAAGTGGTTCTTGCATTCATATTTGTTTTTGTTTATTGTGACGATCAACGACACATGTTGTATGAAATGCTACAGCAGCTAAATCGATTCTACATCTATTCTGAAACAAACTTTTGTTTAAACATGTATCTGTAACGCTAAAGTTTTATGTAATAGTTTAACAGTACACAAAAAAAAATCACAAGTAAAATACTAAATTTGGCTTAGGCCAAATCTTAAATACCCTTCACACAACATGAAATATCATAATCATCCCAGCAACTAAAAATATTAAAAGTCCAATAAAGCTTAATATGAAACACTACAGTTGAACAAAATGCAAAGATAGTGAAATATTTTTATTGAATTTTTACATTCTTCATCCGTTAACTTGAATAAAGTCTTGGATAGATAATAAAAATAGCCCATATCAACTATCTTACTTTAGGGTACAGCTAGCTTCAGTAAAATGAAGGGTGAAAAACATATCTCCGTCAATTAAAATTTATAAAATAAAAATAAAAATATTCTAAATATTCAAATTTTGTTTTCAAATGCATTTGCTTTTGTTTATGTTGTTATTGTTATTGTGACGAAAACTACAACTATTGGCAACATATGGTTAACAATAAATTTGGACAACACTGTACAAGCATTTTGTGTTCCCTTCTACTAAACTGTTCTACACTTTTTATACCATTCAAGTAAAATATTAAGTTTGTGTTTACGTTTGCAACACTCAGAAGGAGGCGTCCAGAATCTTACAAAGCATATATTTTCTTGATCAGCATCACAAACTGAATCAATTTAGACATGTTTGTTCGTGAGTCTATCTGTTGTTTTGCATTCTTACGGATGTAAATTTTGAGATATTGAGCTGAAATATTGTACATGGATGAAATTTTTACGCCCCAAACAATATATATAAAGGTAGCTGATAGGCAAAGCTTTCTGACTTATTTAGTTGCTGTTGCCTTTGCTGTTGCTGTTGTTGGTTAACAATCAACATTGGCATAATATTGACCAAATAAATGCTTTCATATTTTGTTAGAATGCATACATTTTAACTAATACATAGTCACAAACACCCAATTACAAAAAAAAAAAACAACAACAACAATAACAAATATACACACTTGTGTTTGATATATGTACATAAAAGTTTTGAGAAAATTTTTGCATATCCATAAAGCCACAATAATAATAACAGCAATAACAACAAAAACAACAGCAACTATTTCTAAATGGTCGCTGGCATCTCAAGTGGCCATTTTCGTGTGACAGCAGCTGCCGTTGATACTGATTGTTTTTATTTTTTCTTTTTTTTTTTTTTACTTAGTTTTGTACTATTATACAATATATTGTATGCATGTGTGTATGTGTGTGGAGAGAAGAGCAAAACTAAGTAATTTTTTCTGAAACTAAACAATACTTCAAAAAAAAACTATTGTACTTTAAAAAATACAATATTAACAACAACTACAACACAACAACATACAAACAATTTGAAACTTAAACTAAACTAAACTCAGTTTTACTGAACACATATTTATCAGAACAAACACATATAAAGGTTTTCATTTCCTTTACTTCTCTCTTTTCACAATACCTACTCTCATACGCCCTTTAAGGGAAGAAACTCTCCATTTTCATATGCTTTTCCTTACGTCCCGCAATTGCACACAAAATATTAATCCGATCAGTTCGAAATTTGTTACGCCCATCCCCCCAGTATATATAAGAATATTGGTCCGCGTTCCTGTTTAATTGTACGGAATTTACTATATCTTACAATTTGATCCATATTTTATATTATTTGACTTTATATATATTTACAATTTGAGAAATGGGAACTTAGCAATTTTGTATTATAATGTGAAAGCATCTTTAAAAGTTTTTCATGATCTGTCAATGTCAAAATGTCAGTCAAGGTTAACATTTTTATCAGGAAATGTTTATAAATTATTAAAAACTGCTGCCGCAAATCTGAGTCGGTAATTGTAACTTTAAGAGTACTTACTCTAATTGTAGGTCCTAATAACCGTCCCACCAAACTGTCTAAAAATATTCAATATTGGATTGTGCCTGAGCCAATCCTAGTGAGATAATGCACTTGTCAAAGCGTCGAAACTTATGTTTTATTATATTATGTCCTTATTGAAAAGCCCTTTAGATGTTTTAAAAAACCTTTTTACTTGGAATGGAATGTAAGTAGGGTGTATGTACAACCATAATAACCAAATTATTATTATTCAATTTTTTTATACCATCCATCTTAGTAATGGGTGTACAATGAGTTTGTCATTCCATTTGCAACACTCAGAAGTTGGCGTCAGGGACCATGCAAAGTAAATATATTTTTGAACAGTATTAAGACCTGAGTCGATATATGACCTTGTGTTGTTGACATTCATTGTTGTTGACATTCTCGCGGTCATAAATTTTTAGATATTGAGTTTTGACATTTTCAGATATTTATGCTTTCTGTGCGCTGTTCACTATTTATTGAGCAAAATCACTCGAGAGCCATGCTCACTGTCGCAAAAAATCTATTTATCTGCCACAAAAATTTAGGTATGAAGTTTGAACTTGGTACACATATTTGTAAGAGCCGTATCTATCAATGTACAAAAAAATGGGCAGTCAGATAACAGGTATGCGCACAATTTTCATACTCAACGTAAAACTCCGCGAGCAAGCTGACGGTAATACATACACTATAAGACAGCGCTCCCTGTTTGTAGGGTATTTAAGATTTGGTCTATGCCAAATTTAGTTTTTTTCGCTTGTTTTGTATTATGTTTGCATGCGCTTGTGTGTACTCTTGAGAGTTTACAAAAATTTGTACAGCTGTGTCCCTTTACTTGGCATATTTGTGGTTATACAATGTATGGCCTGTTGGCAATTTTTGTGAAAGATGTAAACCAAACAATCACTTGGGCAAATATTTCATCATCATCAACATCATCGCAACATACAGATATTGTACAATAAATTTGCACATGTGTACACTGCAAACATATAACTGGACCATGGCATTTGAAAAATGTCGGTTGCTCACCCTCCCCGCACCACTCCAATCATTGAAGTGAAACCTTAGGAGCTGCTGTAATATTAATGTATTCCCTTGAGTATGTGGTTCCATTAGACACAACTGTATACGTATTTTGAGCCTGTACAACAATAAATTAGTTGAGTTTTCATTCTCTAGATATATAGGCTGGTAGGCGTTTTCATTTTTGTTGTATCGACATTTATAATAATTGTTAAAATTCTTATAAAACTTTTGTTGAAAAACAGCTGCAACAACAGCAACAACAACAATTTTCTCAATTCAGAGAATATTCATAATTTTGATAAGACAATAACTGTTAAACATGATTGTTGAACAATAATAAATACAACAGCAACAACAACAAATTGATAAGAGTTTGAGTTTTTTTTATATTCAAACTTAAGCTTTGTGTTCACAAGTGATTGTAAAAGAAATTCATAGTTGCTAAAAAGTGAAAATGTTAATCAACCAAATCCACCAAATTTTGTCTAAAAATATTAAGAATTTCAACTTTTCGCCATTTAAAGCCTTCTTTTTTATAATGAAAATTCATATAGGGAAGAGTTCTAAAAACGGTTCAATTCAGATCATTTTCAAAAGGGTTTCTCTTTGAGTTAAAATATGCCTTTGAACTAAATTTCATCGAAATATCTACGATTTTTTAGGACACAAAAGTTCATGGTCAGACAGACGGACGTTGTTAAATTAATCAAGATTTGGTTTAATGTGCCATTTAGGAGTTACAAACATCCCGACAAACTATAATGATGCAAATGCAACTCTTCAGAAAATATTTTTCGCTCGAGGCACTGCCCATGCACTTGTCACTCAACCTATATACGTACACTAGAGTATGGAGACTTTCGTTATGTATAAATACAAACACTGTTAATACATAAGTATTAAGCTGGCAGTATACAAAACATAATCATCGACACGTATTCCTTATGCATCCCGTATCACTCTGACAACATTCTTCTGCCCTTGTTTGGATAGGCTAATGGAAATTTGTATGATGAGGTAAATAAGCGATATCTACTTGGTCAATATATACAATCCGGGCACAATTCTGGGAATAATAGCAAGTGTTCGTTTGTGGACTACATTTTGTACGTGATGGTTGCATGAGGGCTTAGTGTTGAATTAAGAGATAGAGAGAGAGAGAGAGAGAGAGAGAGAGGATAAAAAACAGTAAAGTAGCAGGAAAGAAAACACATTACATATTGTGATAATGCCAATGGTGAGATGTTTAAACAATAATCAAGCCGACAACAGCAGCATACAGCAAATGCGTGTGTTTGTAAACAGTTTTAATTCCACGTTTCAGTTTAACCATGTTAACACAACTTCAACATTTTCTGAGTTGTTCACACTCTCTGCTCAGACTGTTCGCTGTACTATTGGGAATGTATCAAATGACGAAAACGAAAATATTGTTTCATGTGCTAGAGAAGAGGGTTGTGGGTGTTGGGTCGTGAGTGGTGAGTGAAGCCAAAAAAATAAACGCAGATGCCTTTCGGTTGTCTTTTGTTTTAATGATTGTGGATACAGCTGCAATTTTGTATGTTTTCTCAGCCATTCAACCGTAAGTTTGCTTTAACTTGCTTTTTAACCTTATACACATAACAACAAGTGTGTACTAATGCTAATGCAGCTACTTTACAACAACTAATGTATTTAGCTGTTGGTGATGTTTACTAATCAATGTAACGATATATTGTAACCTTATGGGGCAATACATGTTAAAGCACTTTTTAAACAAAGATTCAATGTCTAGTTGTTATAACAAAATGAAACACTTCCTGAAGTGAGTTTGCTGGTGGTGGTTGATACAGGGCATAATGAACCAAAAATGAAAATTTATTTGAGGTGCCTGCTCAGTTTGTACATCTTTTGTGTGTAGGAGTTGTTTCAGTTGAACAAAATGTGTCGTTAATGTTTAGCAAAATTTTATATCTTGTTGGCCAACAACATTATTGCCATTTCTTATGATTTCCGAAGCTTGTACTGCAGTTTAAGCTTATACGAGTATTAAGGCCACAATGTACAGAATTTCGGTAGAATTTGAAATGACATTAGTGTTGGTGTGTGTGTGTGTGTAACATATGTTAGCACTTTGAAAAACAACATGATTATGAGATGGCATAGATCAGCTTCAGCTTCAATAAGCAAGCAAAACTGCGAACAAGAACAACTGTTCAGCTGGGGGCGGGGAGAGAGGAGCGAGGTGTGCATGTGGGAGATAATTTAAACAAAGTGTTACTAATTTATTTGTTATGTTAGCCAATTGCTCATGTTCAAAGTATTGTTGTATTCTTGTACATTCCATGCACATTCATTCTATTTCTCCTTCTGCCATTGCCACCATCGAAATGCATCTTGTACTTTAAATGGCCCCGGGTCAATTCTTGGTGCAGATAACATCCAACAATGTCCCAATGACAACAGCAGTGATGCTTTTTCATCACTCATCTACATTAATATTACCACTACCATTGCCATCATCATCACCATCACCACACCACCCTTTCACCAGCTAAGCCATAATGACCATTGTACATAAACAATGTTCAACTACTGTACACAGCACATAATGTAACGTTTGTATCCTTGCTAGGCTGCTCGTATGTATGTAGTTGTATCAGGATGTTATTGCTGTTGTAATCATAGTTGTTGTTGTTTAACTAATGCATTTATGATGTGTTGGACAGCTGTTGCCTGAGCATAAGTATATGGATGTGTGTGGTGAAAAGCTTTCAGTGGCCAACCAACCGACCGAGTACCAACTCTACAACATAAGAATACAAATTCTCAAACACTACTGCATCAGACAAATGCATTTTATTCATCATGTCATAGCACAGAGGAACAAACAGAAAATTTGTCCCCACTTCGTCCCCTTCAAAGAAAATTTTACAATCCGTAATTTTCTCATTAAATTTAAAAATATTTTGAAAAAAGACCTACGACCGTTTTCTAAATTCTAGAGAATAATCTTCCATGAAAAGCCTCTGAAGCATACAAGTAGAAACGGAAGAATAATCGTTGTTTTTTATATTCTAGGTATATCCACTTCTTCTTCTTCTTCTGGGAATAATAATAAAGAATCCCAAATTATAGCAAACGGGAACAATGGTGTCTCCAGTGTAAATGCTATTATTAGCTCGAACAGTAGCCGTTCTTGTCGAACGCCCGATTCACCTGAGTCAGCACGTGTCATAGCACCTCGTTCACCCATGTCTCCACAAATGCATCAACAACCACACCAGCATTCTACGTTGAGTCTACCGCCCCGACCAAATCGCAATGCTAGCGCTTCGCCGGTAATAAATGGAGCAGTGACTACAACCACTCCACCCCCTATTACCCCGGCTCCTTCCCAATCACAAACAACACAAGCATCAGGTGCTGCCGCGGTAACTACTGCAGCTGTTGTTGCCGCTCATGTCGAACAAGCACGTTTATTGGGTAAAATACGCAAGTTTCTCGGTTCTTTGGTGCAGCTAGCTCAGGAAATGCATCCTGAGGTGAGTGATCGTGTCAGAGGTTTGGTCATATCTTTGGCCAGCGGTAGTATAACTATAGACGATTTCCGCTTGGCTTTACAAGAAGCTATAAATTTACCCCTGAGACCTTATGTTATACCCCTTCTAAAGAATCATATTTCCCTGTTGCAAAGAGAAATTGTAGCTTTAGCACGGGCTACCAGTCAGGTAAGAGATCTAATTTATTAGAAAAGAACGCTCAGTTTGTTCAATTTTATCTATGCGTATAGACTACGCTACAGTATGTAACCAGCAATGAAAATTGTGTTATGGAATTCAGTCCTCATGGACCACCACCTGAATACAATGATATATTTGTGCAAATCGAAAGTCCAGCCTCGGTTAATGGTGGTCTGGTATTTAAAAGAAGACCTTCCGACTCCTTAATCGATTCCCACGGTCATAATGGAGCTCAAGACTGGGGTGATTATATGATTAGTTATCCACCACCAAAACGTTTGCATACTCATAATCCTCAACTAAGCGTCGCTGCCCCACCAGACTCTCGCTTATCAATCGTAGCAAGCCAATCGACAATTTTTGATTATTCCACAAGCGGGCCGACAGCTGCTCAATCCGAAGCTTCATTTAATAGTTTGGTAGATAAGGTAAGACTCTGTGAAAATTTAATAATTTATATGGGTGGGCTAATGGAAACCTGCTGCCTTCCTGTTTGTAGTCAAATCACCGAGATGAACGTGAAGTACGTAACACTGGGCCAAATGAATCTGTAAGTCATCGTCCATTAGCAAGAGGTGTTATGTCTGGTAGTGGTAGCGGTGGACCAGGTGGTAGTGGTGGTGGTTCAGTCAATGGTCCAGGCATGAGTGGCGAAGAAGAATGGAAAAATATACACACTATGCTCAATTGTATTTCGGCAATGGTGGACAAAACTAAACGGGCTATTACCATTTTACAACAAAGAGGTGTGGAACCGCAACAGCCGACCTATGGAGAAGTTACACCAGCCTCCCTAATGGAGTTACGACGTCAAACTGAAGAAAAAGTGGCCGAATTTAAAAGAAACGCTGAAGAAGCCGTTAATCAGGTAATCATCAAAACAATACTAACAGACTTTTCTTATGACTTGTGACCTTCTTTCATGTATTTATTCAGGTTAAGCGGCAGGCTGTCATAGAGATTCAAAGAGCTGTGGTGGCCGCTGAAAGTCGTGCTGCTGAAGTTATGGCTCAAGAACGTTTACGTATGGAAAAGTTTTTTGTCGAAATCAGTCGTCAATCAGGTGTAGAACGGGAATTAGATAATACGTCGCCCTCAGTTGCGGGAACACAAAATGTATGTATTTTTAGTGAGATAATGAAGGGTTTGATTTTATAAAACATATGTAGGGATGGGTGAGAGTGTGATCATGATTTTTTCAACAGAATTTACTTTCATGTGATATGACAGGCTTGTTGGAATTGTGGACGCAAAGCTACAGAAACATGTTCCGGCTGTAACTTGGCCCGTTATTGTGGAGCATTTTGTCAACACAAAGATTGGGAACATCATCATCAGGTAAATACAATTTTAAATTGGTTGAATTTTTTTTATATAAAATATGCAAGGACAACCTGACGTTGAACTGGATCTTTAATCCAACTATTTGAAATTTGTATACCCCTCGCATAAGAGACCAATGCCTTTCTAGGAATTAGTAGATATTCTTAATTAACATCAAAATCTGGGAATGATGAGCTGTTTTTTAAAAAAAAGGGTCCACTTATAGGAGACATCTCCTGAGTGCTGATTTTTTTAAAAATAAATAAAATGTGAAACTTCCGGGAGTCTGTCTGTTGTTGGTACCCTCACGATTTCACAAAAAAAAATATTTAATTTAAATTTCACGCAAAAATGTCCAAGTGCCATGCCCACACCTACAAAACAGAAATCTATCTATCAACTACAATAGTTGGCACATGTATATAAAATTTGCTTATCCAATAATATCCCAAAAATGGGAAATATTCGGACCACGCCCACTATTTACAAATAGCATTTTTTAGTGCAGACCTTGACTTGTAAATTGATTTATAGTATATACAATATTAGAGAATCTAATCAGGTACGTGTCACTTCCATATGGATGAGAATGATATTTACAATGTGGCCTAAAGTGAATTAATTTTTTTGTAATTTATACTTTTTTATTGTTTTGGCGAATCTTTAGATTTGTGGCACAACACGTTCAACGGATCATTCGGCCAAGCATGTCTCCCAACTGTTACCCTTAACAAACAATATGCGCGGTTCCATAGTACGATCGCCACCCACACCTTTACAATCAACGGTTCACAGTCAACCGCCGCCACCACCATCATCATCATCGCTGCAACAACAACAATCCACAAATGCAGGTGTTACAGCTGCTGTGCCACCACCACCGCCACCACAATCGAGCTCATTAATAACCAATGGTATCGCCTCTAAATGACGTATTCGCATGATAAAGCCCAAAAAGAAGTATATGTGCTAGTCAAATTATATCAACCGAGTAAAATATTTTATTCATTAATACAACAAAGAACTTAAAATGTAGTGAAGTCCCCAGCTCCCCAAAAAAAATGAGATGAAAACATTTATTAATTAGATTAAGGAGAACTTTTAACTTGTGAAACAATTTTTAAATCTATTGTACTTGACTTAAATGTATGTATGTGTGTGGTGAAGAACGCAACTTGAAAAAAAACTACAGCAAACCAAAAAGCGAAAAGCAAAAATAATATTAATATTCTAATATATTTATATTAACTATTAAATAGGATCTACAATAGGATCTATATATATATCATTAAGTATACTTTACGCAGTGTATACGCATGTATGTATAGTTATGATATAAAAACAATTAGATGTGATTACACGATATGTTATAACCCTAGCACGCTCTCTTTCTCTCTATATCTCTTATAAAAATCTCCTAAATCTTTCCTTTATTAGTATTCTCCCAACCAAAGATTTCCAATAAAATTACATAAACTTCTAAACTATTTTTTCCTCTCTATATCTCCCCCTCTCTTTACATTTCAACCATTCTTCAAAACCACAAAAGAACACTTAAAATGTTTTAAAATTTGTAAATCCTTAATTACATACGAGAATCGGATTTTCTCTCTTCTCTTTCTTGCTTAACAATGAACACATTTTTTAATTAATTTATAATAAATAAATAAACGAAAATAAAATAAAATTTCTATAAATGCACGTAATCGACTGTACGAAGTACAAGTTCTTTACACATATGTACGTATCTAATTACTTGAATGTAAATGTTCATCACTCTAATAAAATTCTTAACAATAATTAAAAAGAAAATATTAAATAAAAAAACAAGTCAAAAAAATTAAGTTTCCATTACCAAACCCCACAATTTAGTGGTATAAACGAATTATGCTCCCTGTAAGTATTTCCTTGTACATCTTATGCAAACTGTATGTCAGCTCATTTATAATCACGTAAGTATGGGTTTAAGGATAATTTATGTTTTTTAAGAGCCCTAGGTCCATTGTGCTATTCCAATAATTATATATTTCGTAATGGTGCAAATTTCAATTGAGCTTTTATGGTATAAAATGTCCTTAAATTATCCTTAATCCGATTACAAAAACAAAGCAGGGAAAATAACTTCAATTTATATTAGACGAACCTTAACTACCCTTCACATCTACTTACAAACGGTACAAACAAACTCTGACTACGGTTTTTGGCAAATAGTGGGGGTATCTGTTATCCGACCATGCCCATTTTCTATATATTAAATTGTGATTTTTATGCTATTCAAGAATTCCTAAACCTGGTATAATTTTGAAGGTGGCCCAAGTCAATGTTATTTATTTAACAGTTATAGATTTTGGAAAATGGAACTTTCAAAATTGAGAGTCACACAAACAAAATGATAAATTTTTAATAAAAATCTTTCCCTAAACACACGTTCTTAACCTTTTTACACCTCCCCCTCTCCCTCCCCTATATGTATACATAAGTAAGTTATTTTAATATTTCTTTAATATCATTTTAATTTAAAATATCATAAAAAAAAAAAAAAATGAAAAGAAAATATAACGTGCAGGACAATGATGGATTTTCAATTATCGTCAGCTGCGTATGACACAAAATACTTAAACAAAAGTTTTTGCTTCACCCACAAATTATAATGCTATTGCTGCTTGCAATCCTTAATACAACACATGGCAGACGATGGCACCATATGTGTGTACACAAATCCACATTATCGCAAAGCCACAAAGAGAACAAGGGAGAGGGGAAAACTATAGTGCCCCAATGGAATGGAAGGAAATACACATTCATTGCTAGCTATGTTCACTTGCAACAACACCAACGACAAACACTTTATACACCTGTCAGTACAATGAACAATTGCCGCATACAACAAAAACGCGCGCCTTTATATAACACGTAAAATAGAGAACAGGGAACATATGTTTTGGCAAAGGGTTAAAAGGGTTTCTTATACTCTCTATAGGAAAAATCGGAAAAATTATTTGGCGCCAATCGTACTAGTCATCCGAGAAACTAATACCATAACATCATATACTTATATTATTCATATGCCTCTGTTATGCTTACGCAATCAAACAGAAAGACCAACTCTAACCAAATCTATTGTAAGAAGAGATTAAGAACTATTTATGAGCAGGCAATGTAACCTGTTCTCTGGGTATAAATCATTTGGAATAAGCGATCTGAATTTAAAGTTTAAATCGTTGACGTCTATCCATATGTCGCTGAATTTGTCTCTCCTTGGCGCTCTCTTAATACCAAATATTAAAAAACTGCGGAAAATCCTTTTTATAAATATGTTTAGTTTTTTATATCCTTCACATAAGATGGGTTGTACAGTTAGTTACCTTATTAAGGCTGAATAGCTCTTTTCTTTTGATTTATAATTTTGTTCATTTCTTTCCAAATATTTTTAAATAATTGCCCTCATGTTGATATTTGTTAATTGTGTGAGCAGCAAGCATTGTATCATTTTGTTTCGAAATTTGTCGTTTTATACAAACACACATACAGTTATACAACGTAAGATAGATGCGGTTATGTGATGTTATTTATACAGGCTTACCCGCATATCATGTGCGTGTGTATGTGTGTTTGTGTAAATTTGTTAGTTAACGAACAAAACAATTGCTTTCATTTCAATCAACATCTGTTACTGATTTCAAAGAAAGTTTTTGTTGACAACCCAAAACAAATGCCAAACATGCACACAATGCAATGCACAGCAGAGCTCTAACCGACCGAAGGCAACCAAACCCTAACCAATCAAGTAAAAAAGCACCCCTCCTCCTTTCAAACTCACCGTACAGCTTTGTGTTCAAAATTCAAACAGATTTTAACATATATTATATCTTGTGTACAATACCCCTACAGTGCTGTTTGTGATATCACATTAGAACTGCGCTGGAGAGAAGCAAAGGAATTCAAAGAAAGGGAAAATAAAATGTTAAGTAGCATTGCTTAGTCACATTGCTTAAGGCTTTTATGTGTTTTGTAATCACAGGTTAACGTGACATAGTCGATGCACATGATGCACACCATACATACATGCATACGCCGTCATTTACATAATTCTACAGCAAATTATTTCTAGATTTCAATTCTTCTCCCCCAATACAATGCTGCGCTGCAGGTTATTGTAAAATATTATTTATAACATTTATTAATTGATATGAAATATATTCAAAATCTTCTACTACTGGATTAAGAAATTAAAAAGTATTCAAGACAATTATTATCCCTAAAAAAAAATAGGTCT
Organism: Ornithomya fringillina; assembly: GCA_963978525.1. Classification (NCBI taxonomy): domain Eukaryota; kingdom Metazoa; phylum Arthropoda; class Insecta; order Diptera; family Hippoboscidae; genus Ornithomya; species Ornithomya fringillina. The sequence goes on along the minus strand of OZ021694.1, from coordinate 20,829,245 downwards.
CAAGAATCTTAATAAGCATTACAATCATGCCTGTCTCTGCTTCCCTGGTTCCATTTGTCTTCTTATTGGGGAACATTGTCCCAGGTGCAAAACTTGAGACATTGACTCTTAATTAAAAGTAGAGGGGTTTTCAATAAGGACATAAATAAAACATAGAATAATTGAGATATTGAAGTGAAATTTATTCCAGGTGTAGTACACCCAGTAAAGTAAGTATATTACATGCAATGCAATCTCATTCATAAACCGCCATGAGCCGATTTTTTGGAGCATTTATTCTATTAGCCTTTCACATATATCGACAGGAAGGATGGCAATTTTCATTTTTGTGGTCGTAAGATGTATGTGTTGATGATAAGTGTGGCTGATAACTCATTTTGCATCATGCGAGTTTAAACTAAAGAGTATGTATTAATTTCACAATTAAGTAACAAAGGCCGAGTGTTAGTTACGTCTCACATTATAAAAATAAGTTTCTTGAAAATGTTAGAATAGCAAACAATCGTAATTTCTTCCACAGTTTATGTATTAGCTGCAGGAACTAATAAATATCATTTTTTATGCATGTTTTTGAATTCGAAGTGTTTTTTTTTTTTAATTAATTTTCCACATAAATAATTTAAAGCAACCACACACACATGCGCACACATGTGCATTGTATATGACAAAGAAAAACATATTTGGCAGGCAATTATATATTCTTTATTCATGCTGTCATGAACAGAGCGTATGTTGGCGTGTGTTTGCGTGTGTGTATGTGTATGGAGCATATTAGGTAAGAGAAGATGGAGATGGAACACCTAACAACCAACAATAATAGGCCATTGTAAAAAGGATGTTTGACTTTGGCACATTAAGAAAGTTTATAAAAACTTTACATTTTCATCACTTTCACGTGAAGGCTTCCGTAACAAAATTTCTAAATTACTTACAAGTGCACTCGAAATAAAATTGGACTAAAAATCTGCTCAAGTTTTAAAGTGCTCTTGTGAAGGATATATGATGATATCTAAAAAATCTGCATTATCTTCAATTTAACGATATTGCCAAGCATAACATGTCGCCATTAATGGCAAGACTTTACAAATTCGTCCAAAACTAAAAACTTAAAAATTAATGTAAAATTTCTTAACAAATAAATTCTACACAAGAACAAAACAAAACTTTACAACAACAATATTGCATAATTGCATTTGCATACACACACACACAAAGTATTTGTGGAATTGATTGACAGAACTAATTTACCTTTAGCATATATCTACAATATATTGTAAAGGTAAGTAAGCACTCTTAAAAGGGAATTTTCTGCAAGTGACTGCTGCTGCTACTACTTATAGAAGTGACACATACTTCAGAATGATTTCTATGAAATTAACCACAAATATTACATTTTGAGAAATTGTAAGAAACACAACAAGTGAAAAAACAGATTTTGTTTTAGGCCTAGGATGTGGCGGACCTCTGATAGTATATGTATTACGTATCAGACGATGAAAAACGTCTTTTTTTTTTACATGATGGGGTTGTTATTCGATCACTCTTATTTTTACCACCATTACCACAATGTGCTAATTATATATACGTATACAAAATTCCAACTATATAGCTCAATTTTTGTGGCAGATAAATAGATTTTTTTCAATTGTTGGCGTAATTTTTGCCCAACTTTGCCCAATGCAAATCGCGAACAGCTTATTATCTAAAAATTTTGAATCGTATTACAACAGACGGACATACATGTCTAGATCTACTTAGTTATTGATGCCTGATCAGGAATATATATAGGTTGCAGGTTCTCTGACGCCTCCTTCGAAGTGTTGCAAATGGAATGAGCAACTTTATATAACCCCCATCTAATATTTTGATTATTGAATTTATAAATGTGTCAATTATAGGCGTGACTTGCATTTCACTTCGTTCTCTTTTAATTCGTATTGACTCAGGTGCACTTGTATTTCAATTTAAACCAAATTTTGTGGCAAAAAGAAGTTTTTTTCCGTTTTATGGGTGCGACGATTATTGAATTTTATACATTTTTCTATAAATATAAATATATACACTGAACAATCTATTGTTGTTGTTTTTGTTGTTGTTGTTTGAAATAATTATTACTAATCTAGTCATAACGTGTGGGTCAAAGGGTACCTTCGGAGACCGAACAAAGAATATTATTTATTATATATATTATTAAAAACCCATCAGGTAGGTGTTTATTCGGGTATTTGTCAGTGGCAAACGAGACACTTAAACAACACACGGCTATAGGAGCAATTTTTGAAGCTCTTTTTTTCATGTTAATCATGAAGTATAGAAAATAGAAAGTTAAAAATTGACACATTGACTACTTCTCAGAAAACTTTGATGCATCCCTAGTGATGAATGGGTATTCAAGTTAAATCTAAGCCAAGTAAAATGTAATATTTGATATTATAAACTTGTTGTTGTTATTGTTTTGTTTTTTTCAAAAAATGTAATTGAAAAGCTTTAGTAACTACACAAACCACTATACTATAAATCATAAAGATCATATAAGCACTCAACACAAAAAAATCGTGCACAATTTTTATACTATTGTGAACCATTTTATGTTTTATTGTTTAAGTAAATTATATATACAGGGTGTTCACTTCCTGATATATGTTGTATATATGATAAATATATAACAAGTAAAAACAAGTAAAAAAATGTTAATGTGAACTCAACTCTATAGGTCAATGTTTGGGGCTGTGAGAGATCTTTAAAGGTTGTAGGCGTGGCTCTTAACCAAGAGAAACTTTTGTACAAAATTTTAGCTCAATATCTCAGCAGTTAGCATTCAAACAAAATGAAAAAAACATGAAAAAATCTACTTAGAAAAAACAAATCAAACAATTTTTGAATGTTGCACTTAGCAAACTTAATAACTTATATGGAGAGTATTAAATTTGAGTAAAGCTTATTCGGTTTTATTTAACTTAATACAAAGGCAACATATCCACTTGATATGTTTAATAAGAAAAAAAAAAAGAGAGAGAGAGAAAAGAGCATGAATATATATTCTAAATATTTAATGAAAAATTACTACGTAAAGTAAGTCTACGTTAGACAGTGGAAGAATAAAATGAAATATTAAACACAGTCTGTGAGCACAACGTCTTTAGAGAACACCGCTTTTATACGTAGGCGGCTATGTTATTGGATTTTGTTGTTGTTGTACAATACAATAAATAAGTTCAAACATATGTGCAATATTTAATAATTTTTGTTAAAGTTTTTTTTTTTTAATTGACTCGAACTCGAATGGATTTATAACAACAACAACAATTGCTGGATAATACTTGATAGTGAATGTAGCGTTTGTTTAATATATTAAAAAAACAACCAAAGCAAAAACACGCTATATTTTTTTTTTTTGACAATTACAAAAACAACATTATTCAAGTTGTGTAAAAATAATAGAAAAATGTAAATATACAATACACAACCGTACAGTGAAGGTTAAAAGTGAACAACAAGTATAAGGTTCATAAAACGAATTAAGCTAAAAAAAAGAATGACAACGACGACAATGATGATGATGATGATGATGTTGTTATAATAATAAAATATGTACCCTTTACTTTAACTATTAATCGTTAAGCAGTTGCGTATCTTCTCTCATCTTCTTCATGCATTCATTACTCCTCTTTTTTTAAACAAAGCCAAAGTGTTTCATATTCAATTAACCAGCAACAAGTAGTTGTGAAACAATGCGTTTACTTAATAATAAAAAAATATATATATTTATATTTCATATGCATATATCTCATATATATGTTTTATTTATTGCTACATTGCTGTTATCACAGCCAACCTATCAAACGTGTTTTATTTGTATCATTTTTAAAATTTTTTTTTTAATGCATTCGCATGCAATGAGATATGGTGTGATATCATGTTTACATTAAAATTGGAAAAACAACAATAACAAAAACACAAAGAAAATAAACCAAAAAAAAAATAATAGTTATACAACAAGGAAGCTAAAGTCCATACACACACATATTCGATAACTGCATAAGAAGTAAAGAAAATTAAGTAATACACTTCAGGCGATCTGTGCTTCCCTCCCCACTTTCTTCGTATTTTTTTATTTGTGGTTTTATTTTTTATTCTAGGTGTGAAGAATAATATGCAAATGTATGTAAATAATGATAAAAAAACCATTTTACGGTGTCTTGCGTCTGCTATTGTGTTGTTTTTTTTTTGGGTATAGTGAGCAGGAAAGAGAGGCGAGATACAAATAAAAACAAATTATTCAATTGCAAGTGTGCAATAATGGGTCAATTAGAAGAAAACGGGCTTTTATTTGTTTATTTTTCATGCCTTCCATTCATTTGCAACGACCAGCAAGACAGGTCACAAAACCTACAAAGTATATACATTCTTGATTAGCATCAAAAACTAAATCGACCTAAACATGCTCGGTCGTATGTTTGATGTTAAAACTCTCACAGTCGTAAATTTTGATATCGAGCTGACACTTTTTACAAATATTTCTAATATCTTTGTGTACATTCTTATTTAAATTGGGTCAAATAAACCAAGGGCCACGCTTACAAACAATTCAAATCTTTCATAGCCATGGTCATAAAAATGTTTCTATAAAATTGGTGCACGTATATATAATTATCCCTCAATGTGTCTACAATTTACAAAAAAAAACCCTTTTTTTTACAGAATCCGACGAGTAAGTTGTTTCGTTTTACTTACACTTAATCAGCTATATACGCTCACTTTATGTATAAGCAGTTGAAGGGTATTTAAGATTCAGCTTAAGTCAATTTTAGTGTATTTACTAATTTTAAAGTCTATATTAACAAGGGCAAAATGTGTTTATCATTGTTTTTGTAAATGAAAAAATTTTGATTTCCTTTTTAACAATGTAGAAGATTCATTTGAAAATGCAAAAATAATCATTCATAATGAAAAGAACTCATTTGAATATAAAATTTTGTATGAAATGAAATGAAATGAAAATTTTTCATTTTTAAACGGGTATTTTTTTTCAATGGATTTTTTTTGTGTTGAATCTTTTTTGTATGTAAAAATATATCAGCTTTAAAATTGGAGTCAATATAGTAATGTCTATATGTTCGTTTACTGTTGCTATAGCCCCGTACCCTAAGCGGAAATATGCCGCATAATTTTTTATTAATTTCAATTTATTATGTAGCACTTCATATTTTACAAACTGTACTAAAGTGCAGAGAACACAAAACGATTTCGAAAGACTTGCGTTGATTGTTGGTGCTATAAATTAAATTACATAGACGACAACTTTCGTTTGCCTTCTAGATTAAATTATAACCTTACCATTGAATTTTGTACCCTAAACTTGACCATGACCGCTGGTCATATGTAAATACAATGCATTATATAGTTGGCCATTAATTAAGCTTGATTTAAATATTTATAACGTGTACTTGATTAATAAACAAGCTGCCATAAAGACGTGACTTAACAGTGGAAATAGGTGGACATTGGCGGTACAGCTGAGTATTCAATAAAATATGTAAGAAAACTATATTTGGTTTAGGCCAAATCTTAAATTGTTTATTGCTTATAAGCTTGCTAGTACAGTTATATGGTGAATATGAATTTTTGTAATTTTTGTAAATTGTAGACATGTCTGTTGTCCGACGACGCCTATTTTTGGCATAGCGGTGGATAAGTTAATTGTAAATATTCATAGATTTTTGTAGATAGTGGTTCTTAACCGCCTTAAATTTTAGCTCAATATATCAAAATTTACGCCCATGAGAATGCCAACAACAGACGGACCCACGAAGATACATGTTTTTGATGCTGATTAAGAATATATATACTTCGTAGGGTCTCTGAAGTCTCCTTCTGGGTGTAGCAAAAGGAAGAACAAACTTAGTATACCCTCATCACTCCACTAAGATGAAAGGTATAAAAAAATTGTGCTACGAAAATTAAACTCGATATGTTACAAAAGGGCGGCACATTCATTTAAGACTTGTTTCATTATTTGTTTGAAAGTACAATAAAATATTAATAATTATACGCAATAATTAAATTATACAGAGCATCTATAAACAACCATATGCAAATAATTTATAAGCGTTTTCATTGAAGACTTAATTAATTATTAAAATTTATTCTCACATTGTACCGAAATTGTACACAAAAGTGGAGAAAATAGTACATGCCATACGTTTGTGCTTTTATTTTTATTTTAAATAAAAATCAAGTTCAAGTTTAATGTATTTAACAACTCATGAACCGGTAAACCATTAATCGCCTTAATCAAGTTAATTAATTAATTCAAAATGCCATCGGAATAAATTCAAAATCTTTTAAGAGTAAAACTATAAATAAATGTTCCGTGCATAGTGTAGGGTTCGCCACCTTTGCCTTTTGACTCTATTTGAATGTCACTCTACCCTAGACCTTATTTATTTACAAAATATTCGAATCGTCGCTACTTAGTATGCGTTTAATGTGTTTCAAATAAAACTATGAGTTGTTCAACCACCGATCATATTAAATTTATGAGGATTTGTAATGTTTAAGCAGAGGTGATCGTAGTAGCGTGACGCTTTTTGTTTTTATTTTTAGTAAATATGTAGCGGTCTCCTAACTTATATGATTTATGCCTGCGCTAAACTGTCTTTTTTGGGTGACAGTTAAGGGGTAAAGTATAAAAAGTTTTTAACTAAAATTTTGCCTCGCCCATAGTGTTGTATTAGTAACCCACCGTAAGTTGTTGTGTTTAGCCCGACATAAGAAAAGGTTGATAATTCCTGGTTTGGATTGTGTTTCATTGCAAGTGTTATAGACTATAGTGCTATATTCGTTCTTTAACTGTCTTTTCACGTTTTCATTTGTTTATTTTCATCACGCTTAATTTCGCATATGAAGCATTCTACAAAGTTTCTAAGCAGAATATAATTAGACCTTCATAGATTTATTAAACAGCATAGCAAGTAGTTTAGTAATTTAAAAAAGGCAACAACAACAACATACACATAATTTGAAATTTACAATAATTTATTGTACAAATGTCTCTTTTTTTTTTTTTTTATAACATAGGAGAGGAGTTCGTTGTAAGCGTATAGTTGATCTGGACAAGTGTATCCGTGTGGCTGAAATTTTCTACAGACACTTTTAGTTTCTACATTTAGATCTCTATTTAAATTAGGCACAACGTCAAAGACCACGCCCACAATTGACAATTGCCTGCAGATGTGTAGGGTATTTAAGTTTCGGCGTAAATTATAATAATTTTTGTTGTTGTATAAAGTATATGTGTAGATAGATTTGCGGTTGTGAAGTTACACAATGTTTATAAATACGTACGTAGTAGTATCATATGTACTTTATTCGTCAATTAATAAATAAATAAAATAAAATTAAAAGCCACAGCATAACCTATTTATTACAGAATACTCGAAGTGCGTAAAGCAAAGCTAATATTTGAATGAAAAACAAAAGATTAAAGTCCAAAATATTTTTTTTAAATCATATGACACCAAAGAGCACAAAGTTTCCGCTTCATTATCTTGTAGTCACAATCACTGATGGCGGGAAATTTAATACATAAATAAATAAGTTCATCTTTAGAAAAAATAAGAAGCAGACATCTGTGGACACGGTATCGAATAAAGTTATAAATAATTTTTTTATAATTAAACAAAATATTAAAAGTGAAGCCGAACATCATGCATTTACTGTTGGAGTTAGATTTTAAGCAAAAAAATACCACCCGCCTTGCAACGGCTTTCGTTGGCTTCGTATCCTATATTTTACTCAAAGACAACACTCTTCTCAGCATGGCTTTAGGCGCCATATTAGCTTTGATGCTACTGAATACCACTCTGGTGTATGTTTTCTTTGCTACCGTAAAACGCGACATTATGTAAGTGGTAAAAATTATTAATAACTCTAAAAAAATATGTTTCTCTCTCACTTTCTTTCCTATTTCTTTTCTTCCAGAGCTGGCTTGCGGTTTCTTCATTTAAACATTTTCCTATGGCGCATGGAACAAAAACAATGGTCTTTGGCACGAATTTTTCAAGAGAAATGTTCTCAGCATCCAGAAAAAATCTGCTTCGTAATGGATGATCGTTCCATGAAATTTCAAGATGTCGAAGATTATAGTAATAAAGTAGGCAGTTATTTCCTAAGCAAGGGTTTAAAACATGGTGACTGTGTAGCCTTGTTTATGGAAACTCGGCCTGAATATGCTGCCATATGGTTGGGCTTGTCTAAGATAGGTGTTGTAAGTGCTCTAATTAATACCAATCAGAGACGTGAGACGTTGCGACACTCTATAAAGACAGCTCAAGCAAAAGCTGTTATTATTGGTACGGAAATGGTGAAAATGATGCAAGATATTGCCGATAGTGAGGAATTGCAAGCAATCACTATTTATCAATTCAGCGATGAGGATCAAAGGGACAATGATAATTTTGATTTAATGAAAGGTAGGAGAATAAAATTCCATCCATTGACTAAGCCTTCCCTCGCGTAAATTCCTTTAATGATCCTAAGAACCTTTCATCTATTCTATTACGCTTAAGCCAATAATTCTTCCAACTTCTAATTGAAACTATAAAATTATTTTAGATGCCATTGATTTGACCAATGATTTGAGGCATCAAAAATTGGAAAACTTACAGACTTATATAAACCAGTGTAAGCCCAAAGACAAACTTATGTATGTGTATACATCGGGTACTACGGGATTACCCAAAGCTGCAGTTATTACTAATTTAAGGTCAAGTAAAAGTCCGTTTTTGGTTGTCACAACCAATTTATTTGTATTTTATTTACAGATATGTGTTTATGGCTGGAGGCACTCATTATATGGTCGCTATACAGAAGAATGACATCGTTTATGATCCTTTGCCACTCTATCATACCGCTGGTGGTATTGTAGGCATTGGAAATGCTTTCATTTTCGGTTGTACCATAGCATTGCGTAAAAAATTCTCTGCTTCCAACTTTTGGAAGGATTGCATACGATATAAGGTGACAGCAGCTCAATATATTGGTGAATTGTGCCGTTATTTGTTGGGGACGCCTCGTAAACCGGAAGATACTCAACATCAAGTGCGTATAATGTTTGGTAATGGCTTAAGACCACAAATTTGGTCACAATTCACGTCACGCTTTAATATACCAGCTATAGCAGAGTTGTATGGCTCAACGGAGGGTAATTCCAATTTGGGTAAGTGTAGAAGTGAAATGGGGACAGAGAGTAAGTTAATGAAATTATTCTTTTTATATCCTACACATAATATGAGGGGTATACTACGTTTATCATTTCGTACGCAACACTCAGAAGGAGGCGTAATCATATATATGTCACGCCCTTTTATTTGTGTGTAGATGTAGAGAGTATATGAGGGTTTTTTAGTTTTTATTTGTTTTTCTTGTTGTTTTTTTTTAGCAAATGTGGCCAATCAAGTAGGCGCTATTGGTTTTATACCTATAGTAGCTCGTCTTTGGTTTCCGGTACAAGTGATTCGCGTAGATGAGGAATCTGGTGAACCTTTACGGGATCGTAAAGGTTTCTGCATGTCGTGCTTGCCCGGAGAAACTGGCTTGCTAATTGGCAAAGTCGATGAACGGCGAGCGGTGACCTCCTTTCATGGCTACGCAGATCAAAAAGCTTCCGACAAGAAGTTGTTACGTAATGTGTTCAAAAAGAATGACATTTACTTTAACTCTGGTGACATGGTAGTGGGCGATATTTTGGGTTATTTCTATTTTAAAGATCGTACTGGTGATACATTCCGTTGGCGTGGTGAAAATGTTTCTACCCAAGAGGTGGAAGCGATTATTACCAATGTGATTGGTTTACAGGATTGCGTGGTATACGGCGTGGAGGTATAACGGTTATATATACAATCTTCCCCTCTTTATTAAACTATTCTTAAACGATTAGATTCCCCATAGTGAGGGCAAAGCTGGTATGGCGGCCTTGGAAGATCCCGATAATAAAGTCGATTTACATAATTTATCGGTGGGCATACGGGGCAGTTTACCCGCTTATGCTCAACCAATATTCATTCGTTTGATGAAGCATATACCCCGTACGGGTACTTTTAAAATGAAGAAACGTGAACTAATGCTAGAGGGTTACGATTTAAATAAAATATCAGATCCGTTGTATTATTTGAATCGTGATGGGATATATCGACCGTTCAGCAAAGAACAGTACCAACTAATTGTAGATGGGAAAGCGGGTTTGTGATAGGATTACGAAAAGGCTGAACATATAAAATTCTTTTAATAATAACGTAGAAGGGAAGAATCCTGCTTATACGATAATTAGAAGTAAAAAGAATGATTTTTTTTTTATGGAAAAAAATTAATTGTTGTTATTGTTTTTGCAAAAATAAGGTAATAAAGTGAAGATAAAAAACAAAGGAATCAAGTCGAACCATTTAATACTCTACACCACTTACTCTCGCAAATTATGCTACAATTATTTGTATCAGTAAATGGGAGGTGTCTCACTTCGTGATATATTATTGCATTCCAATGGTTTCCTATTTTGTTAATTAACTATTCTTTACCAAATGTTATTAAAAAATATAAATAATTGCTATTTTTGTCATATAAATACTTTTTTTTATAATAGAACGCTATATGGGGAGAGGTTCTAAAAATGGTCCCATTTGGTCCATTTTTATTAAAGTTCCTTTTTGGGTTAAAACATGTCCTGGTACCTAATTTCATTGAAATTTCTCAACAAATACGACCTGTGCCATGCATACAAACCTACAAGAAGAGACAGACGTATACACGAACATGGTTAAATCGATGCAGATTTTGATTCTGAATTGAAAATCGGTATAACATTTGCCGTTTAGGAGTTACGCACATCCTCACAAACTTAAAACACTATTTTTCACAGTAGTTTACGTCCGGTCTCAGTGGTGTACACTTCCTAACCATTTAAATTTATTATTAACTAATTCCTTACATACGAACCCTATTATCGACTTAAGTCATTTAAAACAGCTGTTTACCTTAATATTGCTACAATTAAAGAAAAGAAAAAAAAAAGAGAGGTAAACAAACAAGAAATTAGTAGAGATGGAAAAATTGGAAGCTCTAAAAATATCCTCAATGCGTCCTCGACCCAACATACTGGACCGGCCTATATCGAAAGGAAAGTCTGAGGTTTCGCACAGTATTTTTGCTCTATTATTTAGTGAAATTGTGCAATATTGTCAATCGCGTGTGTACACAGTGCCAGAACTACAGAACCGGTAAAAACGCAAATTTATCAATTTATAGAAACTAAAGATTATTTAATATTAACAGGTTACATGAGTTGGGTCAAGATGTTGGTTCACGTATAATTGATTTGTATTGTTTACGTGAACGGGGCTCTAAACGTGAAACGAAATTGACACAAATGTTGCTGTTCGTCAAGACTACAGTATGGAAAAATTTATTTGGCAAAGAAGCTGAAAAGCTAGAGCACGCCACCGATGATGAACGCACTTATTATATAATTGAAAAATTGCCATTGGTTAATACGTTCATTAGTGTACCCAAAGATAAAAGTTCATTAAATTGCGCCAATTTCACCGCAGGCATAGTTGAAGCTGTTCTAACACATTCCGGATTTGTAAGATTGAATAACAATTAAAATGGGGAAGAGAATTTTTATTAGAATTCATATTTTTTCAGCCTTGCAAAGTAACCGCTCATTGGCATAAGGGCACAACTTATATGGTAACATTTGAAGATTTTGTTATAGCACGCGATAAACATATGGAAGAGAAATAAGCTTTGTTTGTATAATATTGCCAATAACTCTTTACTTTGTTCAAGACAAATATATTTCATTTTGAGAAATGTAATTAAATAAACTTAAAACGTCGATCTTTATAAGCAACTTCACCATTACGATATTTTTTTTCACGGGCTCCTCGTTCCGTTTGCAATGCCCAACCATACAAAAATATGGGCAAAACTACAGCAAACAAACCCAAACGGAAAACACGACCAGTAGGTTTAAAATGTTCAATATGTGATACCGTCATGGCTTGATGGCGTTGTAAACCACTATCAAACTATTGAAAGACAATGTCTGTAGTAGTATGACATAACAGTTGCAAATTATCAATACATACCACAATGCCACCTTCACCCAAGGCATGTTTATGTGGATTTGAGCTTTGCTTTAAGAATTCTTCTCGCAATTTCAACGTTAATTTATGTTTACGTAAAAGAAATTCTTGTTCCGCTTTAGATAAATCGGGCATTATGATAATTTAAGTAAATTTCTATACAATCGTGTTATAGAATGATAATACACCGATGTTAAGAAAAAAACCAAACATATGTTCACAAAAACCTTAAAAGCAAGAAGGGATAAAGCAGTACTTAATCATATGCGAAAGCTACAGTATTTAAAACTTCAATATTTAGCAGAATGAAAGTGGGCAACTCTATTATAATTTTTATAGCGGCATTTTAATGACCTAGGCTTATCGTTGTGTATATATTTTGTAAAATGAATATAAAAAATATATAAAAAAAACTCACCTGAATTAAATTCGTTGAAATAATTGCACATTGCACACAAAACTGATGTCTTTTGGTCTTAATTTTTGTATTTAAAACACTTCACTTAAAAAAATTACACCAGAGGAAAGGGACAAATGCCTTTACAGGCCGTCGCAACCAACCTCCAAGTCTATGTTATGCTTTTTTTTAGCATCATATTCACTCACGTACCCTCACGCAGAGTATCTTTCGTTTTAAATCATACAATTATTATAACGCACTATTATATAGTAATTCGGTCTTATTCTTTTTCTTTTCTTTTATATTTGTAATTTCATTTCAAATGCATGCAAATGCTTGATATATGTAACGGTATTATCTTTGCGTTAATTGCCAGCATGATCAAACAAGCATAAACTTATCAATCGTAAATGTATATTAATATCACTTTTTGCACTTTTTTTAGATAATTTATGTGGAATATTACCTTTTTTAAAATTAATTAACAATTTTTAGCCTAAAAATGTGGTTTTTATATAAATTTTATTTAACAATGGCTGCCGGCCACCTTTGTATTTTCTTACTTATTCACTTGTTTTTAATTTTTAACACTTTCTTTAGTAATTATTATATAAAACATAACGAGTTTATTATATATTATTTAGTTTTATAACATTATATAGTTTTTATATATTTTTTCGCGATTTAATAAATTTTTTATGAAAGTGCTTGCGCATAAAATATTTGTGAAACTAAACCGTTTAGCGAGGTTGCTCTTTTAGGTACTGTGAACACTAAGAAAATCTGTTACCTCAAATAGTGTAAATTCTACTACTAAAGTAGGCATGTACAGTAATTTTAAGTGTTTATCAGAGACAGAGACTTGAGTGACACACACACACACACAGTGTGTGTGTGTGTGTGTGTGTGAGAGAGAGAGAGGATTCTCCCCTGAGGGTAACGGTACTCAAATTTCTTTGTGTACTGTGAATATTTCTTTTTATTTAAACAAAGATAACGGAATAACAGTTTACTGATTAAATTGTCACTGATTTAAACACCAAACTCGATTGAGTTTAGTGGCTAGAAATGGGTATTGATCGCTCACCACCCCGAGGCACAGTAAAGGTAACCTCGCCGGGAGTGGTCGCTGAACAAGAGGATGCCTCTAGAAAAGAAGCAGATATTGATCCATTCAAACGGAGCAATCGGCTAGGTCACCCGAAAAACTGGGGGCGATGTCGGTACATGCCAGGTCAAATTCGTCACCGCCAAAATTGAGCGAATCTACTCATGGTAACACAAATAGGAAAAATGCCCTGATGCAGCTAGGTGAAAAAATCAAAGAGTTGTAATATGTTTCAATAATCATCTACACATTCTATAGTGGCTTTAATTGTGTTACAACAAATACAATAAAATGGTATATCAGGTACATTTGATCCAAATTGCTAACAACTATTTGTCTTTATATGTGGATATTAATCGATATTTTATTTTATTGAGCTCTAAATTATTATTGTTGTTGTTGTTTGTATTAACAATTTACCTCCAGCAACAATCGACATACTTTTATTATAGTAGTCGGGTAACTATGGTGGTTGTCTGATGCAGCACAGTAAATAAACAAAACAAAACAACAACAATATGATATAATAGTTGTGTTACATGCAACATATGAATCAATGTGTTCAATTTTGGATAGGCTGCTGCTCCCATATTTTTTTCTCTCTTACTACATTGAACTGGTTTCATACTTACCTACTGTACATATATGTATATATATGAAAGCGTGTTCTTTTTATGGAACTGGAAATGTTTTGTTGTGTTGTATATCTAAAGCAAGAAGTAAACACATATTTGTAAATATTTATTAAATAAAAGTGTGTTTGAAGTTGTCCATTTGAGCCTTTACTTATATATAACACTTGGTACTTTTGGCAAATGTTTTACAGCTGATTGAATAGAGAGTAATTTTGCTAGAAGATGAATGTTTTTATCTCACTTACAGTCACAACGATCATTTGGAATGTTATTATACGTTTATGACTATGGTGCTGTACAAATGGAAGACACATGTACATGTAATAAACATTACAGTTGCACACTTACACTATTAAGCAAATCACGTCACCTGAAATTGTTTGTAATGCTCGTACAACAGAACTAATCGATTTGGTGCAACAACTATTAACCAGATGAATCAACCTGTTTATCAAGATTTTTATATACAATAGAGATTTAAAAAAAAAATTATTAAATAACGGATAGATAAAAAATTTTCTTCTCGGGTAAAAAAAGTCTCCTTCCTTCAAAGAAATACATATATTCTATTTGTTCATGTTTTTTTTTTATAAATAGAAATTTTAACTTTTATAAATATTTTCAAATTTTATTTAACAGAAATATTAAAAAAACAAGAAAGAAAACTAAATTTTGCTTGGGCCAAATCTTATATACTCTCTACATCTACAATGGTGGGCGTGGCAGGTACATGACCACGCCTTTTAATAGTGTAGTTTTTACGATCGATGCTTCTTGATCAATGCTTGTGATACTTTTTATGGGCCACTGGACTTAAAAGAATCGCCTACAAGGCAAACACTCTGTCTAACTACCTACTTACCTACGTGCCTGATTAATAGTTTTAGTTTTCACGTCCCCACAGTAAATTGGTTGTAAATATTGGAAATTTATTTTATAAAATATAAATTAATTTTGTTTTGTTTATTTATAATTCACTTTGAATACACTTCATCACTAGGCGATTACATATAAAAATCATTTAAACGCTTTAATAAAACTTTTCAAGGTCAAGTTTTAGGTTTTTTTTTTTTTTATTAAAAATAAATATGCGAAACATAGTAAAAATTGCCCTTGAATTGATAGTGGCTTCTTTTTGTTTTCGTTTTACGTCTTTTATGAATTTTTTTTGCGTTTCAAAACAAATTTTTGCTTTGGAATATTAAGTAGATGATAACGTAAATCCCATTTTAATATATGTATAAACATTATCATTGATTACTATTAATGGGCAAGTGTATGTGTATTGTGTGTGTGTTGTGTATTAATCCAAAGCTTGATTGTCGAAATCCTCATTAACAGCTTACACTTAAGTTTTGTTTACAGTTTCCAAGTTGCTTAACAGTCAACATGATGGAGTTTCATGTGTGTGCGTGTGTGTATGCCTTTAATTATCTCACCTCACCTGAAACCCCTGCAACTACAATAATATTATTAAATATATGTTTACCTACACATATGTAAATATTGTGCAAATACGATGAAATTGCATAACGGAAGTTTATAGTATAAATCATTTTCCTACATAATCCACATTTAAATATTTTGTAAGAAAGTGTTTTTTGGAAAAATATAATTTATATATACATACATACATACATACATAATTACATCATAAAAGACGGGCAAAGAAAAATATGTTTGGTAAAGGCGTGAATGGGTTTTTCTACACACACAAGCATACTTTCACTTGGATCACCAGCAAACAAAAGCAATAATTAACTCAGTTTATAACCTGTGGATTGTATTGTAATGAAAAATGTACATAATTAGAAAAAAAATGCATTAAATATTTAGCAAGATATGTTAAAGTATCATAACACTAAAGACTGTCAATCTCAACTATTTGACACCTTACACAAGGGCCTTTTCAGAGGGAAGATTCTAATAAGTAAGAAAACTAAAGCTATCTAGGCCTACCTGTACTTACCTAAAACGCCTTTCTCATTTCCATAAAAATGGTGAGCAATGCAAATAATTGATTATGCCTTATACAGTGAATGTAATAATTTGGGATTTTTATAAGGAATAGTATTTTTTTTTTATTTAAAGAAATAGAAAGATTTTTGTCGATTATGAACGGGGCTCTTAACCACTTTTCTTATCATTTCAAAAATAAAAAATAATTTTAACAAAATTTCAACTTAATAACACAAAACATACGATAGAAAGCATTTCTTTAATGGACACACGGACGGACACATCTAGATCGATTCAGTTTTTTAATGCTGATGAAGAATGTATACTTTGTAAGATTGCTGGTACTTCCTTCTGAATGTTTCATTTTATGTGGAGGGTATAAAAATAATTCGAGTCGATTGATTTTCACTTTATGCTTGTCCTTTAATCAACAAATACTTTAGAACTAAATTAAGTAAAACTGCAGCCTGTAGGTTGTGCACAAAAGTTAACAAAGACAGGCGGACAAAAGGTTAAAACGATTTAAAAAAATTATTGTGTCTGTTATTATTTATAATTAAATATTAAAATATGCATAACAATGCTATGGGCAACACTGATTTAGGACGTAATTAAGGCTTCAATTTAAATCGCTTAATAAAATACATTAAAAGTTGGTTTTACCGTAGATAGTATTTTTGCTACCAAATCAAACCGAACTTATTCAAGTATTTATTAGTATGTATTTATTAAAACTTTGTATAAATCATAAGCAGTCCGCTAAAAACAATTTTCCAAACATGCATTTTTTTTAATACCAATAAAGCGCAATTTGAACATAATTCAAGTTTTCGAGAAGAAACTTTAACGTAATAGGCCTTGTTTTCGGTAAAATATAATACAGGTAACTCTACAAAAACATATAAGAGAGAGAGAGAAGATTTTCAAAAATATTATAAAGTTTTAAGTTTATAAGACCACGTGGTTAATCATGTCCTTCCTTCCTTCCATTATTTGTTATGTTAATGCAGTAGTTGTGTTAGAGGGTTACCTGTTTTAAATATATAACTGGTATTATACGCTTTAAATTGGTTGAATATTTTGGAGTCAATAATGGAGGCCTTAAAACCTACATACCACCTGATTGTTTTCAAGCATACCCATACGTTTCATAGCAGTTGGATTTTATTATACCCTACACCAAGCTTTGTGTATAAAAGTTACCCTTAGCAAGACTTTTTATACATCATATGTATTACAAATATCTGTCAGTGTTTCCTAGAAGAAGATATAGGAGACTCTACAAAATTTATAAATTCTTGGTTATCAAAAAAAAAAAAAAAAAACTCAGCTTCAAATCTAATTCACATTTTGTAAAGTTGTTAGAAATCGCTCATAGCTATAGCTATAGAGGGTATTTAAGATTTATTCTAAACCACATGTTAACACACTTTGTTAATAGCGCGGTGCGTATAAGCTCCGCACAAAAATCAAGTTATGCGTGTAAAGACATATTTTTTCATACGTGCTTTTATATACGTTTATAAATGTTGTAGATTTTTAGAAATTATTGGCCTTCTATATACCATTAATAGGAGGCCGGGTGTACATATACGCTTAAATAGTTTTATATGCATTTCTTGACACAGTAACGTCAAATAAGTTCAATGAACCAGTTACGTATCGATTTTGTTATATTTGTATGTATATGAATGCTAAATTTTTATTTATTAATACTTTTACGTAGTCAAGCATGAATAAATCTTAATGACCATTAATTATTATTAACGAAAAAAATTTTTAAAGTTGGCAGCTAGCTGCGAAACAACTTTAGTTTTCGATGCATCTCCGACTTGGTTAAAAAAATTGCAATATTTTGTGAAAATAATAGCAAATTAATAAAACATGAATAAAGTCAATATTCGATTAATGAATTATGCTTTATATATAATATATTAATTCAATATAATACAATAACAACAAAATAAAGTCTTGCGCTGGCATTAATGGATGGTTAGTTACTCTACTCACACATGTATTTACCAAATTTTCACTTCGTTGATTAATTTTTGTGGCAGATAAATAAATTATTGTCGATTGTGTGACTCGTGACCAATTTTGCCCAATTTGAATGGGTGTGCAGAAATTAAAAATGTCTCTATAGAAAATTTTAACCAAATATCTTAAAATTTAGTGCCAACGATAGACAGACAGACGGCCACATGGACATATATGTCTAGATCGACTCAGTTTTTGATGCTAATCAAGAATATATATACTTTCTCTGGCACCTCTTACTATATGTTGCATATGAAATCATGAAATTTAGTATAAAAATCGAGAAAGAGTGAAATTTTATAAGAACCAAGCAATTAAGTGACACGCGACTACATCATAAATTCGCTTTCTTTAGCAAAAGAATAAAAGGTTTAAAAAAAGAAAATCATAATAATGTATAAAAAATTAATGTGTGGGTGTGTGGGTATATACAATATACAAATTTATAAACAAATTGCTTACAACTACAACATGTTTGAGCAAAGCTTACACACTCAAACATACATAAACAATTGTTTATTTAAAAAAAAAAAAAAAAAAAAAAAAAAACATATTCAATATAAACACGATTGAACTGAACATTTGTGGCACGCAATTTTTATTTCAAGCAGTTGTCGGTTTTATCACAATATTCAGTTGTCGTTCAAACTGCTCTCGTAATGGTCGGTTAACGGTTGGTTGTACTTTATTTTAATTAAATAAAACGCGTCGCCTTTTCTATCGATAACAAAACCACTTGATCTTAATAAAAGTTAACGATTATTGGGTTTCCTGGTTAATAAACGAAAACAACGGAAGCATTAAACACGATTCGATTCCATTTGGGACAGGCTAACGTTTTATATGGTTATATATAGACACACACATATGATTTTTATAAAAGTAACGTCAAGTGCAAAAATAGTAAATATTTTTATATAAAATATTTAAAAAAAAAATATGAATACAAAAAAAAAGTACGTGAAGTATAGTTTTAGCTTTATGTATATTGAGAGTAGAAAGCATTAAGAATTCTAAATGCGTGCTTCTTTTATATATTCTTAACTTGACTGCATATATGTATAAATATATATTTTTTTTTAATATATTAAATTTGTCATTCTGTTTGCCAGAGGAAGCATTTTAACAATGTCCGACGTCTGTACATTTCACGATACTAAAAATTGAACTATTCAGTTGAAATATGATACAGAAATTCTTAATTTATTTGTAATGTTTAAAGGAGACGTTAAACGGTTAAGAACTCTGCCAACATTTATCAAATATCTCTTCAGGACATAAAAATTCAACATATTTATATAATATATGTCTATGTACATTAAAAATGGGCGGGGGAAGCACACGCCTATAATTAATTGTCACGCCCTTATTTTATATTAGATATTTTGCAGAGTTTCTCTGTTCTAAATATAAAATTTTGACCTCCATCATTATTTCATACTCACCTTTGTGTATAGGACGGACTGTTTAAGGTTTTGTTTGTTGTTGAAATATGGGCTGTAGCGAAATTTCGTTGGTTTCATAAGTAATAAAATTTGTGTAAAATGTTTTTTTTTCAAGTCCTTTATAAATCGAGCTATTTCACATATTGCACCGATGAGGAAGCACTTAATAATCATTTTAATCTTCAGATTTAGTTTAAAATAAATTTTTCAATCTTTTTTCTCTAAATAGCTCAAAGCTGCTATTATTTATGACAAATGCCGCCCATGCATAGAAAATGTATGCATTGAAGTTTTTTTTTTTTTGGTATATTTGAAAAAAAAAACACATAATTATAGCTACACCTTAGAGGATTGATTGAAAAGTTTGTCATGAAGCACAATTCAATGAATACATACTTGTATTTCATAATGTTTTCTTCTTCTTCTTCTCAATTTGTGAAACTATATATGGTCACAATATACTGAAGACGTTTTATACGTGAAGATATGTCTACAAAATATATCTTCATATACATGTATATGTATTTATAAATTTATGTGTGGAAGTGATTATACTTGAGCGATTCTCAGCATAAGTATTTTTTATTTTTCTATACAACAAAACTTTTGCTTAATTGCACATTGATTGTAGAAGCATTCACCTACATACTTAATTTCTTGTATATAACATATGTACATAAGATTATTTATATGGATAATGTGTAAATGACAATGATTTCATGTAAATTTTCTCCTTTATGTTAAACTCATGGCAGACAACAGAGATTATTTAAGTACATTATAAACAACAGCCTGTCTGTTGTGATAACCAAAATTTTCGATATTGAAATAAAATTTTAAACAAAATCTCTTGCATTTTACATAGATTAGATAATAGACACGCCTATTATACAATTTAAAAAAAAAACTTTACTTGGCGCAAAATTCAAACTGAAAGTTGATATGTAATTAATTTTATTAAGGGGAGTCATAATATAATTGCTACGCCCATAGGCACATACACGTATACACGTTTTCATTTTTCTTTTAAGATACATTTACCTCTTTTTTTTCTTCTTTAATTACTAAACATATCAAACATAAAATGTTAAACATTTAACTTTTGCAATATAAACAATATATGGCTAGTTTATGTCTTAAGTCTTTTAAAATGATTTTCTTTTTTTTTTGTGATTAGACTATTTGTATATACTTTTATGCTCTTGTTTGGGCTTCATATTGCCACCAAAGTAAAATAAAAAGTTTGTATCTTAAGTCTTTAGCAAAGTAATTCTCAACCAACTCAACTCATCGTTTCTTTCTCTGCCTTATATTGTCAACTTTTATAGGCAGTTTCTGTCTTAAGTCTTTGTACAAGCTGCATATATAAAAAACTTGAAAAAAGACTAAAGTAAGAAACTTGACCTTTATAAAACAAATACAATATGTGCACACAAGCATAATACAAATGTGATGCACCATAATAACAGCATTGTGAGAATATTTTAAGATTTTTCAACAATCGTTGCCAATTACAACACATAAACATTTTTAAAGACCTTTAATATTCTTATGCATCTGTATGGTAAACGATTAAAAAGAAAGAAAAAAGATGTTTTTTTTTTGTAGTCTCCTTCAAAATTATAAATTATTACTGAGTACGGAGTGTTCCGGGTAGAAATTTATTTATAACTTAAAACAACAGGGTTGTACGTATTCCAGTAAATAATTTAAAATATTGAGCGGAAAACATACAAAAGTTTGCTAGTAAAGTTATTTCAAGGGCTGAATAAATTATCATTCGCATGTCTGTACGTCTGTATGTTACCATGTAATAAGGAAGACAAGTCAACGTTAGTTATCACCATTCCCAGTTTATTATTAATTTGCTTTTCTTTTGTCATATCTTGTAATACACGCACATTTACACATTCGCTTCTTTTACATAATCGATTGTCTTGTGTTTTGTTATTATGTATATTTATCACATTTGCCATCAAGTTCATTCATACGAAGAAATAATCTGCATAAAATGTACGCATATACATATATATGTATATTTTATATATTTATAAACACTTCTTGTTATATTTATTTTATGCAAAAATTTAAAAAATTAAATTTATTTCAAAATTTATTTCAATTTGATTATTTTGTGAATTTATTTCAAAATTTCAAAATGTTAATCGCACACTAAATTTATACGTTTGTACACGAAAAAATAACAATAACATTAATCTAAAACAATAGTAACAATAACATTTAAAAATAATAAAAATTTATAACAAAAATAAATATAAGTTTGAAGAGAACAATGCGTGTCTGTTGGCTTCGTTATAAACAGCCAAATAAACTAACTGACGGTCTGACATACACATGATACGTATATAGACAGAAAGCCATGCAAAAACAGACAACTAAACAGACGGGCAAGGCAGGTAGGCAGGCACTCAGTGAGGTGTTGTTACATTTTCTATTGTTTGCACGTAATAATACTGAATAAATACTGAGTATGTTTTGTACTCCCATTTGTTATTGTTATTATTATTATTATTATTAACAATCTTAATTAAACAAAAAATATAAAGAAAAACATTTCAAATTATGAGAAAAGTTATGAAAAAAAATTTCACTTTTTCTTAACGCTCTATATAAAAAACCAAAAAAACAAAACAAAACTCGATTTTCGTCGAAGCTTAAACACCATTTTTCACACTTTACTTTAAAAGAAAAAACTATTTAGTGATCTTTGTACAGAAACTAAAAATTTCTGTTTAATATCTCAAAATGTATGACTAATAACAGACAAACATATGGACAGTCGGACATATCTAGATCAACTCAGTTTATGATGCTGATTATGAATATATATACTTTTTAAAAATTCTGACGTCTCGTTCTGAGTGTGCAAACGTAGTAGCAAGCTTCTACGAAATATATAAAAATCTCAAATATTTCTTTCTAAGCGTTACAAGCTTTTCACCCAACGCAACATAAACTTAATAATGAGCCGTATGCTATACATTCATGGAATTTTTCTACAAATTACAAGTTAACGTTCATTGTTAAATAGAAGAAGACAAAACGAGATTGAGGGATAGAGATCGTGTTTTCATTTAATTATATTTCATGTTAAACATCATATTTTTCTTTTCTTTTAACACGCACTCTTTGTTCCGGGCTATTAATTTTTTTACTATTCACTAAAATATATTGTTGTTGTTGTTGTTTATATTTTCTCTTTACTCTAATCGAAAAGATTTTACTATTATTTTATAAAAATGGTTTTTTATATAAAAATATGTTTATCGGAAATAATCAGAAGATCAAAATAACACTGAGAAGACAAAAGTTTATTTTTCCTTTTTTTCAATAATAGAATGATTAAAATAACAATCAATTGTTACTAAAATCTTGAAAAAATTACCTTAAAGACATACGGCTAAAATGCTATTTGTTATGTGTCACACCCACTAACGACGAAACTCTATAAATCGGTCAAACAATTTATCTTTTAATTAAAAATCTTCGTATTTTTATAAACAAACTAATTAGTTAGTATACCCTTCACTTGAAGAAATGACCCAATAACAGTTAACAATAAATTAAGCATTATTTAATTATTGTTGATCATTTAACACGTACTTAACAAAACAATAGCACGCATTACTGCTCAAGGAGAAAATTAACAACAAGACAACTTTGACATGGACTCATCACATATTAAACACATAACAATTATACTAAACGCATATAATAGCAAGCTCTTAATTGCAAGCAATTATGTTTCATTTTTGTACCCTCCACCGTAGTTATAAGGGTATACTAAGTTTATTGAGCCGTTTGCAACACACAGAACGAGGCGTTAGAGAACATTTTAAAAGCGGAAGTTAATTTTGAATTCATAAACAACAGAAGGCGTAATTAAGTACATGGTATGCCCACTATTTACATGTAGACTTGGAGCGTATTGAAGATTTAGCCGAAGACAAATTCAATTTCTTAATTGTTTATGTTTATGTCTTAAGAATTGTAAGAAGCTGTATAAAGAGATTGGCATTAATTTAACTAATATCAGGCTTACTTACATATTTTTTTTAAAGATCAGCACACAGGAAATATCTTCTATAAATGCATGCCTGGTCCCCAGGTATAAAAATTATTCCTCAATAAAGAAATACTTTAAAAGCGCCCCATCACCAGTCTTCGACTCGCCACATTCCTCAACAAAACTCTTTTTATTATACCCTCCAACTCCTCCACATAATATGAAAGTATACTAAGTTTGTCATTCCGTTTGTAGATGTGGAGGATATTTAGGATTTAGCCTAAACGTTATTTTCATAGTTTTCTTACTTTTTTCGGTTGCTGCTTGTAAGTAAACAAGTATTTTCCATTGCATGAGAAATGTTGCAGCTGTAAAGAAAAATAATGATATTGTCATACAATTTTATGATCTCTTACAAAACAAGGTAACGGAAGAATTCGAAAGAAATGAAGTAATTTTATGTACAAATGTGTGTGTAAATTAATGGTATGTACAAATCCTTAACACACAATACACACATAACTATAAATGTATTATCGTAATATTCGAACAGGTTTCCTCAACGGAGTGTACACACGTATAATAATAAACATACACAGTCTGTACTGTTAATTAACAACAACAATAAACAAAAATAAAAACAAGCATGAAATTAAATTTACCTTAGACTAAATATATAAAATGTAGGCGTGGCAAGTATTTGATTATGCCCTTTTTTATTATACCGATAGATTCAAAATTAAAATCTGAATCAAGTTAACCATGTCCGTCTGTGTGACCATGTATCTGAATTTGTGAGCAAGCTACAAGCTGCATTTTTTTAAGATATTTCAATGGAATTTGGTACAAGAACATGTGTTGGGTTAAAGGAAAACCCTATTGCAAATGGATCGAATTGAATCATTTCTAGAATACCTTAAAAAAAAGTCTTCATATGGGAAAAATTTGCTATTTTTAATATTTATTTAACAAAATATAGTGCAGAAGTGTTAATTATCTTAATAATGGGCTGTTTCAAATTTGGTCCCGTTTGGACCATTTTTAGAGCCCCTTTCCATATATTGATATTTCTCGATATGACTCATTTGGCAATGCCTCGTGTTTACTCATAAAACTAAACTAATTTGTATTATAATTTGTGGAACTAAGTGGTGTAAGGTATTAAATGGTCGAATTTTACCGACTATAATATTTTCTCATTACGGACTTGCCTGAAACGCCCATTTTTATATTTTAAGTTGAGAAATGCGTGAACAGATACATTCTTCAAAGCGCCGTCATGGCCCCAAGCAGCCATTACCACATAATGGTTCGGCGTTCAATGATACTTTAGAGCTGCAAGAATCTCCCTATTATACTATTGACAATACGGAAGATATTTATGGGACTAAACTATTGCCATCGCAACGCTGCTATGTGGATCCATGGGACTTGGAAAATTATGATTATGTGCGCAGGTATTTTATTTTTATTTTTAATTTAATTTTTTATAACTCATTTAAGACGATATCATGATTAAATATATTTTTCTTTTAAGTAAAATTGATTTAACCACACCGCCCCGAGACTATTACAATGATGCACCGAGCCCCAGTTTACTAGAGGATACTTCAAATATAACTTATTATAATATTGCGGAAAGAAACACCACAACCCCCACAAACATAAATAACGGCACTATAGGTGGTCGTCCAATGACACCTTCAGCACAAATGGAGTGTTGTAAGCCCATGTTATGGCCACAAATAAATAATTTCAATTACATATATCAACCCGATTACAATGATGAAGATAATGATGATGATGATGACTATGATGATTATTTAATGGAAATATCTCCAAAACCAGAACATAATATATATGCGGGCTATGGTGGTGGTAAATATACATGTCTTATATATATACATATATTCGTTATGAGTATTTTATTTGTATCGTTATAAAGCAAATTCTCATTCAACATGTTCAGCCTCAGACCGGAATATTACTCTGGGCGATTATTCGTGTAATACGATAAAAGGACATTCATTGGCTAGCTATGAAGCATTGAAACGACGAACTTCAAAGCTTACAGCACCTCCCCCTCAATTAGAATTTCCAATGAGCCCTTTAATACAAACCAATTATGATTATTGCAAGCCGTACTCCACCACATTGCCCTGCTGGAGTACATCCGATTGTTATGAGTGTTTGTCACAAATATACAAAACACAATCGTTATACACTTCTATACGCACGGCTGGTGCTTGTTGTAGCCTGATGGACAATGCTGTAAGGGGCAATACAATTGACCGCCGTCGACCATCTTCGTCGCTCTACTCAACAATTTATGGCAATAAATTTGGCATGAGCAGCAAAGGTTTATTACAAATCGATTATTCTTGCAGCTGGCATGACTTGAATCGCGCCATGGCTCGTAATTATTAGAAAAATATATTTTATTAAACTTGTTATATAGAAAACCAAATTAAATAACACATATTAAGATAATTCATATGATATATAAGTGTTTTTATATATCCTCCGCTTATGATTTAAGAAAGTGAAGGAAAACAAATAAAAAATGACACAAGAAAAAACTAAATAATGGCCTAGGCCATTAGAACAATTGATGGTTTTCATTACATAATCACTGCACGGCTCCACAATCCAATCAATTTGAATAAAACTAATTTTATTAACTAATTTTATTAGTTTTATTTATTACTGGGGGCTTCTAAAAGCCCCTTCTTTTGTCTTTATAGTGAAATCGCAGTACTTGTACACGAACATAAATTAGTAAACGACTAAAACTAATTAATTCGATTAAAACTAAATATCTTTTCATTAAAACGCATTTTATTGAAAACACTACCAAAATATTGTTCATTTTTATACACTTTTGCACTTTCTTCTTTATAAACGTTTAGAAAAGTAATTTTTGAAAAAAAACCGCACACTTTTAATTGAATCGCGAAATTATAATACTTGTACTATCTTTTTGTAGTTTGATTAAAGCTTGAAACAGAATGAGTGCTTTTTGCAGCGTTAATAAAATCAGGGATGATTGTATGCATAAAGAGGTTATGTTGTTGTTAATAATCAAAACAAAATCAATGAATTCATAGTTTAAAAGCATTTCTGCAGAACTGTATGGTACTCGCTAAATCAGGTACTCGCCATGCCCACTTTTTATATATATGGTTTAGTGTTTTTATATGTTTTTTAATAGTATTGGTAGAGAAAATTATATTAAATTAATGAATAACTCTGCTAAATATGGACCCGATTTTTAAAACTCCATTCTATATAATCAATTTTTATAGACCCCATCAGACCGTTTTTAAATACCCTTTCAATATAAGGCTCTTATATGATATGAATAAGTGGTATTAATGTCGGGTAGAATCGATTATATTATTTTTACATGTTCAATCTCATTAACACATGAACGTTTAATTCTGATGAAAAGAGTATGTGATCGTACTATTTTAATGCAACACATTTTGTGAATTTCATACCATATTTTACAGCCATGCACTTGGTTGAAAATAATGAAAATGGCTAACGCCATAACTTACAGATTTTTTTTGCTTGTAAAATGTGCGTTTTTTCTTCTAATAATTTGACACATTTAAACAACATTCAAATTATAATAAATATAAAAAACAATCAACGAAACTATTAAAGTTTTATGTGAATATAGTTTTAACTGCAAATACAATTGAAATATCAAGAAAAAAGCATTGAAGAAAATTGGCTGGAAAGAACTCGTGTTTACGTGTTTGTGTGCAAAAAGTGGTATACTCTTCGCCTATTTTATAAAATCGAGAAGAATTCTTAAACGTAGTTAATAAACTAGTAAATTATCTTTAAATATTATGAAATAACCTAATTTATATGTATAACGAGAAATAAAATAAAGGAAATATTGTGAAATACAAATAATTAAGCAAAATAAACAAATA
Organism: Ornithomya fringillina; assembly: GCA_963978525.1. NCBI lineage: Eukaryota > Metazoa > Arthropoda > Insecta > Diptera > Hippoboscidae > Ornithomya > Ornithomya fringillina. Next base: position 20,801,544 of record OZ021694.1, on the reverse strand, counting down.
GTGATTAAATAAGAGGGTGTCTCCTCTGCTGCAGAGGGCCCACAGCAGTTGTCTGCGGCCACTGCTTTGTTAAGCCTACACTGGTCGAGACGGTTTCGGCATTCGTTTCGTTAGCTATTTGGTGATATTCCATCAGTCAGGCATTTACAATATATGATTGTATGTGTGTGTATTTAATTGTGCGCCAAAAATTATAAAATCCCCCCTTTCAGTGTAAATAGCCTTTTATCGCTAAATATGCTTTGCCTGTGGTATCCCATAAGAAATATTTGGTTTCTTAATAAACTGGAATTCGTATTTTAAGTGATATGCGTTGAAGGTGAGTTTAATTATTAGCAAATATATGCCAGTCATTGGTATTTCGTTCCCTTTGTTTTGCTAAATTAAAATAAAATGTACCTCATATAATGCCAAAAGGACACTTAACACACATCTTATCGTGATCTGCGAATTTTTGTTCATTATCATGATTTTGTTTATAACTTTTCCAATTTATGTTTTGGTATAATTTTTGTTTTTTTTCATGTACGTTTTGAACCATGTGCTTTCTGAGTAAACACTTGTGCACTTGTTTGTAAATATTTTAATCAACATTTTTTCATATTTCAGAAAATCGAAATGATGGAAACTTTAAATAATCAAGCACAAACTGATTCTGTGCATTCACAACGCAGCCGATCATTGAGTAGATCGTTAACCCCAACCAATGAAACCACCACCAACCACGACAATAGCGAAGAAAACTTGAGTGAAAATGAAGATGCCTCTTCCAACCCAACAACAACGCCTAATATAAATGATAGTAAAAATCTCCGTATAGAACTAATTCGACCAATGGAAAGTGATGACAATGTGAAAGGGAAAAAAGAAAATGTTGCTGTTGTTGTTGAATATTGTCAAAAAGATGATTGCAACAATAAAAGCGATGATTTGCTTGAAAAAGGAGAAGAATATAAAACTCTCAATTTAAGTGAAGCTGAGGGTTCGTGTGATATTGTAAAAAACGAGAAAGGTCCTCTAAGCATAAGCAGTACATATGATGAAAATGAATTTGATAAAAAACAAAGCTTACCTATCACAGAAAGGTCCATTAGGGTAGAGCAAGAAAAAGAAGAAAATCATTCACCTGAAAGTAAACATCACCAGGAAGAAGATATATTAAGTAATTTTGCTAAAATAGCGGCTTCTTTAGAAACGATTACAGCCGTAGGGAGCGTAAACAGCGACACACAACAAACAAATTCATCCAAGGAATTCAACTTAAAAGTAGAAGATGACAATTCTGCAAGTCACTGTTATAGTCCTGAATCGTCAGAATCTGAAGAGGAAGCAACTAAAGAATCAACAACGCAACAAATCAGTTGTGAACGTTTCAAAACATACGATTCAAAAAAAGACAACTATAGTAGTAGATCAGTGGTACAAGAAAATTATGAAAATGATAATAATAGTGGTACTCGCCATAACAACAAAAGCAACAGCAACAACAGTCAATCCTCCACTCAACAAAGTTTGTTGGAAACAACAGCTGAATATAGAAATAATGCAATTAATACAAAATTATGTGAACAAACTATTGACAATATTTTAGCAGAAAATGCATCAAGAGAAAAATATGAAATATTGGAAAATCATGCAATAGCAACCTTTCAAAATTCGTTACAACAAAATTTTAAAGAAAGGACATATTCACCGCTTAACGAATGGAAGTCCACAACGATAGGAAAAGAAATAGCCAATGTTGATGAAACAATAAAAGATGAGATAAATGCTGAAAAGGAGAAGAACAAGAGAGAACTAGTTGTAAGATTACTTCAAATTAATGGTGAGGACCATAGTAAATCACCTTTAATGTGTACTGAAAGTGGTTCAAATCAAAATCTTATTGAAGAAGAAGAAGAAGCAGAACAGTATCAAAAGATGAAAGAAACAATCCCAACATCCAGTTATATGCCACTTAAAACACAATTTATGACAACATTAGACACAATTAATTCAGTAGAAAAACGGCATTACAATTTGGAACAGCGCACCCTACAATTGCCCCAATACGGTGAAGATGAAGCAAGTCGTTCTTCAATAGTTTCATCAGCCTCCTTCTCCAGCAACACATCTTCCTCACAACATTTAGTTATAGATCATCCCATGGATGATATGAAAGAGGAGAAAATGAAACCAATGAAAAAAACTATGAAAAGAAAATACTCAGCAACTGGAACGCAACGACAGCAGACAGAAGGTGATGATAATGAGGAGCCGCAACAAAAAAAATATTTAATCATGGAACAACCTGAACATAGAACATGTAATGAAAGTGATAATCTTGAATCATTACAACTTTCATGGCAGTTGCAGCACAAAAAAAATCAATTATTGCCACAAACATTAACAGAGGATGATACAGATGGCAATGTTACACAGAATGCAGGCTCAAAAGAGATGGTAATGATAATTCCTTTTTTCTTTTTAAATTTATATATATGTATATATATTATATGTAAAGCTGGCTAGAAGCATAATACGTTATTATAATGTAAAGAGTCGTGGGTTCGATACCTACAACAGTCGAATGGGGTTATGAGGTGTTTTTAAAAATGTTTTTCAATTGAGGCAGTAAAATTAGGACGATGCCAATGTTTAAAAAAATTTCCATGACATTCACTAAACATAAACATGACTTAAAAACTCCCCAGACGTATATAAGGCCGTGGTTAACCATTAAAGGAAAGGTCATATTTTTTAGAAATATGCCTTTCAAAAGTCAAAAGTACTATAAAAAAAACGAATAGACATTTTCTGAAGATGTACATGTCCTTGACACCATTGGACAAGCATTGTAAATTATTAATTGTGCTCCTTAAAATGCTAGAAATAGCCGGACGTACAGACACATAGAGTACATAGTGTGACTAAGAAATCGATCCTAACAAATAAGGAACTTTGAGGGTCCTCGGTCTAGACAATATGCCAAACAGAGAACAACTATTATAATTGAAATAAGTTTAAAATGTAATCGATTATATATATTTTTTTCGAAATTCTTGTTATTAATAATTTTATAATGCTGTTATAGGTAACGGCACCTGTTGGACAAGAACAACAACAGCGACAACCAAGAAGGTCCAGTCCATATAAATCTTTATTACTACAACAATTGGAAAAACCGTTAATGCCACCGCCAGTTCTTCCACCACCACCACCACAATCATCAATTATGCTGCCATCACCTCAAATGAAACGCGGTACCATAGAAACCATACCACAGCTGGGGACGCCGATTCTAACAAACACTCCAACAATACCAGCGACACCCGTAGCAACAACACCACCACTCCCAGATAACACAGTTACAAAATATTTATGTTTTCAATGCAAAACAGGAAGTTTTGATTCATTAACCGCCTTAACCGACCACCAAATGACTTGTTTGAATAACACTGTCCTCCCTATAAACAATTCCATAAATATTAATAGTAAACAAAAATCGATGGCAGCAGTCAAAAAATCCATTTGGCATAAACCAATGCCCCCAGATGCGTCTCGTACGTCTAAACTGCAATATTATAAATGTTCCTCATGTCAAACGTATTACGAAAATTGGGCTTTAGTACTGCACATCCGTGAACAACACAACCGTTATGCGTGTTCGTATTGCATCCGAGTTTTTCAAACTGTTGAAAAGTTAGCCTTACATTTGGAAATTAAACATGATTTAGAACAGAATCATTACGCGTGTGAAGAAGCGTTACGAGAATCGATGATATTGGTGAATGGTTGTCCCAAAGAGGCGAGATATTTAATGTGTTGTACCTGTCAGCATGTGTTTCATGAAGATGAAACATTTTCACAGCACGATTGTAGTGAATTGATAAAACCGTGTATCCTGTGTGGTCAAAAAGGACGACATACCAGTCAGTGTAAAGCGCATCCGGATGCTAAATGTTTTGCAAAACCGCGCCGAAAAAAGGATAAAGTATTTGGAATGGAAAAGTAAGTGCATAAATGAGTATTGGCATTAAAATAGACGTAGACTAAAATAAAAAATGGAGAATTTTTCGTGCGGACCACATGTAACATGGTCAACATGGACCTCTCAGGTTGATTACGGTTCCAAAGCAAACAAAAACGATTATTTGTTATATAAAATACTTATTTTAAACCAGTGGAGGGTTCGATATCCGCAACAGTCAAACCCGTGTATGGGCTTATGGGGTGTTTTTAATAAGATTGGCGCGGTGTAGCTTTGGTTTTTAGTCATGTCACGTTAACTTATTGAATCAAGTTTTTAGTGGCAAATAGCTTATTGCATTCTATCTATATTTGATTCCCATATCAACTACTACCAATGGGGTGACCGCTATTTTAAATGAGATTAACTAAATAGAAATTTAACCCTTTTGTAATACTTTAAGATTACATATATATATATTTATTATGTTTTTAGAACTTCAAGTAGTGAATTCCTTAGCAATACCGGAGGACCCTTATCTTTGTCATCATTATCATCAGCAGCATCCAGCGCCTCACCACTTCCGGTACCAGTTCCTTATAATCAAACCACCATTAACAGCAATAACAATATTCCTGTAACCTCTCTTAACTGTGATAAATCTCCTATGCCGATAGATTGTCGTGTTGATGATGCTGGTGATGATAGCAACAGCAGCAGCAACATGGTAATAGATGAATCGTGCACTACCAGTCATCCCATTTCTCAAACAAATCCGTTTAAAGAATTGGATGATGAACATGAACGTTTGGAAAAACAAGAAACGCAAAATTATACAAAAGACATAAATGAGCCGCCCGATCGAGGAGTGCTGATGTTGCCAATGGCAAATGCATCACTAATGCCAACAATGCCGAAAAATTTGATTGTACCGAAATTTAAATTAAGAGTACCAAAAGAATTTCAAAAGTCGGTTGATGCCGCGTTTACTACCTCGGAAAGCGACGACGATGATGATAATTATGACGATCACGATGACGAGGACAACGATGATGCTGTAGATGGCAGCGGTAACAATGAAGTTATGACTGATTCGGTAAATGTAAATGTATTGGAAAGCGGAATCGCTACAGAAAAGCCGCTATTAAATGCCATCGATGTCGGTAGTAATCAGACGATGTCAGGGGATAACACCACAAATCTGTCGTTGGATGAAGATGAATCAATCGATGAACCGAATACAAATTTAATGCGAATTATGGAAGAAATCGAGCGCACTAAAATGGACATACAACGTACCAAACAACGACGTTCATCACATAAATCATCTGCTGCCACAACGCCACAGCCGCATCACAGTGGCCATCACGAGCCACCTTGTTCCACCCCACCAACAACAGATTCTAATGTTAGAGAACAGGAAACTTTATCAACGCCGTCATTCTCTAATTCTCTAACAGAAACCGAGTGTGGTAATAGTGAAGCGTCAGCAACATTACTAGATGGTCATAACGAAACTTCTGCCGCCCAGGGTACTGAGAAGATGGATATCGATGAAAATATAGTTGCACCTGCCAATATTAGTGGGTAAGTAAAAAAAAAAAAAAATGCGATGGGCGTAGCAGGTACATAATTACTCTAGTAGTACATATCAAATTTAAAGTCGAGTTTTATTTTGAGTATGTACCAAATGTGTACCAAATTTTAAACTTCATGCGTCAATCTTTGTGGTAGATAAATCAATTTTTGTCGATTAAGAGCGTGTACAAAATTCCAGCTCGATTTACAACTGCGAGAGTGTCACATTGACACTTTTTTTATTTTTTATACTAAGGTGGGGTTCCTGACGCCTCCTTCTTATATGGAATTAAATTTGACTTAAACTCTAATCTAAAATACTCTACACGTGAAATACTGTGGGCGTGGCCCTTAACAAATATGATGTAATCGACTCTCTAGAGAAACCTCAAAGTACACAAATTTATTTTAGCGATTTACTTTCTAGAATAATGATAATACACCTTCCCCATGTTATTGGGACATATGTGACATATCTTTATTAATTATGATCTATTGAATTGTATTGTTGTAGAAATGAATTGGAGCTAAATAGCGGCGCCACAATGCAGACTACCTCAACAGAAAATGATGCATTAAATAAAAAAATGGAAACCAACGACGAGACAACAACGTTAAGTACACAAGAAAAACTCGATCAATTACCTGCTACTACATTAATATTAAATCCAGACAATCACCAACTGCCGCCAATTGATGAGACAATTAAAGCGAAAGCAGAAGAACAAGAACAAGAAATTAATGTGTACAATAGTGAGGGTAATAATGATGATGATAACAAAATTATCGATAGTGAAGCTAAGCAGGAAATGTTACCGGCCGATGGCATTGAAGTGGCCGGCGAGGAAACTTTAGTAACAGAACTACAATTAGATCGTCCGTTAGACAAATACGGTATGATTGAACTCGTGCGCATCTGCTTAAGAGCCGTATATCCCGTGTGCTTGTACTGTAATTATGCACGACGCATAGCAGTGAATGGCAAAAGTTTTGTTCTACATATTATTAGCCAGCATCGTTTTACCGCCACCGTTGACAGTATAACCGCCGAAGAATTACATTCCGATACTATAGTAGCGAAATTGAAAAGCTACCTACCCGACCTGGAAGAACAATATCTCAATTTAACCAGTTATTGCTCATGGGGCGATGGTAAGTTCAGTTTACCCTTCGAGGAGCGACAATTTGAATGTTTCCAATGTCGCTTTATGAGCACCATACACAAGGAATTATACTTGCATAACCGTAAAATGCATTTGCGAACGGCCATCTTGTGCTTTATGTGTCGGGCTCACTTCTTCAGCTTTAGCGAAATATTGTGTCACATATGTCCCGGCATACCGAATAAAGTTTCCACATTCGAGGTGAAATTTCGTTGCTGCTTGTGTAATTTGGATGGCATTCCATCGCCATTCCGTTTAATGGTACATTTACGTAAACGGCATTTTGTCTGTGACGTGTGCTTGGAAGATTGCCGCGATCAGAGTAAATTGAGTGCTCACGTATGGAAACATAAATTACATCATTTGTGCTATAGATGCGGCATAGCGTATCGTAATAAACTGGACATAACAAAGCATTTGTTTTGGAAGCATGGTACGGAGAGTACGATATGTAAGCGTTGCCTGCAGAAACGTTGGCCTCACGTGTATCACTTTTGCATACCACCCTCGCAGTTCACTTGTGAGTCGTGTAATTTATGTTTCTCCAAGGCCGTGTACTTACGAGTGCATAAACGTTTACATGCGGGAGATTTACGCTATCCATGTGCTGCCGACAATTGTGAGGAGAAATTTATCTCTAGAAAATTACTTTTAAAACATGCTGTTGTACATGATGCCGTGCCTCCTAGTACTGTTCCTGAGGGGGATAATAAAAGTGAGGAAAATTTAAACGAAGAAAAGACGGAAACGGAAAATGGCAAAATGCTGGAAATGGAGAGAAAAAAGGACACAACAATTGAAGTGAAAGAAGCAGAATTAATGAAAATCAAAATGGAACCTGTAGATGATGTTAAAGGAGCAAAAGAAATAACTAAAAAGAGACCGTTAACTATGCTTAATAATCAGGAGAATGCTTCTACCACAACCACCATCACCCCCACCACCGCTACCAATGAAAAACCAAAAGAATTGTCTTGTAATTCAATTATCAGTGAAAAGCAAAAGAAGAAAAGGCGTGGCAAAAAACATAAGAGGGCTAAAGAGTTATTGGATGATTTAAATTTAACGGCACCCAATCTATCTGAATCAGATAGTAGCAGCTGTGATTCCGGATCGGATACAAAAACGAAAAGTGAATTTGATGCTTTGCCACCGGTAATGCTGTCACCCCCTTCAGAAGCCGAAGACAAAGAAGACGGAGAAAACAAACAACAGCAAGAAAAAACGGATGAAATGGTGGGAAAAAATTCAAAATCAAATGCAAATACAAATGCTGACGGACAAATGATGGAGATTTGGAAAAATGTGGTGAAAACGCAACAACAACAAATCGGTAACAAAGACGATGACAGGGAAAATTTGGTAACTGAAGCGAATTATACTACAGATAATTATCCCACACCACGACAATTACATGTGGCCTTCTCCGATCACGATTATTGTACTATATATAGCTCACCTAAGTCAATGATTCATAGTCCCATTAGCGGAACACCCGTAAAATTGGGAAGATCTCCGCAACATTTAAAACATAATGCTGACAACTCTTCAAATTCATCAACCGACTCTAGTTCCAGTTCGGATTCCAGCTGTTCATGCGGTTCGAATTGTTCATGTTCATCCAGTGACAGTGATAGCTCTTCAACCAGCTCCTCATCCAACCATAGCGGCTCCTCCTTAGCCTCTAATAATACATTACGCAAGAGGCATCGTAAAAAATCGGAAAGAGATCGTTTGCGTAAAAGTAAAAGTGAAAGTGTTTCACCACAAAAAAATCATAATAAATATAATACAACTCAAGTGAATGTGGAAGTTGTTGGGGTTACAGAGGGCGGCGGTGGCCTACAGGGTGGTGATCAATGTGATAAAGACAAATCGCCCAACGGGAATAAGGAATTGTCATTTCACGAAAGCGATTTGGAAACGAATGAATCGGAAACGGATGAAGAATTTTATGATGAACATCCACAAAAATTGGCCAATGAGTTGTTGGTGGAAAAACGGGCTCAACTGTTAGCCCAAACCAGACTGTCGCCATCACATAAATTTGATATTGTAGAGAATAGTCGACCATCGACACCGTCGCTGCCGGAGGAGATGATGAGTGGTCATGAAAAATCACGTGTTAAGGTTAAGAAGAAGAAACGTGATCGAAAAAATCCTTGTAAAACATTAAATGCGAATAATTTACAATATAACAATAACAATACAGCTATATCAAATTCTCACTTACAACAACAAGAACAACAACAACAACCCACTTTAAGCAATTCATCTGGGTATACACCACATACATGGGCAATGGAACAATCCTTAAATATCACCCGACCGCCAGCCCCAAGACATCACAGTAGTATGCTAAGCTTTAATAATAATATCGTGGGTCGGGCCAGCGAAGGTAGCAGTTGTTCGGATATTGATGCTTCCCTGAAACGTTCAAAACGAACACGCCGCCCCAACAAATTTTACGGCTACACCAGCGATGACGAAACCAATTTAGGACAATCGTTAATGATTGGCATGAAATCCTATAAGCCACAACCACCACCACAATTAACGTGGCGTAAAGAAGATCTACCCACACCATCGAAAAGCCTGCTAAATAGTAATCGAAATAAAATGAATAAAAAGCATAGAAACTCAACGGAATTAACGAGTAATAGCAAAAAGAAATTGAAATTATCCTTAACATTGGATGAAGAGGAGAAATCAATGCAAAGGCGCAGGAAATCATCAAAGAAAAGAGAAAACAAATTACCACCCATACCTCCACTGAAGATCAAACAATCGCAACTGGCTTTAAGTAATAATAACAACCACAACATCAACAATTTACAGGCTCAACAAGATAATAATAATAGCACAGAGAGCAGCAGCAGTGGGGAAGAGGAGGAAGAGGAAGATGAGGAGGCGGAGCAGAATATTATTTTAAATAATATTTCGCATCCGGCAGCTGCCATTACGTTACCATTTAATAAAACAAATCATAGCTTTACAGGACCACCCCCATTAACCAACCCCTTAACCGCTCTACTACCGCAGGCACCACCAATGCCGCCCACCCCCCAAACCACAGCCTTTAATCATAAAATACCGCCAGCTTTATTACCCAATCCCGATTTTGCTACACTGCAGTACTTCAAAGCCAATAATATACGTTATCCGATACGACCGCCAGCCGGGGCCAGGCAGCCACGTGATGGCGAATCTGTTTATTGTTATTGTCGTTGTCCGTATGATGAGGTTTCTGAGATGATAGCGTGTGATGGTGAAAATTGCCTCATTGAATGGTTCCATTTTGAGTGTGTTGGCATCATGGTAGCGCCTCAGGGCAAATGGTTTTGTGCTGAATGTCGTCCAAAATATTCCGAAGAGTTGTATCCCACCAATACGTTACAGGCGACGACAACGACAACAGGTATCAACAATGTTTAGTTCTCAGGTCGCAACAGTGGCAACAACAATAACAATGATTCGTCAAACCATAAAATAATTCATTCTTGTAAATATATAAATTTATCATTATTATAAAAACGTAACCATTTCTTCTTAACTCTATATTCTAATTGTGCTCATAATTGTACCAGTTGCGAATTTATTTTCCCAGATGAGAAAAGATTATGAGCTCGTTGTTTTGGCATCCTTCACCACCATCAATCACCCCAATCATCACGTTTCAAATAATTGTAAATATAATTAATTAGGTACTTATTATAAACAAATTACTAAACTTTTACATGAAACGTTCTATGTTTAGATTTAAAGAAAAATACAAGGCGTGTAACTAGAATATAAACTACATACGCTTATTATGATTATTATTAAAATATCAATACATACCTACAAACACACTGTGTGGTAAAAGAAATCAATCGAACTCTGGGAAATAATGTTTTGGGCTTTTTTCTTCTTCTTCTTTCCCTTTTGCTTTGACTTCAAATTTATATTTCGGTTAAAAAACACTCAAAAACAAAAAAAAAAATCCTTAAAAAATAAGTTTATACAAAAATGTTATGAGTAGATTCAAATTTTTGCAACAACGATTTCTTATATGACTTGCTTATTTTGGAAGTGATCTAAGTTTATATTGTTTTTCAAAAAAAAAAAACTCAAAATTGTCACCGATAATGAAAAGATACGAATATTTGTAATTTGATTTGAGTCATTTGCAAAATAAGTCGGTCATATATATAAAATTTTAAAAATTGTATAAAAATGATGAAAAACAAGTAAAAAAAGCTAAATTTGGCTTGAGCCAAATCTTAAATACCCTCCACATCTGTATCCCTCTAATAGGGTACGTATTAAGTATCAGCTTGCAGGTCGAGTTTTACGCCAAATATGGGTTTTTGTAAATTGTGGGCGTGTCTGTTATACGATCACGCCCATTTTTAGCTTACATGTGGAAGGAGTAATTATATATATTTACTAGGTAAATTTTTGTGACAGATATATAAATTGTTGTAGATTGTGGGTGTGGCTCTGAACCTCTTTTGTCCATTTTAAATAGGCATCTGTGTGCAGACTCTAGAAGAAGATAGATAGAAGTCTGTACAAAATTTACGACTGTGAGGAATGCCAGGTCGACTCAGTTTTTGATGCTGTAGGGTCTTTGATGCCTCCTAGATGTCAACGGAATGGCAAACTTATTATACCCCCGCCCCCCCCCCCCCCCATATTATGTGGAAAGTATAAAAAAAGATATTTTTGTAATTATTAATTATGTAATACTGAGTACATTTTTTTTATTGAGTTTAAATTGATAGCAATATTTTGTGTTAATCTATAATGTAAATAAAAATCCGCAAAAAAATATGAAAATATGTTAGAAATTTTAATTTTTTTACAATTATCTCTTTTTTTTAATTATATATATATATATATAGGAAGCCTAGATTATGTGAATATATTTATGAGTAAGAAATCTTATGTATATAATAATAATAATTATGTAATATATATTGTGTGTTATAATTAATATATGGATTTATGTGTGTGTATGTGTGGATATACTTAATTTGGTATAAAAATAATAAATTTACAACTTAATGCACAATACATACATAAAACAGACACAAAAAGGTGGAAAAGGAGAGAAAGTGAAAGATAGAGAGAGAGAGAGAGAGAACACGATAAATAAGTAAATGTAATAAAATATCTTATAAATATAATTAAAGCTTACACTGATAATTTACTTACTAGGAATGTACAAGAAATGGTTTTTTTTTTTATGAAGCAAACCGTAAATTGAGGAGAAGCTTAACAGTAAACTTAAATGAAGTAAATGAAGTAAGTAAAAGAAAATTCGGCTTAGATGAAATAGATGAAATATTGGATACCGTTGTCTGCATACAATGGCGCTCTTTTTTAAGAACTGTTATGGGAAGTGTTGTATTTTAGTTATGATCGAATTGTGAAATAGTTTTCTTGTTAAATTGGTCAAACTTTACTCGCCCATCTTTAACAAAGTGATAAAATCAATTAATATAAAAAAGCTTCTGTGATCATGAGTGAATGTGGGTGTGGCTAAGACTACCTGCACTGATTGCTACACTAAATATGACATAGTTTTTGTAGCTAAGAAGAACAGGCTGCCGACTAATTCGAAATTGCCTGTTTACACCATGAACAACTTTAGCAACATATTATCTCTATTATAACAGGCTAAGCAAAAAAAAAAAAAAGGTAAAAAATTTGCTAAAACACTAACAAATTTTCTTTTAAAACGTCTAAAGAGATTTAAGTTTTCATACTGATCAAGATTATATATACTTTGTAGAGTTTCTGACGTCTTCAGAATGTTGCAAATGGAATAACAAACTTAATATACCACCGCATTTTATGTGGATAGGGTGTAAAAATTAAGCAAAAATCACAATACGCACCAAGATATGCGTCATGGGTTTATTTAGTAATTTTTATTAAAGAAAGTTTAATATTTGTATACTTGTGTAAAAAAGAAAAAGCAAAGAAATATTAATCTTTAAAAAAAAATCACTAATTGTCATTGTGTGGCACTGCACATAGTCTATATTATCAATAATAATTTCCCTTCATACAAATAATTAAGCAGTGACCAGTATTAGACAGAGAGAGAGAGAGAGTGACAATAATTATATTGCATGCCTATTATATAAATATTATAAACAGTGTAGTAATGTGGGTGTGTATGTAGTTAAATGATGGGGATGGGTGAAACCTTTTCTGTTTGTATAGAATAAATGTAAAGCGCGCCGAAATTACCATACAGAAACTTCGTTCTAGTCAATAGGCGACAACCCCATTTCAAAAAAACAAAACAAAAAAAAAAAGGACAATAGAAAATACTCGTTTGTTAATAACGCGGTCTATACAAAATAAATGGTCATTAGTAAAGTAATATTAGTACAGGTTGATATTTCATATAAGCAACACTTAATTCATATAACGGATTAAGCATATTATAACGGTAGTTCTATTAAAAAAAAAAAAAAGGAAAATAATAATAGTTGTAAAAAATATATGAAACAGATTTTTTTTTAAAATAATTTTTTATAAAAACAAACTAGAAACTATAAAAAAATTCTTTATATAACAATAAAATAAATAAAATAACAATAAAATAGTGTTAATTATAAAAAAACAAATAAAAATAATGTAAAGGTTATCGGCCAATAATTTATCATCTAATAACTTACACGGAGAGAGATGTTCTGAGATAGTTCAAAAATTAAAAATTTTTATTAAAAAAAATTGAGAGTCAAGATTTTCTGTCCCAAAAAAAAAAAAATAACTTGAAAAACTGTAAAATATTGTAGACTGTAATTAACTTGTATATAAACTAATTAAATAATCACATAAAGACGCGTTAAAACATATTTGGTGATATATACTGACAATTATTGTTTTAATTATTATTCAAACGTCATCTATTAAGAAGAAATGGTTTACCGCACGTCCAGTGTACCGCAATTGAATAGTAGTGGCGGCAGTAGTAGTAGCAGTTATAAAACATCAGCTAATAGTAGTGGTGGAGCTAAAAAAGTATATCGTCCCGCACGCAAATCAATTACACCCACACAACTGACAGCTAGAAAAAGCAATAAGAAAAGTAGCGATAGTCATATATTACCACGATCTCGTAGTCTTACAAATAGTTTGCAACGTCGTAGTACCTCATCCAAAATAAATTCAGGTGGTAGTACCTCCAGTTCGAGAAATACACCCGTATTTTTGCGATCCCGTGATAATGAGTAAGTGTACAAGCTCCTAATGGTATAATACTATAATTATAAAGGATAAAATATAGATTGATGTGGTTAAGGTATTGAAGAGGGGACCTTATAAAAAAAGGAGAGTTTTAGGAAAGAGCTCCGATTGAATATATTTAAGTTTTAATTTGAACAAGTAATTATTTATATAAAAAAAAAAATTGTTCATTTAAATAAACGTTCATTTTCTCCTTTCATGCAACATCTGGTAGCGTCGACCTTATTTGATTAACAATAACAAAAGTAGTAGTATTCTACAGGTGTAGTTCATTTATTTAATACCTGTATCATATATATTATAGAGAAGTGAATAATTCACTATTTAGGAGCGCTCACCTCCTCAAGACCTTTCATTTGATACCCATATCGAATACATTTTACACAAAGAGGTAATCGGCCATTTTGAAGCGACCACCATTTTAAATATGTTGAATTTGCTGTAAAAGATTATAGGCGGAGATATTTTGTTTCATAAGCGTTCACTTTAGACACCTAAAGGTGTACAACCACCCATGCATCTACCTTAATAGTAATGCTAGTGAATAATTTTACTGTGTTTTCCCAGAAAAGAAAAAGAAAATCACGCAATAAGAAGGAAAGAAAAAACAAAATAAAAAAAAAATCTCCGTTTCTTTGCTTAGTAAGCATGCACTTGAATAACTATAAGGGGCAAATATTTTGTAGAATGGTCTGGGTAGGCTATTAATAATAATTAGAATTCTTAAAGCACACAAGTTCAAGTTCATAGTTGAGTTCATTTAACATAGAATTGGCAGTGCGGACACATTAGAAGTGGTGGCTTCTAAATCAAGTGGCAGTGAACCTTGCACTCCGGACAATAATATCAATGTAGTGGTTAGAGTGCGCCCCCTTAACGATAAAGAGAAACGCGACAGATATGCCTCCATTTTACAATTTCCTGGTAATGGACAAATTATAGTAAGTCACGGGTAATAATAACTTGAAAGTATACAAAATAATTTCATGTTGTCCCTTAAAGTTGGGTACAACAAAGTCATCTCAAACCATAAAAGACAATCAGCGCAGTAATGTGCGTATATTTACGTATAATGTTGTATTTGAACCGGGAGCTACACAAGAGGATATTCTTGATTATTCGGGCATTAAACGGATTATTGAAATGGCTATAAAAGGATTCAGTTGTACAGCATTCTGTTATGGACAAACGGGTTCGGGTAAAACTCATACTTTAACCGGGCCACCCGATTTGGTAATGAATCTAACCTTCTTCTACCAATATTGTTTCTTATATGTTTGTTCTAATTTTTGTTTGCAGTTTGCTAAAAAACCAAATCCAAATGATAAACGTCATGGTCTTATTTTTCGTTCATTTGTTTACCTCTTCCAATTGATTAAAGACTCTCAGGAGACAAATTTTATATTGAAGGCATCATTTTTGGAAATCTACAATGAACGCGTAAGTGTTGATTAGTTGTGATTTTATTAAAATAACTTTAAATTAAATAAAAATCTTTGCTTATCTTAAAAAGCTTCCTTTTCCCTTATAGTTCAATTACATAAACAGCTGTTCAACTAATCTGTTATTTATGTTTACTGTTAATTTCCATTTCCTTAAAGCGCAAACAAGTTAGGTGTAAAAATTTAAAGAACAAAAAAAAAAAATTCAATTACTGCATACAATGAAATGCATATACTTGTACAATAAATTAAACTTATGTTTGTCTATCAAGAACTCAAGGTGTAGACACGGGTATGCATAGTAATTAAGATTACTTTGTGAAAATCCACTTTGGCAAAATTCGCGTGACACTTTAATAATTGTTCATTGTGTGTTTACTTTCGTGACTTATCCGCCCATTCCATTTCATGTGATAGACTGACGGGCTGTTGCTGCACATTTGAAGTTTAAATTGCCATATAAATGACAGAATGAAACGGCAAGTACGTTTTAAAGCATTTACTGGTCGTGCTTTATTAGCCATTCAAAATGTACACGTTAGACAGATAATTGTGAACGTATTAAAATATTAATGAGGGTCAATGCAATCAAAATGTTTGCTATGGCACAAAATGTTACCGAATTTGAATATTATAGGATTTTTTGGTTAAAGAAAAATTATTTAAATTTTGTTTATTTTAAGCTTTACTAATTATATGTGTTTTTCAGTAATAGGCTTTTGACTTGATCGTGAGTAATTGTGTACATTTTATTTCAAGGTTAGCAAATGCCACAATGACAACTTCCGCCTTTTAAATAATACAATTTTTTAATGTTTAAAATTCAATTGAAATGTTTAATTTTTCCCAACCTTTTTAATCTCTTCTGTGTTTAAGTATATTAACTAATTCTTTGTACTTTTTTATATACTCCCCATAACAAATAAAATATGCACAAAATCATGAGAAAAATACGATACTTTTTTTTTTTTAATTTTTACATTCAAAATTTATAGGTTATCGATTTACTGAACCCCAGCACTGCTCGAAAACCTCTGGCGGTACGTTGGTCAAAGAAATTGGGCGGCTTCTATGTGGAAAATCTCTTTACCGTAGACTGTGAACAGTTAGATGATTTATTGGCTGTTCTGGAGGAAGGTAAAACAAAAATGCATTCTTTTAAGCAATTATTGTTATTATGTATAATGGATGGCAGGTATGCGTAATCGTGCTGTTGGTTCTCATGCTATGAATGAACATTCATCAAGATCTCATACCATACTCACCGTAGATATTAAATCTGAACAGGAGACCGAAGCTGGAGTATTTATATCAAAACATGGTAAAATTAATTTTGTTGATTTGGCGGGCAGTGAACTGACAAAGAAGACTTTAAGCGGTGGCAAGACTCTGGAAGAAGCCAATAATATTAATAAAAGTTTAATGGTGTTGGGTAAGAAGAAACGATTATTTTTACACAGTTTTAAATATTTACAAATGATCGATTGTTTAAGGATACTGCATAGCATCGCTTAGTGATAGTCGCAAGCGCTTCGGTCACATACCCTACCGAGATAGTCAGCTAACGAAATTGTTGGCAGACAGTTTGGCTGGTAATGGTGTCACACTTATGATCGCCTGCGTATCACCGGCTCATTACAATTTTGCGGAAACCTTAAATACATTACGTTATGCATCCAGAGCAAAACGTATACGCACCAAACCGGTTATAATGATGGATCCACGTGAAGCTTTAATATTAAGTTTGAAGAGAGATTTAAATACTTTAGCAATAGAAAATGAACACTTAAAAGCAGCTCTGCGTTTATATAATGATGAACAGTTAGATGGAGAGAGTGTTGAAAAAATGCAACCGAATAAACACAAAGCAGACGGTGGCGTTCCCGCACCAAAAGTTGATGTAGACCGTTTACCGGAATTGAATGGCAGCGAATTGGCTGAGTTGGTAAAATTGTATATGCAAGAAAATGAGACATTGCGAGAGGAAAATCAACATTTATATACGGTGCGTGAAACTATATTACGGGATCAGGAGATTGTTTGTCGAGAAAATGAAAGATTATTAAAAAAGCTGGAAGATGTCAATAGGTAAAAGGGAATATTAATAATTTTAATAAAAATAATTTTAATTTAATTTTTAAAACATAATTTATTTATAATAAATGTGAAAAAAATTTTTTATAATAATAATTTAAAGTGTTTGTATACGTTCGCCCGTTATACCCGCTCAACCTGTTTTGATAGCAGCCAATGACAACGATTTGCCAAATAGCGAAATATGGAGAAATCCTGATGATGATAATCAAGAAGAGCAAGTAAATAAATAAATAAATTAATTAATAACACAGTTTAATATTGTTTTTGTTACAAATTTGCAAATAATTTCAGTCACATAATAATGTAACGTATAAAACACATGATAATAATAATGATGACAGCGATGATGTTGATAATAATAATAAAGAGCGAATTGCTCGTAATATATTAAAAATGGCGGAGAAAATACAAGCAGCAGAAAAGGAAATTAAAAGCAGTAGTCCTCATGCAACAGAAAATGATATTTTGCCAGAGTAAGATTTGTTTTTTTATTCTGTACGCTCTACTCAATTACTAATTATTGAACATTTTATTAAATTTATTCTGTTTGCAGCATGTTAATATAAGTTTTAATAAACATAAATATGAAAAGATATTAAAAAAATATGTCTATAAATAAGTATAATAAATGAAAAATGTTATAGATCACTTAGTTCTACAAATAATGCTATAATTAGGTTAGGATAAAAGCTTTTTCAATAAGGACATAATAATTTCGTACTTAAATAAAACACAGAATAATTGCATCACATTTACTACTATTACTATTGAAAATGGTTTAAATTGAACCATTTTCAACGCTCTCATTTGAATTTATGACAAAAGTTCGCAATCAATATAATTTGACAAAACTTAGTAAAGATTAATTAATTAGATTTTTTTCATACGGCGATATATTACGAAGTGGTACAGCTACAACAGCTCTAAATTTTCATTTGCATTTTTCATTTCCTTTTTAAAAATGATGTCTAAACTTAGCAACATTTGGGTATTGAACGAATCGTGCTGGGTTTTAAACATGACTAAAAAAGTAATGTCAAGTTTCCAACATTCTAAAGATTTACGTAGTGTTATCATTTTATGTCACCTTGTTAAATTTAACAAAGCGAAGAAGAGAAAAAGAGTAGAAAAAAACTTTAATAATATTCGCAGTGATTTGCAAGTATTTGTCAAAACGACACAATAAATGTGCTTTTCTGAGAGACACAAATAAAACGATATCGTTGAGAAGATTAAAAAGCAATAAAATTAAGGTAATTATTAACGAGTAAAGTTATGATATTAAATTGTAATGTTTGAAATCGTATGTGAGAATTGCAAAAACAAGCTGAAATGTATATAGAGAAATAAAAGATTACAATATAAGCAGACACAGACTATAAAGAAGAAGCGTTCGTGTATGTGCATTTGTGTGCATTGTGTGTAAAGTAGTAGTAAAAAGAGACGCAGCCGTCATTTTTTTTAAACATATATACAATCATAGAATAAGGAACGTCTCGTTTAATGTGAATTGTTGATGATTTAATAGAATAAAAATAGAAAAGAAAGTCACTTTGAAAGAGTTAAACGGTACATTGTATAATTTTTTCCGAAAATTTCCTCTCGTTTTCAGAGGTGGTAGTGTAAACTGTGTCGAACACCACGCATTAAAGAATTATAATTTGTGTGTGGAAAAAAGGAGTGTGTTTGATACGTTCGAAACGTTTGGTACCTGTGCTCACGTAGAGTTTTTTGGATATAATTACGGGGCGAAACCGGCTGTTTGTGTAAATCCTTTTTTTTTGCGTTGTTTTAAATATAAATTTGATGCCCGTGTAATTAGATTGTGCGTGTGTGTTCAACAAAAACAAAAACAACAACAACTACTCATGTCTTCTAGCTCCCATCTAACTGAACAGGGAGGTAATACCTCCACCGTTGTTGATTCTCCAGTTTCTAAGAAAAGGAAACTTGCACCTGATTTGTCAACCTCCTCGAGTCCAAACAATAACACCAACACCAACAATGGTAACGACTCAGTCAACGACAAAGGAGTTAAGAGAAAGACAACCACTATACCTTCTCACTCTCCATCACTATTGTTGTCTCATTCGACGGCTTCGTCAAGTTATAAAAATGCAGCCAGTTCACTCGTTTCAACAACTATAGCTGGCAAGAGCGGTGGCAATAATAATAGTACATCGCCAACAGTGAATAAAGAAAGCAGCAGTAATATTAATAAGAAGAGTGAGAAAAAAAGCCCCTCGTGTATTAAAGAACAAGCAGATTTTGTTGTGGTGGACAACTCCAAGAATAGTAAAAGAATAAGCGCCAACAACAGTAAAAGTAACGATTCAAAAATATCCCCGAATAGTAATAATAACACTAACAACAGCGGTAGTAATAATTTCACAACATCAATGGCCACCGATTTCCAAAGTGGTACGAGTGCTGGCAGCGCCGGCGATATTGATGAGTCTCTATACTCGCGCCAATTGTACGTTCTGGGTCATGATGCTATGCGTCGTATGGCCAAATCGGATATTCTGTTGTCGGGATTAAACGGTTTGGGTCTAGAGGTGGCCAAAAATGTCATCTTGGGTGGTGTTAAATCAATAACACTTCATGACACACAAAATTGTACGGTGAGTATTTATTTAGTGTATATGGTGCAAAATTTTCTGTTTCTGTTGAAAAGTTTTTCTCAAAAAGTGAATAAATGTGTTGGAAAGAATAGTGAGCTAGATTGCAAGCAAAAAGCATAAACTTAAAAATTCGATTGATTTTCGGTTTTTTTTTTCTTTCTGCTGGATAAATATCGATTTTTTATGGGTTAATTGGTGCAAGAAATCGTATAATTTTGTGTGGTTAGAAAAGTAAATTTTCTTTTTAATTTTTTTTTTATTCCAGTATAAATTTTTATTTTATGACAATAAATTCATAAGAATACCAGATAGAGATAATTAAGTAAAGTTCATGTAAAAAAGAATATTTTGTGTTCTTCTTTTTTTTTTTCGTGGATATAATTGTTGTTGTGTCATTCTTCTAATATATCTAAGCATTCGAATGTGTGTGTATAAGCAGAAAATCCCTTCTTACCTGTCGCTATGTATTGCTGTTTCTTTCCAATAATGTTTTTTTGCACTTTTTTGCACTAAATAATTTGCAGTAGTGTCACAGGGATGCTTTCAAGTGTATGTTTTTATGGCGATTGTTTTTAGTATGAACCATTTTGTTTTGTCATTATTATAATTTTATTATTGAATTTCTATTAGAGAGAGTAATTTTCATATATTTCTCATATTTAATAAATTTTATTAGGCAAACATGTCTTTGTCCAGTTTCGTTCAGTGTGGCACGTACGTTGTTTTTTTTTTGATGCTTTACAAGAATTAAAAATTAAAATTTATGAGTCATGTTCGTTAATTGTATGACGATTTCACAACTTATATGTATAATATATATAATTTGGGTGGACTTTTTTTTCAAAATTAATTACGCGCCAAGAGATTTTTTATTGAAATTTGTGAAATTTTATTGCAGATCTATGACTTGGCTTCTCAATTTTATTTATCCGAGGCGGATATTGGCAAAAACCGTGCTGTGGCCTCCTGTGACAAATTGGCCGAGTTAAATAATTATGTACGCACCACATCTTATGTGGGCGATCTAACTGAAGAATATCTCGGTCAATTCAGTGTTATCGTTTTGATAAATGCCCCCGATGCAGAACAACAACGTATCGCCAAGTTTGCTCATGCTCTGAATATTGCGCTAATTATCGCTGAGAGTTACGGTTTATTTGCTAAAGTTTTTTGTGATTTTGGTGAAAATTTCACCATTTACGAACAAGATGCTGCTCAACCGATTTCTACGATGATTGCCAGCATTACACGTGACGCTCAGGGTGTTATTACATGTTTGGATGAAACCAGGCATGGTTTGAACGATGGTGATTATGTAACTTTTTCGGAGGTTCAGGGTATGACTGAATTGAATGGTTGTGCTCCAATAAAAATCACCGTTTTGGGTCCATACACATTCAGTATCGGGGATACGAGTAAATTTAATGAATATAAAACTGGTGGAATTGCTACGCAAGTTAAAATGCCGAAAACGATAAATTTCAAACCATTGGCCGAAGCTGAGAAAGAGCCTGAATTTCTTATATCAGATTTTGCTAAATTTGAACATCCTCACACTTTGCATATTGCCTTCAAAGCATTGCATCAATACAGGCAGCAGAAGGGTGGTACATTGCCACGTCCCTGGAATAAGGAAGATGCTCAAGAGTTTTTAACTTTGTGCAAAACATACGATGAGAATGTTTTGGAAAGTTTAGTGTTAACGTTTGCTAAAATATGTGCCGGTAATACATGTCCCATTGATGCCGCCATGGGCGGTTTCGTGGCACAGGAAATTTTGAAAGCTTGCACCGGTAAATTTACACCGGTCTATCAATGGATGTACTATGATGCTATTGAATGTTTGCCAGATGAAGAAATTGATGAAGAAGATGCCAAACCCTTGGGCTCCCGGTATGATGCTCAAATTGCCATATTTGGTAGAAAGTTCCAAGAGAAATTAGGCGACGTCAAGTAAGTATAATTTCTGTGTAATTAAAAACAGACAAAAGTAAAAATTTCGATTCTTTTATTATAAAGTAGTTTCAAAATCGTTTTCTGTGGTATGTCTATACGTCCGTCTAATTGCTTGAATTAATTAATCATCAAATACATTATATAAGTTAAAAATTGGTACAGAACAGATGATAGTTAAGATGTCTAGATATGCTTTACTTACTTTTTAAACTTTTGTTGTAATCAGAGATCAGAAATAACAATTAAAAGAATTAATATAAATCATTTTTTGACGGACGTAACGACAAAACCTACTTTTTTCATGTATAAAATTATAATGCAGTATTTTCTGTCCGTGTGTCCATTAAAAGACATTTTGATCACTTGTTTCCAGAGAATCTTTTTTAGATACGTATTACACACAAGATATACACCTAATGCAGGAGAGAGTTTAAGACTGTTAATCGAATTACTTTTATTTTACAAATTGTTTCATTTGTGTCTTTCAGATATTTCATAGTTGGTGCTGGTGCCATTGGTTGTGAATTAATTAAGAATTTTGCCATGATTGGTGCTGGTACACGTAACGGCCAATTATTTATAACGGACATGGATCTCATTGAAAAATCGAATCTAAATCGTCAGTTCCTGTTTCGACCCAAGGATGTACAAAAACCGAAAGCTCAAACTGCCGCCGCCGCTATTAAATTGATGAATCCCGAAGCTAAAATTACCGCCTACGAGTTGCGCGTAGGTACAGAGACGGAAAAAGTCTTTTCCGAAGAATTTTTCGGTCAATTGGATGGTGTGACCAATGCTCTAGATAATGTCGATGCACGCATTTATATGGATCGTAAATGTGTATTCAATCGTATACCATTGGTGGAGTCGGGCACTTTGGGTACCATGGGCAATGTTCAGGTTATTGTACCCTTCTTAACCGAATCGTACAGTTCATCCCAAGATCCGCCCGAGAAGAGCATACCGATCTGTACATTGAAAAATTTCCCGAATGCTATCGAGCATACATTGCAATGGGCTAGAGATTGTTTTGAGGGCGTATTCACTCAAACCCCCGAGAATGCCGCTTTATACATAAACGATCCCAATTTTATAGAGCGCACTTTGAAATTGTCGGGCATACAACCATTGGAAACGTTAGAATCGGTTAAGGTGAGAAATTGTTTAATTATAAAAAAAAAATGTCCTTCTTATTATTGTTTTTTTTTATAGAAAGGTTTAATTGACAATAAACCGAAAGGTTTCAGTGATTGTGTTAAGTGGGCACGCCTTTACTGGGAGGAACAGTATGCCAATCAAATCAAACAATTGTTATACAATTTCCCACCCGATCAGGTGACTTCAAGTGGTCAACCATTTTGGTCTGGCCCGAAACGTTGTCCTGAGCCTTTGGTATTTAGTGTAAACGATCCGTTACACTTGGATTATATATATGCAGCCGCCAATTTAATGGCCGAAGTGTACGGCATCACCCAATTGCGCGACAGGGCCGATGTAGCCTGTCTGGTACAAACTATACAAGTAAGTTTTGTCTCCGATAAATAATATAAAGTGAATGAAAGGCTCAATGAATGGGTGGGGTTATTATGGGTTTGTACAAAATTTCAAAATTGAATTGATTGACAACAATAGTTTTTGATGCTGATTAAGAATATATGAAAAAAAAAGGGGCGGGGTGATCTGACAAAGTTCTATAATTTACAAAAAACAGAAAATATACTTTATTAGAAGGCGCATGTATATGTTTGCCACGACCATTGTTCTATTGTTTGTAAGGAGGTTATTTTCGATTTAGCTTGTTCTTCATGATGATGCTAAATTGTTGATTGGTTATTGTAGGTGCCCGAGTTTCGACCACGTTCGGGTGTAAAAATTGAAACCAATGAAGCGGCTGCCGCAGCCGCTGAAGCTAACAATCACGATGGCTCTGAAGTCGATCAAGATCGTGTTAATAAAATATTGAATGAATTGCAAGCATTGGACAAAACCAGTTTCACTGTCACCCCGTTACAATTTGAAAAGGACGATGATAATAATTTGCATATGGATTTCATTGTGGCTGCGTCTAATTTACGTGCCGCTAATTATAAAATACCCCCTGCTGATCGTCATAAATCAAAATTAATTGCTGGCAAGATTATACCAGCCATTGCCACCACTACCTCGTTAGTATCCGGTTGGGTGGTATTAGAAGTTATCAAATTAGTTATGGGGTAAGTTAAGAAGTCTCTCTTTCTCTGTCTTTCTGCCTCTCTGATGAAATAAATTTCATTTTTTATTGTCATTACAGTCACAAAGATTTATCCAAGTTCAAGAATGGCTTTGCCAATTTGGCTTTGCCATTGATAGCGTTTTCGGAGCCTTTGCGGGCTGCCAAAAACAAGTATTACGATCAAGAATGGACTTTGTGGGATCGTTTTGAAGTGCCCGGAGAATTAAGTCTTAAGGAGTTCCTTGATTATTTCGAGCACAAAGAGAAGTTAAAAATCACCATGTTATCGCAGGGCATCTCCATGTTGTATTCATTCTTTATGCCGAAAACCAAATGTATGGAACGCCTGCCTTTACCCATGTCCGAGGTTGTACGCCGCGTCTCCAAGAAACGCATCGAGCCACACGAACGTTCATTGGTATTCGAAATATGTTGTAATGATGAGGATGGGGAAGATGTTGAGGTACCTTATGTACGTTATACCCTGCCGTAAGCAAGCGGGTGGAAAGCGGGCAGCGGGCCATATATCATTGCTTAACATTATCATCAAAATAAACGGGATTCTATCGAATTAAGGGAAGGAGGGAGGGGTTCCTTTTATTAACTTTACTTACATTTTGAAATATATTATTGATGCGCTTCTTTTTTTTTTTTTTTTTTTTTTTTAAATAATTCTGAATAATTCCACCGCGGAGTTCACTGAAAGTGACTTGTATTGGTGGAATAAAATTTTCTTTTTCTTTCCACTAATTCGAAATATATTTAGGATCGCGCGCATTTATGTGTCTGTCTTTTGTATACCTATTAACTATTATTAAACATGATTACTGAACTGTACGCTATTGGCAAACAAAAATTTTAATTGAAGAAAGTTGATTTCTTTTCTATGATAACACTTTTGCGCATATAATTAATAAACGAATCTTGAATTAAAAAAACATATTTTGTAGTTTTTGTTATAAACTAAAAGGAAATAGAAATCTCTATATAAGTATGTGTTGAAACTATCATGGTGATAAAAATTGAGTTGAGCTGAACATTACCATTTGTCAGTAAGTAAGTAGTCACGCCCACAAAAAATCGCAACTACAAAGGTGAAATTAGGCCCACGTGTACATACATCGGCCACGCCTTCAATGAACAAGTGTCTTCGGTGCAGAATGCGATTTCTAAAGTAAACATGTTACCTTAAAAATCATTAAAAAGGGGGCGCAATTGTATAAATGCCACGCCCCTATGCACACCAATATTTAATATTTATAATTAAGATCAATTAAAATTAAATATTAAAAAAAAAATTCATAACCTCATGACCAAAATGAAAGTGGATCAAAATATCAAACATCCCATCCATTACATCCAAACTCATTGTTGAAATTTTCTTACTATCATCATCGACAGTGCTTTTCCATACGACCATAGTTTACAAATACCAGGCAATCATAAAAATAGCAAGCAAGTTCAGTTATATTTCCAGCGATAAAATTTGAGAAAATAAAAACCAGCAATCTGTCTGATTGGCTAACTGTAGAGAGCAACTCTCTCAATAGTGACTACTCTAGCAGAGACTTCAAAACATATATATATTTAAAAGTCTCTGTCTCTGGCGTATGCATGGGAAGAAATACACAAACACAGTTAAATGGAAAAAATGGCACGTAAACACACGATACAGAGAGAGAGAGAGAGAGAGATGGTTCATTATTGTAATTAGCCAATCAGAATATTTTACCATTCAAAATGAAAATCACGAGCATGCTTGCTACTTTTATGATTGCCTGGTATTTTCAAATTATCATTGTATTTAAAAAGCACTGTCGATGATTATAGAAAAGAAATTGTGACTGTACTGAGGAAAGTGATCCAAGTCACATATGTTCAATATGTGGGATAATAACTGATTTTTTTTTTAAATCTTTTGTTATTATTATTGACTAAGTTGGACATTTCTTGGACTTTGACATTTCTTTCAATATTTTTCAATGAAACTTAAGCTCATAATAAATTCCTGTTATAAAGATCAATTAGGCCAAGTTTGAAAGCAATTGGTCGATATTTAATTTTTTTATATCCAATATACGCAACAAAGTGGTGTAAGGGTAAATGGTATGTATATGTACCGTTGTTTATAACTCCTAAACAGCAAATGCCACACCCACCTTTCCTTATACCGAGCACGTCAGAATGAAAATCTGAATTGATTTAATTAAATAGTACTTACACATGTTTTTTTTTTCAATAGTCGAACAATTTTCTGTTGTTTTTGTATATTTATTTTATTATATTCTTAAATTTACGAATTTTATAAAAATACATAATACATACATGTTTATTTTGCTTTATGCATAAAAAAAAAAAAACTGTTTTTCTTTGAGTGAAGAGCAAAAAAATTAAAGAAAAATCATTATTTATCAATTCTATTTAATATAATATCACACATTGAATATGATGAAAAAAATCGTGTTATATGATTTTTTTTCAAATTCCTTTATAAACAAATTAGACACGCTTACAACAAGGCAGTCACAGTTTAGTTGAAAATTTCTAAAATACATACATACATATATGTATATATATATTTGTTATGTCTGTTTCTCAATCGATCATTTTTAAAAAAGATTTTTCTATTATAATCAATATTAATTTTCTTAGCCATTCATATATGTTACATATGTACGTATAGAAATTTCATATATTATTCGATTTTTTCGGTAGCACTTTTACATAGCGTTAAGTAATTAATATATTATCATTAAAATCATTTTATTCATTTAGAATAATGTGAGGACTACAGAACGCTATATATATACTTTTACTCACAACATACCGTTTAGTTAATATTAATTATGCTAATTTACTTAAAAACTTTATGAGTTTGTTCCGCTTGTTTCGTGTGGATATTTGCGTTTTTGAGTATGAATCATTGCTTCAATTATTACCTAAATGGCAAGTTAACAAATTGTTAGCGTTTCCGAAGCTATCTATCTACGTAATATGTGACCAGAATACCAACAGAATACCACCATCAGCCAGCTTATGTGGAGTGCAAGTAGAGATATTGTTTGACAACTGGCATTACTAGATGGCGCCACACTACTCTTAGTATCGTTAATATGCTCTGAGATCAGTGATGAAGTCCATGTTTGTTCTTCGTCCACTTCATTGACACGCCTTGGACAATTCATCCATTTACGTGATGATAATTTCTGCTTAAAGTGTGCAACACTCATTCTATCATCATTAAACTCCCAATAGCCCAGACCCTTGAAGAAATATGTCTTGCGGTTTGTATATTGAAAAGCAGCATCAATATTATAACCAATGCCATTCCATATAGATAAATCACGGGGATAATCTAATTCGACACGACCGATATCATCATCCAGCCGCCAATATAAAGTGTTGCTAAACAGATATGTACGATTATTGTGGCCCCATACGAAAGCAGCATCCACCTGATTGATGGATTGTGGCAAACCCAATGATGTTAATGGTTGTGGATAACCCCGTACCAACGTTACCGAATCGAAAACATAGTATAAACGGCCTGTAAACAAATGGAAATTTTTATTTATTAAAATATTTTTTATTATGTTTTATATATTGTACTTATATACACTTACCAATGAAGAAGACAATTTTCCTTTCACGATTCTCAAATACAGCATCTATTCTGGTGAAATCTTCTGGTAGGGCAGTCCAAAGGCGGCGAGTTTCAGTAGGATAACCGGCATATAAGCCTCGTTCACCAATACGCCATAAAAACTAGAAAATTTAAACAAATTAGATATATCTTAGACATTTATATATACGAGTACATGGGGGTAACATGTAAAATCTTGAATAATTTTGTCCTTTCAAAAGTTGTTCATTAATAGTAATAAAAAATCAATTTTTTTAAACAAGTAATTTTTTTCACCTTAGCTACTCGTCAAACCCTTTAACTTAATATTCATATTGAATATATTGTGGAGGAAACGGACGTTTTATCAAATTTAGAATAACGGCACTTAATTTACTTTAGTCTACTTGTCAAAACCTTTCATTTGGTATCCATATCGAATCGAATGTGAGGAAGTAGCCGATCAGCCATCCAGAAACGGCCGGGAGTCTACTCAAGAAGCCCATTCAATTTGATATCCATATCAAATATATTCTAAAGAAACTTGTAATGTTATTTTAAGGCGGACGCCATTTTGAATGTACTCTAATATTGAGTATTTTCATTATTTCTACATGGGAACAATCGGGATATATACTTGTCAGAATTCATTCAGACATAAGAAGAAGAGTATATAAAAATTTTTACAAAAAAATCATAACTAAACGCACAATAAGGTCAAATTTTATTACAAATGGAAAAACATTTTGTACGAAAAACATTTTGAAAAAACAAATTCGAACATTTTCTCCAATGCTTCCATTAAATTGTTCCCTTATGGCGTAATTATGCTTTAAAAAATTATACGCAAGTGAAAACTTACTTGTCCCCGAAATATGAACAATTCTCGT
Organism: Ornithomya fringillina; assembly: GCA_963978525.1. NCBI lineage: Eukaryota > Metazoa > Arthropoda > Insecta > Diptera > Hippoboscidae > Ornithomya > Ornithomya fringillina. The sequence goes on along the minus strand of OZ021694.1, from coordinate 20,772,763 downwards.
CTTATCATGGATATAGCATCGTACGATGTCATACAATTATCCGGTTTTAACTTTCGTGGCTTGGTTGGATGCGTATTATAGCGATGTTGCCAATTTTTCGTTGGTCTGTGGTATTGTGGTGTTCGATGGGGGGAATCGGTTCGTCGTCTTACTGTTGTTGTTGTTGTAGTTGTTGGTGTTGTTCTCGTTGTTGTGGTTGTTATTTCTGGTTTTTGATTGTGATGCTGATGCTGGTGATGATGATGTTGATGATGCTGATGGTGTTGTTGATTTGTGCGTCGTGGATTGTACGGTGATTCATTTGGATATGTTTGCGAAGGATATTGCGGATAATTGTTGTTGTTGTTGTTGTTATTATTATTATTATAATTATGATTATATTTCGGTCTATTATCCGGATAATGATATTGTGGATAATAGACTAATGGACGAATTGTTGTTGTTGTTGTAGTGGTGGTAGTGGTTGTTGTTGTCGTAGACGGTCTAGTTGGGGGTTTATAGGGGGCCCAGGCTTTTATTTTAGAACCATATAACTCTTGAATGGCCATACGATCATCATCTGGCAAATTAACATCCACTTCGTAGCCCTGATACCACGGATACATGATCGCATTCTGATCAGATGAGTGACCTAAACCCAATGAATGGCCAAATTCATGTACGGCCACACCCATAAAGTTTGTACCTACCAAATAAAATTATAAACTATAAGCAAAGATTTAAAACAAGTCAAAAAACTAAATTTGGCTTAAGTCAAATTTTAAACACACCAAATACAAATGGTGTGTGTGATTGGTGCATGATTAATAGTGTACGTATTACCTATCAGCTTGAAAATGGGTTTTACGCTTAGTACGATTTTTTGTAAATTGTTATTCGATCCCGCCCATTTTTATCACATAGCTTAATTTTTGTGGCCGATAAATAGATTTGTGTTGATTATGGACGTTGCGTTTGACCAATTTAACCCAATTTGCAGAAACTACGTATGTATATAAACTTTCACCTCAATAATACTAAATTTACAATCGTGCCAACAACAAGCGGACATAGGGACGGAAATGTCTAGTTCGACTAGACAATGTATTTAAACGATACATATACAAAAAAATTTTACACGACCAAGTAATGTTTCTATACATAACAAATATTGTGCCGTTTTCCAATATTCTCGCCTCACCCACATTGTAGGAATTTTATGTGATCATCCATGACTCGTCGGCCATTGGCTGGTAAAGGACTATTTTATGCATGTTATACCTTTGATTAGCAGTGTGCGATAATTGAATTTTTGGTCTATTTACTTAGTCAATATCAATCAAGCAGTGTCTGCAATGTAAGGCAGGTGCCACACACACATAAGCTTACACAACCATTTAAAGTGTCGACTGAGCTCAATGAGATGTAGATAAATTCATTCATGTAAGGGCATGTGAAATGTTTTTTTTTTTATATAAAAAATTTGTGAAAATAGATTACATAAGTGTGTGTTTACATTGTTTACTGATAAAATCATGTTTGTATGTGTCTGCTTACCCTCGTCGATGTTTTTAGTGCCGAATGACCAATTTTCATCATTATCGAAATGTGCATCACCACCTCGCCCCACACCCGGATAAAAAGCATGAGCTAATATTTGTCCAGGGCCATCAAATTTATATCCGTCGCCATGATCACGTCTGTATAATAAACGTTTTTTTTTATAACGATATAATAATAATAAAAATTTATAATAAAAAAATATTATAATAATTAGATACAGAATTTTTTTCTTAATTTTCACCATTTTTACAACTCCTCGCCATAAGAAAAAAGTCTTCATAGCGCAATTCTTAACAAAATAAATTAGCTTATTAATTGGTTGTGGAAAATTTGTACCCGATCGGACCAATTTTAGAACCCCTTTCCATATAGTGATTTATCATGTAGTGACTTTAATGACAATGCCTCCTTCTCACTGACACAACTGATACACAATTGTAGCATAATTAAAGGAGCTAAGTGATGTAGGTATGGTCGATCTTGACCGACTATATGTGTGGTTTTGAGTTTAGAATTCTTTCTTACCTGGCAAATAACACTTGAATATCGGCCTGATCACTGTACACTTCACGGAATGCTAATTTAGAGCTACGCTCCCATACATTTAATGCTTTGCGTAATATTAAGCGTACTTGACCTGCATCTGGCATTGATTGATTGACCAAACTACAAAAAGAGATGATAAAGAAGAAGAAGAAACATAGTTTTAAGCTATTTATACAAAAGCACATACACGTAGATAAATACATATGTGTGTATACAAATTAAATGAACTTTAATAACAACAAGAGATTAGTGATGTGGACGGATGGACACATGGATGATGATGATGATGACCATGACTAACGTAAGCATATTATGTCAATTATAAACGAATGACTGCTTGATTGTAATAGACATTCTTTTGTACACAACATACCTCCCACATAAGTTTTATGATAGATAGTTAAGTGTTCAGAATGATTATAATTGAACCGTTGCACTTAAAATTTATGATGGGCAGGGTGATGTGTCATACAGGTAAATATTGACATGAAATGTCATTTATTATGATTATACATGTAGGGTATAAACCCACTTAAGTAATATAAGGGAAAATTTCCATTTATTTGAACTTAAATTTCAAAGTAATCACCAAGGTGCCACATATAGATCTTTCTTTTTTTTCCTTTCATTTTATTTTAATTTATGTTTATTTACTGTTATTATTGTTGGTGTCATTACGAAGAGAAATACAGAAAAATAAATACATTAATTTTCATTCTATTTGCTCAAAAAAAAAAAAAGAAAAAGAATTATAATAAGAAGAAGCAGAAGCAGATCGAAAGGTGTTGGAAGAGTTTTTGCATATGTCGCTCACTTTGCTTTCTGCCAATGACCATCATTATCAAACGTCCATAATATGAATTATGTTCAGGTGCATATGCAAGTGTTCGTACCTATGGCATATAGTTTTCATAAGTTAGTGTTAGTGTTTATTATTTGAGGTGCATACAGAAAACAGTTCATTACACAACATCCCGAAAACGTGCTCAATTGCAGTGTCATTTGTTTACTTGTGTAAACTGGAGTTTATGTTGATTCAACAATAACAACAACAATAACAGCAGCAGCAGCAGCAACATATGTCAACACTAAAACACATTGTCCAGCCCTTTGCAATTTGCCAACTGTGAACTGTTAGAATGTATCCATCTCTCCTTCTCTATATTTGTCTGTTGACCATTTACCATATAACGTTAAAGTTGAATATATATTATATTATATACATCCAAGGTAAATAAACAAATGAATGAACAAATCCAATGGTATTTATATACACATTATATAAGCTTTAGAATATTTGTATATATTGTACAGTTTGCAAAGTAAAATTACTGAATTTTATCGTATAAAACATGTCACAGTTGCTGCAGAGACATTAGACATGAAAGAGGAGAAGCAGTTTTTTTTTAAATCTACGTCTCTTGAGATAGAATATATAGGAATTTTCTGCTTAAAATTTTAAAAACGGGTCTAATTTATTGTTAAATCGAACATGTCCATCAATTAATGTGTCCATCAATTTATGTCCGTCTGTCCATGTCCAATTTTTTTTTTCTATGAAATTTGATAATAAATATGTCCTGAATATTAGATAACCTTTATAGAAGATGAATAGAATCAGACCATTTCTGAGACCCCACTTTTATGATCTTAAGAAGTCTAATCATGTAAGAAATTTTTATATACAAGAAATAGTGATTACTGCTAAACGTGTGATTATTACTAAACGTGTTGCGTGCTGATAGTGAATTAGACAAATTAAATGCATACGTAATTAAATTATAATTCTATCAGAGGTTGCTGCTAAGCTTAGGCAAGGATTTCTTATCATTTTCAAACGTAATCTTCTTCTTAATAGTTTCTCATTTGCGGTAAATTTCAAAACTTGCTATACATCATTTTCTTCACATACCGAATCATGTTACCTGCCTTAAAAAATTGCAAACACATTTCTACCACACCTATATATAGTCGTATATCCGGTATCAAGTTTGCCAAAAAAAAAAAAAGGAAAAAAAAGGAAAACCAAAAAATTGAATTGTAAGTTTTAAATGAAAGTGTAGAATGTTGTAGGAAATATCTGGTTGTTGTTATTGTTGTTATGCTAGTATATGTGGTTATATGCTACAAAGACAAACTTTCCTGCTAAACTTATTTTACTACTACCCATCTGGAAATGTCACATGACGTTAATGTGATGGTACTAGATGGTGACATTTCTTGGTGATGCCATTTTTTTTTTTTGGTTACAAATATTTTGATTAAAAATTAATACTAAAAACCAACAAGTCAAAGTTACTTCATGTCCCTGTTCAGTTGGTGGTCCTAAAAGACATCAGTTTAAAACAAAACAAAAAAACAATATTTTGACATAAACACTAATGGATATGATGCAGTTGAAAAATGTGAAATATGGAAAGGTAAACATACGGCATATACAGTCGATATATTCTGGATCGGAATATTTCTTATAAATGGCAGCAGATCCAAATTGGCGTATTACTTATTTCTTTACAATATATTGATATACGTGAATAAGGGTTTAGCCAGTATAATTCAATAAATATAGTATCGTCATTTTAAATTCAATAAGGCGACCGTTTCAAAATGGCGTAAGACAAATTTTTTTACAATGTATTTGATATGGGTATCAAATGAAAGGCCTTGTAAAATAAGTATTGTTACTTTAAATTTGACGTAGCGCAATTAGCAAAGTTCTTCAGAATATATAAATGAAAGGACTTGATGAGTGAAATGCGTTAAGTTCAGTATCATTATTCAAAATTCAATATAGCGACAAGATAATGATTTTTTCATTTCTTCACTATATATATATGAAACGGGAATCACATGAAAGAGTTTAAGGAGTACATCTTACACAAAATGGTCGAAAAAAAATCTTAAATTCTTAACATGGATATCACATGAGAGGATTTGGCAAATAGAATGAATCAAGTGTCACTATAACATAAAAGACGATTTATAAAAATATTTTTTTATAATAATTTATTTAAATTCATGGACTTCTATTCATCTTATGGCTTGTACATGCCAATGACAAATTGCGTTTGATTAAGCAATCAATCAATTTAGAATTAGTGGCAGTGTCAAAAAATTATTTTTGTATGATTAAAAACGTGATGAGAAAATGAGACGTTTAGTGTGAGTTTTGAATTACAAAACTTTTCAGTTTTATATACCAGCAGATGTGTCTGCAAAACAGGTATGCATGTGCGCATATAGCATATAAAAGCCGCATAGCCAAATCTATACAATATATACACTGTAATATCCATTGAGAAAGAGTGAGAGGCAGGTATAATATGTAAAATTAGCTGGAGGCAGTAGTATGTTTATGTGTGTGTATATTCGTGCTAGGATATATGCAACTATAAATTCGTTTAGATTTTAAACGTTTCGGGCTATGGTGGTGTTACATGGATGCCATGGATGTTATCAAATTAGAATTAACACAAAAATTTTATTACGCTTATCATTTGGGGAATTTCGCATAGAATATTTTGTGGCCGTCGGGGAAATCATTATAATATACAGCAGCAAGCAGCATGAAACCCTACACCAAATACGCGTAATGTGAGACTTATTTTTTGGTTCCGTGTGTTACGTTCTACAAACATCAGCATTATGAAAATTAACTAAAGTGTTTGCATAGTTGTGTGTTTCGAAAGAAGGTAGGTAGAGAAAGGGAATTGAAGCAGAAATCAAATTTTTTTCAACGCACTTGTACCGTTACTAATACTCTCTAATACAAAAAAAAATAAATTTATTTTACATTCTACAACCATTAGTAGGAGAGAGAATATTGTATAAGGCATACGTGACAGGAAATTTTATTATTACCGTTATTATTAAACTTAGTAAATGGAGTTGCGTGTTCTTTGCGCTTTTCTCTTTAGCACAACAAGTCGAACAAGCAAGCATTTAATGGTAGCACCACTATATATATTGTGCAAGCATGCGTACGTTTATTAACTTGTACTGAAAATCATATAACACCGCTAAGGTTAACAATTATTTTGTTGTTGATGTTGTTGTTGTATTTGTCATCACGTTTCCAAAAATATTGTATAATTAAAACATCACATATGAAAAGTTAAGAAAATTGCCAGAGAGAGAGAGAGAGAGAGAGAGAGAGAGATAGAAAAGATCACAGGTAGGTAAAAACTTTTTCAGTACTCGACAGATTAAAAACTCTTGCTTATACTCTTTTATTACGTCTGTGTGGGTAAGAATTGTGTTTCAACAAATATGAACAACTTAATGAAATTATTCCGTTACCTTGTTTGTTTAACACTTTGTTTAGCAATGTCTTACACACACATCTTTGTCACTGCCTGTTCCTAAGCCAACCAATTTGCTTTTATCAAATTCCATGAACAAATTTAATATTCAACAGCAAAATATTATAATTAAACATTTTGTAGAGTAGACAGTTCTGACTTTTTAAATACAAAGAAGTTAAAGACAAAGTTAAAGGCATACGTACACCTATTATATGTTACATCCTTATGCTTTGCAAATTGGTTTCATATTTTAATATGATAAAAAACTTTTGAATATATGAACAAATTTAAGGGTATATATAAAAAATAACAACATTTATGTTATGTGTGTGTGATTATAATCGAATATTTGGCCGTATACGACATAGTCCTTTAAATAGTTGTTTTTTGATTATTTTATGTCTATTTTACAGTAACATTAATTTAACGTATTGTACTCTTTCATTTGATATCCATATGGAAAGAAGTCTATAAATTGTAACCTGCACCTAGAGGAACGAAAATTTTGATAAAAGATAAACGAAAAAAGTGAAAAAGCACTTTTAAAGCCGGATCTATAACACCTTCCAAGTACCCATTATAAAAAGTAATGGTAGAACAATGGAGACAGTATATGTTATTGCGTCTATATAATAAACTTGTACATAGAATATGTGTGCACAATACATTTTTGGTATTTCGAAAACTATTATGTTGGGAAATAAAGTCAAAGTCAAAAGTGTGGAAGTAAGGACAAAGACCTATTAACAAAAATGTTTTCATATGCATGATATTATTATATACCGACATATTTAAATTAGTAAACACGAACATATGCATGTGCATGTATGTGTGCTGTTAATAAAACCTTTGACTTGATAAACAATATTCTTCCTCTAACTTTGTTAGCATAACTTTTCTCTGAGCTTCGGCTTCAATGTATATTTAATGTGTTGTCAAGCAGAAGTTTTTTTTGTCCTTTTTTTTTGTTTTGGTTTTTTTTTGGTTTTTTTGTTTTTTGTTTTTTTGTTTATTTTGTTGGAAAAAATGATTGACTCAACCTTAGCTCGTATAACGTTTGCTATGCCACATGCAGACATGGGTTTGTTTTTTCTTTTATATTTTGTCTTTTTTTTTTTTAAATATTAAATATCCCTGTCCAATAAATATTTTAAAGCGCTTATACGTGTGTGTGCATTATAAAGACTGACACATGACTAAACATGTGTATTTAGACAGTCATGGTCATATATAGTTAATTATTGTGGGTGTTCTGTCCTGCTATCGCTCACTCAAGGAGGTTGTGATGGATACCAGATCTAAAACATCACACCCAGGTTGAGTGAGTCAAAGCAAGACAAAATGTATTTAAGATTTATATAATTTTTAACACTTTATTTAAAATTTAATTTTATTTTATTAAAAGGAGATCAGGAGTGAAATCAAAGTAAAATTTATAAAAAAAAAAAAACTTTTTTGTCTGTCAAAGTAAAAATTTGGTAATAAATTTTTCTAATATTGCTATGCTACACACATATTGTGTACTCAGTATTACAATGTATTCAAAATGGCGGACTTTCTATGTATTCTGTATTATATATTTGATATGGGTATCAAGTTAAAGTTCTTGACGAGTAGAATGCGATATATTAGGTAAGCGATGTTTAAGTCTTATATGGTGGACGTTTTAACTTTTTTTTTAAAACAATTTTTTAAACGGGGTCTTAAACGAATAAGCTTGATGATCAAAAGCAATAATTTAAATGTTTTTATCGAAAATTTAAATTAGTGATTGTGCTCATATATCAGATTTCTAATGTAATTCTAATATTAATTTTTCACAATTTCTAATATATCATTACAACTTTCAATATAGCCAGATGAAAAAATTCATTTTATAACAAAACATTCCTTTTTTAAATAATATATGCCGGCCGCATTAAAAAAACCGATGAAGTATCAAATGAATGGACCTGACAAGTAGAGTAGCATAAATTAAATGTTGCTCTTCTCTATTATATACATATGTATGTATATGGCGGATACTATAAATGTGTTCATTGACAATTTTATTGAAACCTTCTGGCTATCAAATTAAAGGTTTTCACGAGTAGCGGTAATGCGATAAAGTGGCATAATTATAAAATGAAAGTTTGAAAAAAGAAAATAATAATTATTTGTTATTATTTTATTGTTGTTGTTTTAAAAATCTTTTTTAATGTATGCGTAATTTATACTGCAAACTCGTTTGTTTCTCGTTTATTTTATATATCACTGTAATGGCGCTAAAGTTTTAATTAATTTTTCACTTTTTATACCCTTTACCTTAATGATGGTGGGTAAACTAAATTTTCTGTTCCATTTGCAGCACCCAAAAGACGGCATCAGAGACCTTATAAAGTTTATACATTTTTTTTTATCATTATTTTATAAAAAACGTTACTTTTCAGAGAATTCGACTTGTACGTTGTTATGTAATACATAGAGGGTTCAATTATATACCTGTCACGACGACTTTTTCTATATAGATATGCAGGGTATTTAAGGAATTTAGTTTTTTTACTTGTTTCAATTTAATGTTTAGTTTTTATACATTTTGTAAACGTACACAAACACGCAAACAAACACAGACTATATGCCTCCATGCAGTACCAGTACGTTACCATTTTATGGATGAGCTCACATCAACATTAATATTACTTGGCATAAAATGAATGGACGTTTTATTCAATTGTTACCAACAACAGGGCGAGGGTAAAGGACAATAAACAAAAACAAAAACAACAACAACAACAAAAAACGCTGTTTAACAAAAAGTTTTCAGTGTCGGTTTTGTTTATAAAAACATAACCCACTCCCTAAAATACAAACATACCTACATAAACATTTTGATAGCATATCAAGCATGCATACATGATATGAAAGATTTGCGTGAGTAGCCGACATAATGATTTGGTGGCTGAAAAACTTTCGTTTACAGAATAAAAGTACTTTGAATGAATTTTTTTAATTTTCCTTTTTTTTAAATTTAATTAAATACACAAATCATGGAAGAGTAAATTAATAGAAAGGAAACTGAATAGAAAATAACTGAGTGATGCTGGTTGTTTTTTTTTCTTGTTTTTAAAAGTTTTCTGAAAAGCTTGCCACGCTTAAATATTTCAATAATTAATTGCATACTGAACATTATTACATTACATATCACCTTACAGATTGGAAGGATTTTTCAACACTTATTTATTGTTGTGTAAATGTAAAGGATCGAGTGCTACAAAAAGCAAAAAAAAGAAAAATTAAACAAGAAAATACTTAAAGAGAAAGAAAAATACAACAATTCCATGAAAACATGATGATTTTTTGTTTTGTATTATTGTTGTTGTTGCTGCCGCTGTGTAAAGTAAATTATAAAAAAAAAAAACATTACAAGCGAATACATTTCTTTTCCATTTCCTGTTGAAGACTTTGATTTTATTTTAGTACCATGCGGATGTAGATGTTGCTGCTGTTGCTGTTTCTGTTTTTTTTTTCCTTTTTTGTTTTTGTTTTGTTTTTTACTTACTCTGAGCACGTTTGCCGGAAACGTGTTAAATTTTCACACCTGAAAAATTCTACTCAAAATTGGAATTTTATTGAAAAGCATACCATGTGCATCAAGTGAATGAATAATAAAAAGTAGAGTGATTGGTAATATTAATGGCAGCTCATGGCACACACATTTTTTTGCCACATTGTATTATTGCAACATGTTATTAGTTTATTATAGTATGTAGGATTTGGAATCGATATTTCAATGCGACCAGAAGAGTGTTTACTACCGGACAGGCGAGCATTGACTAGTTCGACTTAGTATTCAGTTAATTCAGAATAGAGTTTACCTTCTCCTGGGCCTTGCAAACATTTTGACAAAGTCAGCTATACCACCTTATATATATGAAGGGGGTGGGCTTGCTTAGAGAGATGCCCATTCATTTGAAAGGTATTGGACCAATAATAGTCATTGATTAAAGGGCAGAATCAAAGCATCTCTATTCTTAACAATTATTCAGCATATCAATAAAATTCTTATTTGCATACCATGTGTTCTAATAGTTCTAGAGTTGCGTAATCTCTCTCTTCCTCTCTCCATTTATAAGGTGCTAAGTGTATTTGTACTTGGTTTCGGTGAAATATGTGTAATACCAAAGGAAACCTTAAGTTTTTCACAAATATTTCCAACTGAAATGTACATAAATACTTCAAATGAAATTCAACAACAACAACAATAATAATACCAACAGCAGAAACACACTACTAACAACAAAACAACATTAGAAGAAAAACTATACCTACATATGTATGTTGTTAGATCTCATAGAACATAATCTTTAGTTTAGTTTAGAAACTAACCTAAAACCTAAAATCCTGGGCGTGTCAGTTATACAATAAGATTTTCTACAAAAGCATTTATTACATATCAATTTACAAGTTGCATACTGTGACAATTATATATATATATATATTTGTAAAATATGGGCGTGGCACATAACATCGTTCGCCCATTTTATACAACTAGCAAAACATAACAAGTGGAATGGTTTTTGTAGCTTTATTTAATTTTTTTTAAATTGTAGGCGTAGACTGAATCACTTCCACCCATGTTAACAATAAAGAACTGGTAAGCAGCAGTTGATAATTTGTATAAGAAATTCCAGCTTAAGAAATATATTATACCTGGTGCGGTCTCTACCACCCTTAAAGAGTCTTATGGTAAGGGGTCTCTGTTAAAATACTGTGCATTTGACGAGTGTTGGGAGATTTGTGATTTTGTGTGTAGTCAAGAGCTTGTCTAGGGTATTGGCATGTTTTTCACATTAATATAAAAATTTTTTTATACTATTTTTCTATTTATGATTTATTGTTATACAATTGTTATATTATTCGCTTATAGACATTGTGCTCATATCAATGTACGAAAACATGAATTATGTATGCACGTATCAAAGCATTTCTATGCATTCTATTGTATTTACAAGAGTGCGACATAAATATATTTTTCTAGAAAATAAAGAGGAAATCGCATTTGTTTTAAGTTTTTTTTTTGTTTTTTCAGTCACTCGTAACACTTTGTTTGTATTTCGCTATAATCTACAAAGACTCCATAATCTTGTGTTATACCTATCGAGGAACGTGCAAGTTGTAAGCTGTAGGTGGCAGGCGGAAAAAGAACATGTTTACAAATAAATTTTAACATATTGTTCACTGACATCTTTTATTGGGATATTGATAAATGACATGCGATTTGCTCTACTTTCTCGTTTTTGTTTTTCATTTGCATATCGTATGTGTTATAAAATACATCGAAAACATGCATTTGCATGCATGCCCGTAACATCTGGTAAGGGTGTGAAAAGAGAGAAGAGAAAAAAAAATAGAAAATAAATTTTCATCACTTAAGATTACTTTAGTAGCAATAAATACCTCTCTGCATTAAATTGAGTAATGATGTTTATAAAAAGGCTATAAAACAACAATAACAAAACCTCGATGCGGTATATTAATACAAATAGGAAAGGATTTTGAAATACAAAATGACGATTTGTACATGACACCAGAAAAGTATACAAAATATATCGATATCCACACATTCAATTGTACCAAATAACACACTATCGACATTCTCATCCATGAGTGGATAAAATCTGGATCAAAGTTCTCAATAACCCAAACAACAAACCAACATACATAAGTTCATATTTATATACAATACATACATATGTACGCACGTACACACTATTCCATAATCGCTGAATGAACCATAACTTGCAGAAACAAGTAAATTTGGATAAAACTACACCTAGAACATCCTTCATCCTGGACGTGGCAAGTACTTTTCGGCCTATTATTTATATATGTCCTTACAACAATTGAAAGAGTAACAACAATATGTAGACACTCGGACGGACGTCCCTATATCATTAACGATTTTGAGGTTGATGTTTTTTATTAGTATTTCAAACGTAATAGTTAACTTAGTATACCTTTATTTTATGTAAATTGTGTTAAAATGGACAGTAAGGGTAACTAATGAAATGAATTGAATTGAAATGAAATGAAAGGCTAAGTGAAGGCATGAGAGGACGACATAAAAGTAAAAGATATACAGTAGAGTAGAGCCAAGCATAAATATAAGCATGCATAAAAGTGTAAGGGTTAATGTGTGTTTTTTGGGGGGTAAGGGTTGAGATCAATCGATATTCATCTGCATGTTGGATTACCAATTGTAAAAGTTACCGTTCAGAAGCACAATCACGCACACTACACACACTTTGATGCTTGTTTTTGGCATAACATACCAACCGATGCTCTACTTATGTGTTTGTGCATAAGGATATTGTACATTGACACGTAAGGTAAGATAATCCCAGCATGATAGCAATAAACACTGAACAAATACAAAAACAACAACCACACTTAACTATTAAAAAAAAGGAAAAAGGACATTGTAAACCTTACATATAAAGAAGCCTTACGCACTAAATGAACAAACGAGTGAACAAATTTGAAACCATACAAAAATTACAAATACTGACATATGGTATAAATGGAAGCATTTGATTGAATATAAATGCTGTAATATATACGTATTATGCAAAATAAAAACGGAAGGGGGTTAGAAGAAAAAAATAAGACGAAGAAGCAAAAAAAAAAAAATATGTAAAAATGTAAAAATGTGTATGTGTATGTATGGGATCATTAGTATTTTAGTGCATGAACTACAATTTGAATGCAAAGGCTTTGTGTTGTTGTTAAAGTTTCCAATGACCACGTATAATGTAACGTCACATACAGCTTATGTCCTTCAAGTGTATGATTAAGTCCTAAGTTTTCAACTCATTTACTTCTTTAACAATTGTAAGCCAACAGCTACAGGATATGCACACAGAGGCCTATAAAACTTGTAGGATTTCGTTTATATTTCTTTTTCTTCTTCTTCAATAACACATATGCCATGTTTTCTTGTTTTGCCAGTCAGAGTGAAACGATTATTCGTACCCTTCTTCTGTAGAATCGACTACACATTTAGTACTGGTTAACTAGTAAATAAATTTCACTACACAAAATTTAATATGTCGGATATAACAAAATGGCGGATTAGCATTTCAACAAAAATTTACTGATAGGGGTAACAAATGAAAGGTGTTGTCAAGTGGAATGCCATAAGCAAGGTTTAATTATTTTAAATCCCATATGGTGGACATTTTTATAAATACTGCCCTAATTATTTCAATTAGAAAACTTTGTATAAGAACTGAAATAAAAACTCAGACAGACAAAAGCGCAAAAATCCCTTATATATGTTTTTATCCCTTCAACTTCTCTTTCTGGTTGTTGAAAAAGTTAAACAATTTGAAGAACAAACTATTCAATACTAATTATATTTATATATACATATACATAAATACTCGCAGAGGCTAAGAGAGTTGAAGTTTTTTGGAAAATTGTGTAATACTTTTACAAGTTTCTTTACAGTTTAATTATTCAAGGAAATGATTTTGAAGTGCATTCCGCTAATATTTAAATAAAATGCTGCAGAAAAAGGAAAAAAGTTGCAACGGTTGTGTTTTTTTTTTTCTTTGGATTTTATTGAAATGTAAAATACTTGTTAAACGGAAACTTTCCTAATGGGATAGTATTTGTTAAAACACTACAGAGAACATAACAGTATTATGTATACTTATATAGTGTTTGCATAGATGTGTTTATAATGCAGACACTATTCCTGACATATGACAAATATGGTTGCTTATGTTGCTATTGTTGTTGCTGGCTGCTGTTGTTGTTGTTAACTATATAACATAGTTGACATGTTTTTCACACTTTTGTGACTGAATACATTTTGTTTTGTGTTACAACAAAACAACATCAATATTTATTGGTATTTGGCCAATAACAACAACAACAACAACAACAATAAAAGCAATCCACTTGTATATATAAAGTGTAGCTTTTTATGCAAACAAATGTGTGTTCTTGACATTGCTAACATTATTATCATCATCAGTAGTGGTTGTAGTGATAGTGATGGTGGTAGTAGTAGTAGTAACAATACCACGTTAACGTCAGCTACATACTATATTTCTATAAATATTTTATAGAAAATGTTGTTAAATTGAAACCACGCAAAAAGCAATTTTTATAAATCTTTCTCCTTCTCACTTATTCATCTCTCACTCTTTCTCTCTTTATCTTTTTTTTTTTTTTCATCTTTTTCTCTATTTAATTGAAAACAATAAAAATTGTAAACTTAAACACAATACGTTTGGTTTAAATCCTGTCCATACATATTTAAATAAAAATTTTTCATTGTTATGATGTGATGGTCTGTCAGGGTGGAGCATATATTAAATTATTTATTGATGTTTGAAAAAATCATAAATCACACACAAAATTCGAAACGTTATACCAGAAATGCGAGAAAATGTGATAAATCAAACTATAGCGATGATTGTATTCGATAAACAATAGAAACAAAGGGGAAAAAAATCAGGAAGAAGAAGAATAAATATATAAAAAGCCTTTGGCTGATTATATATCCGATACTAAGTTAAGGTTTATAGATATATACTTTTATATGGTTATATTTTTAAAACAATATTTTATTTATTGAATGGAATGATTATTGTATTCTACTCTACAAGCTTTTGCATTTGATACCCATATTGTATAGAAATCGGTTATCAGCCACATTAGGTTGACCGCCATTTTAAATATTGTATTACAACATGTTATCATATTCAGCTCATCAAACTCTTTCAATTCATATCTATATCAAATACATTGTGATTAAGTAGACAGTCCTTCATTTTGTAATGTCCGCCATTTTAGATTTTGGTATTCCCCTCGACAAGCACTTTCATTTGGTATACATTTCAAAGGATTTTAAATAAAAAAGTTGATCTGCGCCATGGGTTCTAATTTGGTCTAAATAATAATTAGAGCTTTGAGATTTTCCTTTAACTAGCGGACGTTTTCAGGGATACCACAAACGAAATGTATTTTTGTAACTCGAACTGATTTTGGCATTTTCCTTAGTACATTTATCCTCACCCGCTTGTAATCGTATACATATACATCTCTTTAAAAAACATGTGTACCCTTAAACATTTGTTGTTTTAAGATGATTTATTAAAAAATTGATTTTTGATGCCCTCTGGAAATAATTTATCACACATTAAGCATACAACGCCTTACAATGCAATAAAAAAGTATTAGAGGTGGAGTTCTAATACAATAAATTTAAGACAAATTTAAAGGGTTGAATAAATATATAAATTTCTCATACTTCTCAATGTACTGTAATGTAAGATATATTTGCTGGCTCTAGTCTTGTGGTTTAATGAAAGGAAAAAACAAAAAAAATTCACAAAACAAAAACACTTTAACCGAAACCGACGACTTTACCAAAAAATATACAAAAGAAGAAAAAAGAGAGCACTCATAAATAGTACTGATTGCAGTTCTCCAACTAAGCAATTAATCGATTTCATTCTATCATATTTCCACTGCTTTCTTTGTAATATGGACATACGGACATAGACAGCTAGCAAGAGCTAAATTGACACTGGCATGCAATAATATACAAATCAGAGGCACATTATCACCTACTCTGCACATGTAAGTCATTAAAGCTTTGAAGTCAACAGAATAACACCTCATTGTAATGTCATGTCAGAGCACACCAACACATTAATGACTGGGATTACTGGACCATTAAAAATTGTTGACATTTTTGAACTACAAACTACTTAAAGCTCAATCATACGAAAAACTGGGAAGTGAATTGTGGGCTAGAATAGAGACATGATTGTATAGAGTATGGATTTGTTGGCTTAAATATTGGAATTTCGGATTGTTATATCCTTGAGGAAGAAAAGTGCATTCTTTGGGGTAAATAATTTCATGTTTATACCTTGCAGCAAATAGCTAAATATACATTTAACTATTATTGTAACGATGGAGTCAGAATCAACATCAACATTTTTTAATAATATTTGGTGCAGTTACTGATTCAACTCAATGTAAAACTAAGTGGTGTAGGGTAGGATTTATATGATGGTTTGGACGTATTCTTACTTCTTTTTCTTCATTGAAAAATTGAAAAAAACGTTACCGTATTGCGGTTTGGTTTATCATTCTTCAATCATGCGATATTAAAATTTTTTTGTTGTTCTGCAACACATCTTTATCACTTTGTTAATAATTTTTATAAATACTCCTATTCATAAATTTTTTTTTTCTGCTTCTTCTTTGTTTGTTAAATAATTGTCGTGTTAGAATGCGCGTTAAAGCAAAAGAAAAACAATGAAAAATTAGTTAGTGATACGCGATATGATCATGAAATCATTAGAAAAAGTTTTTAGGTAAATTTTTACCACACACACACACACAATAAAAAGAAATATAATTATAACAAGAATAAAATAACATGAAGAAGAAGAAGATAACAACGACAGTTGAAAAAGAAAACGAACAAATACAATAACGACGATAAGAACAATAACAGCAATAATAACAATAAAAGTCATTAAACAAACAAAAATGAACAAAAACAACAACAACAACAACAACAACAACAAACTATTGTTTAAGGCTTAATTATAATAAGCGTTTTTTGTCCATTGTGAGCATGTACTTTATCCGACTACGCCATTTTTCGCCACATTGATGAATTCAATCGTTATAACTAAAGAAAATTCCAACTTCAAAGGTAAATTTTTTTTGGAAAATAAATAGATTTTGATCTGGGTAAAGAAACTACAACAAGAATTAAGCAAAATTTCAGTTTAATGGCTCAAAATTTATGACCGTAAGAATGTACACAAGAGACGGACGCACTCACTTTTTTTATGTAGAGTCTCTGACGCCTGGCAAATGACATAACAAACTTAATATATCCCCCGTCTTAATGTCTTTCTATGTTAATTATTGTTATAATCAATGCCTATATAATCATTGGCATTGTAATTTTCTCCTCGCCTTTATCTTTAATTGTAAATGATACATATTCGTTGTGTGGAAATTCTGTACAATTTGTTGCAGGCATGTTCTGAAACCGCTTTTATATATACTTGATAATATGTATATCCAACACCAACCACATCTTCATCATCTTGAGAAAGCTCTCACAACGTATGGTGCTGAGTTTTGCGGTTATTTTCATTAAGGAGCCGCATATTATTGGAACATATTAAGCAAAACTAACTGCGTTGGAGATAGTGGCCAGCAACGCATTTGTACATTGTTTAAATACCCCAGATGCATTTGAGTAATGTGTTAGATCATATACGTGCATTAATTGGTACCTTACTATTCTGATCCTTATCATAATTGATATGGTTTCATTTTGTAGAGAGTAAATTATTTTCGCTTTTAAGCAAATTTAATGAAAAAATTTCATTTAAATATATAAGGTTGAAAACCTCTTTGTATATTTTTATTAGAAATTAAGTAAGAAAACTAAATTTGGCTTAGGCCAAATCTTACATATCCTTCACATCTACAACGATGGGCATGGTAGATTGTATATTATGTTTTCTAATAGTGTAAGAATTACATATCAGATTGCACGTCCACTTTTACGTAAATTATGGGCATGTTTGTTATCCGATCATGTCCATTTTTGGCACATTGATGGATGGGTTAAGTGTATAAATATGTACAAACTTTCAACTCAATATCTCAAAATTTACGCCCGTGGCAATGCCAAAAACAGACTGACACGCGGACTGAACGACACACGGAATGACAAACTTAGTATACCCCTCATCTGAAGTAGAGATTATAAAAAACCAAGTATTGCAATTACTGCAGAGAGTAATATTTTAAATTTCGGTATAAAATCAAATGTACAATAGTTTTCTATTTGTTGTTGTTATTGCAATGCCTTTACAATAAATTCACTTTATTACCTTTGTAACTGACTTTAAAGTTATTAAATTTTTAATTGAATCATAAAACATACAATAAAAGATTAAATTTCTAGATAATTTTTTTTCGAAAAAACCATTGAAGCCTGCCTGCCTACTGTTTGTTGTCTCATGTGTATCAAGGAAGCAGGAGACAGACATTTTGTTTTTATTTAATACTAACTATGCACAATATTATTGTTGTATTGTTTATATTTTATGTTTTTAACTGACTAAACTACAATAACAAAAAACAACAATAACAACAAACAAAATTGTATGAAATTGAGTGGAGATGATGCATTGAAGTCGTAAAAAAATTAAATTGGTCTTAGGTCTAATATTAAATATCCTTCATTCTCAATATAAAAACATTTGGGCGTGGCAGGTTTATGATTACGCATTCTAAGATTATTTTTATTACATATTCGTTTGAAAGTCAAGTTTTACATTGACTACAGTTTCTTGTAAATTGTCAGCGTGCCTTCAGATTGAATTAGTTTTTATTGCTGTCAAGGATTATACATGATCGGGCTTCAGCATTACTAGGTATACAAATACTTTTTTATGATTTAGACCAGATTTGAGTTATAGTTTATATTTGTGTATAATTAATGAGAGTGGCACGTTTAAAATTGTTCCTTTTTTTACATTTCTTTAAAGGTTTAAATTACAAACAGTTTAATAAAGTGTATGCATCGTCAACTTTATAATTATGAATATTACAAAAACACATATAAAGCATATGCAGGATTCTTCAAATTATATAAAGAAGAAGAATACAAACATGCCACATGCCATGTGTCTGTTTTACGTTTGCACAATTACACAAGAAAGAAAAAAAGAAACTAAATATTTATTGGCAATTTCCTGTCTTTCTGCAAATATGCATAATTTCATATGAAATTGAACATAAATAAATATGTATGAGTGAGTGAGTGAGTGAGTGACTGAGTGAGTGAGTGAATAATTTAACGAAAATTTATTCTGAATATATGAAAGTGACAGATAGAAAAATCTGTTGCATGACAAAAAAGAAAAGAAAAAATTAAAAAAACATATTATTTACAGCCACAACAATAATTGCAATAACAACAATATTACAATATTTTATGAATTACAATGCAATCAGAACAATTACAATATTTTAAAATTTTATCTTGATGAGTATCATGGTTATACCATAAATGGATGGCATGTTAAGTTTGGTATAGCCTTAAAGAATATCAAAAATTGCGAACTCTAGGTTGCTTATAAGAAATGGATAGATGGACTTTATTAAATTTATTCCGCTTTTGATTATGAGCCGATTGGTATGAGTGTTAATAACATTTACACGAACATTATGCACCATTGTACCACTTTATGATGCAGGCTGTAGTAATAGAAGTTGATGAGTTGTTCATAATTCGAGTGATGTTTAATTCAGATTAAACAATATGCTCAAACAATCACTGGTACTGTTAAATTATTAAATTTTGCATATATAAGTATTTGACATAATTTACACTCTACTGACTACTGCTAAACAGCACGTCACTCTACCCAAGCAATATATGTATTGTCGTCGAATATTTTGAATAAACTAAATAGTAATTATGTTTATTTTGCATATAACCACTTGTTCATATGCTAGTTTATACAGACACATTATATATATATATATATATATAGAAAGACTAGTCGTTTATATTTGTCACAGCATGAATCGCATTTAACGCTCAATGCAAATTTGTTAGAGTGCAATCATGATATTAACTGATTTAACAAACATCAGCTGCAGCAATGGCAGTAACAGCACAGCAGTAGCAAAACCAATATTGAGACAAATTGAAATTGACATTACAACAGCAACAAGCATCATTTTATATGCAAGCTGATATGATAATTAAGCTTTACATACAACTGGTGATGATGGTGGAATGAAGAAAGCAGAGCAATAAAATTGATTTTATTCATACTCGCACATCCTAACTAACACTATGTTAAGCTTAAGGATAGATCAATAAAAATATAAACTTATATTCGAATCACATTATAATTTAAAATTTATAGATTTAACTTTTTAATAGAAGCAAGAACAGATTTACGGTAATTGCCTGAGTGACTGCATTTTGGGCAATTGTTATTAATCAAGTGTTGTCAATGAAACATAGAATCGGTTAAGCCCGACAATTTATTATTTTACATTATTTAGTTCTGCTATATTTAGTTTCGTTGTATTAGTGAGGTAAAACATTATGGGAAGGGGTTTTAAAAATGGTGTGTTAGGGTCCAAATTTGACCCAGCTAATAAATTATTTTTCACCAAATTTTGTCCAAAAATATTAAGATTTGCGAATTTTTAATCAGGTTGTATTATTAGGGAGGGGTTTTGAAAATGGTTCAATTCAGTCCATTATCAATAGAGCTCTTCTTGAATGCATTAGCATAGCTTACTACCAAATTTCATCGAAATAATTTAAAAAAGCGTACAATTTTACATAACGGATGGACGGACTTGATTAAATCGTTTCAGATTTTGATACTAAATGAATAATAAAAGGTGGGTGTGGCTAAGGATGTTTATCCACAAATGGTGCAGAGTATAGTTAGACCTCTACTACAAAGGAATTGGAATCGTTTGTTCTTAATTTAGTTAAAGTCACACTATAGGCAACTTGATACTCCATATACACAAATTAATAGTCAGAAGCCTAATACTTCAGACAGAAAACCATACAATGCAAAGCAAGTGTATTTAAATGTACAAATGAAGCTTAAAAGTAAAAAAAAAAAGAGCATTTCCTTCTAATAACAGAAGAATCGAAACAACAATATAATCTCCTCTTAAGCTGCTCCTTCTTACATTGAAATAGAGAAAAAATTGTTTTATTTGTGTATGTAAGTGTGTAGGTGTTAGTGTCCCTAACAACCACAATCACAATTGTACTGTTATAAAAAGGAAATGTCATGCAATTGTAAATTTACAAATATATATAAAAAAAAGGAGAGGGGAAAAATTTTTTTATTTCATTACTAAGAAAATCTGCAAAAATCCTGTTTTAAATGCTTCAAGGCATTACAAAGGATTTCTTGATTACAAAAACATAAATAAACAATTTGCTAAAACATTGTTTGCTCTGGTTGGTGTTTCAACATTAACAAGTAACAACAATTTCCATTTAAAAGGAAGGAAACACATGCAACAGCAGCAGAAACAGCAACAGGGACAAGTGTTAACAATTCAATTTGAACAAACGTTAGTTATACAGTTACATTCATACATATATTGTAAGTGCATAATAATTATAACAAAAGTATAAAAGTTATGTTTACTAGATTTTAGGCCAAATTGGGGTTAACCGGAAAGTTGGTTTTTCAGCTTTACAAAATTTATTTTAGAGAAAATGTTGGGGGTTAAACATTTTGGTTTTCAAATAATATATATTCGATAAATTATTTTGACTTGAACTAAATCTTATAAATCCTCTACATCTATATACATATGGTGGGCAAGGAAGTTATTAGATTGCGCCTTATGTTGCAGCTTATACTTATAAAGTTAGATTATGCGTTAAATAAGTTTTTTTTTTTGAAAATTGTGGGCGTCTCTGTTTTTTGATGGGCTAATTATTAAATTTTTTTCTAAATTTTAGTTCTATAACCAAATTTTTGTGATTGAAAGATCGAATTTTGTCTATTGCGGGCGTGGCGCCTGATACACTTTATTTAATTTGAATAAAAATGTTTGTATTACGCCCAATTTAAAAAGTTTTATTTATACGATTCTGCGCCAAATAAGTCAATTTTTGTAAATTGTGGGCGTGGCCGCTTTCTAAACATGTCTATTTTTACAGATGGATGAATTTTTGTCTAAGTGTGGACGTGGCACGTAATAATTTTTTTTGTAAATAGTGGACGTGTATGACACTTGACTTTGCTATATATAAAAATAAATAATTTATCTTTAGGAATATTTTTAATCGTGAATGCTTTGACAAGAAAGGGAATAAAAACGCATGCTTAAGGGGCGTGGCTTTTAACAAATTTTGTTTAATTTAAATAGAAATATTTCAGCATAATATGTCGAAATTTCTAAATATGAATGTATATACTTTTTAACGTCTCTTTTTATTTATTGTAAACGGTACGAAAAATTTAGTATTCCTTCAATTATATAATATTATATAGTAATTCTCTCATTAACTGTTTAAGAATTATAAGTTAATTTCATATATTCCGCATCACAAGTAACCCATTCATTCAAAAGAATTTTAAGTCTTTATGAATGAAATGATGTAAAATAATTATCCTAACCATATAAGTAGACAAAATTTACATATCCATATATACCAACACTATTATCTATGTTGTAAAGGGCTGTTCATCTATTGATGCATTTCGTTGCAAAATTTGTGGTTCATTTGAATGCATTTCTACACATTAATGATGGCAACAGGAGCTATAGTTCTAATCTAATCATCTTACATTTTAGGTAAAATATAAAAGTATGTATTGTACAATGTATATATATTGCCTATGTATGGAATTCAAGTCTCTATCTATATGATACAGCATCAGTCAGAGTGATCGCATTAATATGATTACCACAGAAATTTATGCGTTTCCATAAATAATAACAATCTTTGTTATAAAATTTTATTCATTGCAAAACAACTACAATACTCCATAACAACACACACACTCATTATGCAATATCATATATTGTCTATATAACCTTCAAATATTTTACTGTATATGTATGTATGCGTGTGTAGAAATTTATGTTCATTTGTGTATTTGAAATGATGAAGCCCTCCCGCATTTAATGAAAATAAAGTGGTTTTTGGCGTAAACGTTTTGTGAAATGTCAGTATGTACGTAAGTATGTATGTAAGTGGTGTTATAAAGATATATGTTTATACAGACAATACATAGAGAAAGCCATTTATTTAGAGTAGAGAGAGAGAGAGAGAGAAGGCTAATAGAAAGCATAAATTCTACAATGTATCCTTGTATATATCTATACGAGTATATGTTCCGGAGGGAACACATTAGAGTTATAGGATTGTTTGTGCGTTAGGGAATGCGGTGCGTTTAACAAAACCCACAAAAAAAAAAAAAAACAAGTAAACAAACTAAATATGGTTTAGGCCAAATTTTAATTACATTCTACATGTATTTAGTGGGCGTGGCAGCATTCAGGTCGAATTTTTACAATGAATAAAGTTTTCTATTTTCAATTGTGAGCTCCACACATGCCCATTTTAGGCACATCATTCAATGATGGGATAATTATAAATATGTGGTTTTTTACCAAATTCCAAAGGTAAATTTTTTATAGCAGATTTATAGATTTCAGTCTATTGAGAGCAAGTGGAATGACAAACTTTGTACACCAACCATTTTATATGGAAAGCATAAAAAACAGCAATTCCCTTAGCAACATATTGCGTAAGTCAAGCAATGTGATATTATTTTTAGTTAGTAAGCACATACACATACATGGCATATATGAAATCGGATTGGGGCAGTATAACTGGTGGCTAGTATACAAGTGATGGCAGTTGTGACAAGTAACCACGGAACGACACAATGCAACACGCATTGTAATGGCAAAATGCTGATAGAAAGAGAGATAGAGATAGAGAGAGAGAAAGAGAGAGAGAGAGAGAGAGAGATGTTGATGCGGTTATTTTATATGTTATGCTATGTTGCCTGTGTGCCAATTACTGTATATTCCGTACACTCTGTGTATGGTAGGGTTTCATTCATTTTTCTGTAACGTGTAAGAGGGGAGTTATGTGAACATTCTGTATAACAATGCAGTAGTAGTGGCGTTCTTTCTTTGGCCATATGTTTCTTCTCTTAATGCTATTACTACTGTGTCTGCTTTGTTTTTGGCAATATTATAGAGAATGGTGTATATATATATATATGTAAGTGTGTGTGTGCGTATGTAAGGATATTTTACTAACTGACTGTTTTTTATATATATATAAACAAAAAGTTTTTTGTTGTTGTTGTTATTGTTAAAGACGTTGTTGATTTGTTGTTGTTATACATTACTGAGGTTACACATATTTTAAAAGATTTTAAAACTTTTTTTTTTAGTTGTCGGTGTTGTTGTTGTTGTTGTTTTACTTAGTTTAAGAAGTTTTACTTATTTATGCACACTTTTGGGTCAATGCTGCAGGAAATTTGTTTTAAAACCAAACTTACACAATGCTATCATAACTGGTCTGACATAATAGGCATCATCATCATCATCGTACAAATAATTATTGCTTAAAGACAATAAAAATAATCAAAACTCAATCGTTTAATAACTTTATTGGATTGTAAACTTTTATGAAATTTCCATCAAAACGATACGAGACTTATGTTCATCTATAAATTAATACAAATTTAATAGTTTTATAGTGCGTATAACTGTGAAATTTTATTGCAAGAAAGAGAGAGATAGTGAAAAAGAATACACACAACAATAAATTTATTTTATTACATTTTATTTCCCAATAGCTTACAGCTTATATATCTCATTTGTATTCTATTCTCTCGTAAATATTCATTACATGGACATTTAATATCTACACACAGCCTTTATTTCAAATACAAGGACATGTATTGGTCCAGAGAGGAATCTTATTGAACATAAACCGAATCGGATTTGACCATTTTTAGAACTCTTTCCCACATAATGATATTTCCCGAAGTGACTTTTATGGCGATACCTTGCATTTACTACTACAAATAATCACCATAGTTAAAATTATGACTTTTAGTTATTATATGAAAAAACACATTCTATTAAAAGGCACCTGCCACGCCTACAGTTTGTATAGAGATATTTATTCCTAATTCTTGTGCTTACTGCTTATAATTCTTATAAATAATAACTCCGACAGAGTAAATACGGGTGTAGTGGAATTAAAATTGAATTGAAGAAATAGGCGGAAAATCATGTTTAAAGAAACATAAAAAAAAAACTTTCCGTTAAAAACAAGTTTAACAAGTAACACCAACATCCACATCAATATCATCATAATCAAAACGTTATCATCTATACTGCGACTAGATTGACAGCAGCATAGAAGAATATTTTCTCATTTCCGGTTAACAATGTTTCATCATTTCCGTGTACCGCCCGAAAGAACAAAAAAAAAAAAAAACAAAACCAGAAAGATAGAAAAAAAAGCAAAGAAAAAACAACATAACTAACAGAAGAACCGCCACGACAATCAACTCTCAACTTAATGATTGCTCACCATGCTAATAATCATGATGACGATAATAATAATGTTGATTTACAGTCAGACACCACTCACCCATCAACACACATACACACCATACTCATCCCATAGATTAAGTAAAGCAAACACAGCCAAAGAAAAAAAGTGGCAATCTGTGTGAATGAGAAGATAAACAGCCTTAAGGCAAAATTTCGCACGTTTCATTAACTTTTATAATAAGTTTTATAAATAAAATGCAGAAATATGAAAATTTGAATTTGGTAATAACATGAAGCGCGTACATGTTATGCACTCACTAGAACGGATATGAATATTGTGTGCGTGTGTGTGTACGTGAGTATATGCTTTGCATATAAAATGACTGAAAGTAAATTTGATTTGATCAGCAGCTAACATGTCAATCGTTACATTTGATTTAAAAGTTTTGGTGTTAGATTAAATTTGATTCGTTTCAGTATGTACCACATGCAGATATATTTAATGTATTTTCTTAAAATGAAGTTGAGTTTTATTCGTTAGCAGGATAGTTGCTCTAATTTAATAAACAAAGACAAAAAGACCAACAAAATGTTTAAAATGCTTGTTGACTATCTTTTCATTTTTAGTGATGATTGTTGATAAATGTCGATCCGTAGGATATATATTTTTAGATATTTAGATGGATTTTTTTTACAGACATTTTTAGTTTGTCATGCAAATCTCTACATAAATTAAGAAAAATCGGTCCAGATTAGATTCAAAAAATAATTTTTATTTATTTCTGTGAATTTTTTCTTTTCATAATTGTTATTGCATATTTATTTAACTTCTGTTAAATAGATGGATGGAGCTAATAAACAAGAATTAAACTTTTGAAAAATGAATGTAAGAATAAATTATTACATTACTGTGCTAAGGTGGTGAAGAAAGCGTGTTTATGAAAAAATAACTTGAAATATAATTCATTCCCTAACACACACACACACACACTTCATGAAATATATTGTTATCATAAAAAACAAAAATATTTGCAAATTTAGTGCTCCAAAAAAAGGGAAGAAAAAAAAAAGAGAAAAGTCACCAACACACACAAATGTATACAGTAATAAAAATATTGCATTCGTTCTGTACTTTTCCAAGTTTCATGTTCGCTGCTTTTCACTTAATAGCTATGTAAACAATTTTTCAGAAACACAGTTTGTGTTGAATGTGAATTACACAACAAACACTCAACCTAACGTAATTCAACCCTTACCAACTATCGTCACTACCAGCACCGCCACCTCCGCCACTACTCAATTGCATGCATACTTATGTAGTTATGAATTCAACTTTCCAACCTGCCATCCACTTCCGCCAGTGTACTCCAAATATTCAAGTGTACATATACATGCACACATATACATAAAGAGATGTTACAAATTGCATAATTTTAGTGACATTTCCGTTTGAAAGGCTTAATGTTTTAACATGCAAATATGCCGAAAAATATGCTTCCAAATGAAATGCAACAAATTTATGACAACAGCAACTCGTGTTGTATGCTACGTTACGACCATATATATACCTTATAACCCTCTTTCAATGAATATCAAGTGACTGAGTGAGGGGGATGAGGGAGAGAGAGAGAGTATGTTCGTTGGTTGGTTTGGTGTGTTTATTGTTGTTGTTGCAGAATTTAATTTGGCAAGAAATGTTTTTACTTTTCATAAAATTTATGGAGTGATAGAAGGTGGTAGAGAGAGAGAGAGAGAGAGAGAGGAAGTGAAAGAGAGAGAAAACAGAAAAGAAATCTTGTGCAAAAAAAAAGTTTAAGCGAATTTTTATTGCGCTCTAGGGCATGTACACAAATTTACAATTCTTGTTCTTCTCATTTTTTCACCCAAAAAAAGAAAAAAGAAAAAATGTTGTGCCATACATATATACAACAACACATTCTGTTATCTGTACAAACGGATATATAGAAACTTTTAAGCCATTTAAAGTGTGATAGATGAGGCTCACAGCAAATGGTGTAAACTCAATATTGAACTCAAGGCTAAAATAGTATTTATTTAAGGTAAAAAAAAATTTAAATTAAAAATTCAATCTAAATAATAAAAATATCTTTCAATATTTTCCCTTAAAGCGACGTTCGTGTGTTATATCACAACGTTCACAGTTTGTATATGGGCCGTATTATATAATGCAATTACATTTTCAATTATTATAAATGTCAGTCGGAGTCGCCTCTTCCTGTTTACTTATGCTATTTCGTCTTCTTCTTGTCCCTCCCCCTTTTCAGTTATTGCTTAGCTGCTTAACTCACCTGTAAACTCTATAATCACGATAATTGCGTGTGTAGTGTTTGCTATCCCTTCCTCTCTATCTTTCTCTCTTTCTCTTTTCAATCCCATTTACAGTCTTGTCTTATTATTTCTTGAAATGGAAACACGAAATTACAAGAAATAATATTGTTTTAATGATAAATTCTCAAGAGCTTTTCTGCTTCTGTTTCGGTTAATTCTAATTTTGTAAGTAGTTGTAATTGCATAAGTGTGTTGGAAGGGAATGTAATTTTGGTTAATGAGGTAAGGGGTAAAGGGTCGCTTTGTTATCATACAACAAGTTTCAATATTTATTGAAATTTAATTGGAAGCAATAAAGCCAGCAATTACAATGTTCTTACTTGAAGTGATTATAGTAATGTTAGATTTATAAAATACAAATTTTTCTAATTTTATACCCATATCGAAAGATTTGTAAAATAGTTGGTCCAGCGTTCGCTTTATTAGATTTACAAAGACGGTATTTAATTTATCTTACTCTGCTTATCAAATCCTCCTTATTCAAACCCATATCTAATACATTTTGAAGAAATTGATAATTTTTAATTAAAGGAGCGGCCGCCATTTTGAATCTAGAAGGCCAACATTTATCTTAAAAGCTTTCTCTAAGCAAGTCCCTTCATTTGATATCCATATCAAATATTTTGTAAAGAAATTAGTAATCCGTTGTACAGGGACGTATACTGTTTTAAATTTATGAAATTTCATAAAAAATTAGTAAATATGGTATATCAGCGGTTTTTCTTTATTTAAGAAAAGTCTGTGTAATTACCAACTGGCTTGTCTGGACTCTTTGTTCTAATTTGATTTGTTGCCAAAAGTGCTTTTAGTGTTTAAGGAGAACAAAAAGGAAATCTGAAAATATTTTTAAAACATTTTCTTCTTCACCTGCGATTTCATTATAATTATCTTTTTCTATTCTATTCCATGAAAATTTTATAACTATTCTTATATAATTGTTACATCAACTGTTAAATAAGAAGAGAGAGTGTCACATAGGAGACAAAAAGCACAAAAAAGCCATTTACTTAAAATGTTTTTTCTCATCGTATAGCCTCCAGCTTTATATACCTCGAACTGGCGTTTCTAATAGTAACAAAAAAAAAAAAAAAAAAAGCAAAGAACAAAATTAATCAATCTATAGCAACATTGTCACTGACGTCTGCCATATACACTTAGTTGTTAAAAATGATAGCAAAAACATCGACATTCATTCACTGGGGATGGAGATGGGCAGGAAAATTCAATTAAAAATACGAAAGCGTTATATGCACACATAGATTTACACACACGACTACATTGATATATAAAAATGTTGTAAAAGATTAATTGAAAATTTTTATAGAAAATAAGTCCAATATCAACACTATCAACATCATCAAACTACTAGCACAACAGCATTATGGTATAACAACATTATAATAAATTGATAAAATAGAAGATAAAAAAAAGCAACTAATCAAGATTCAAAATTTGTTGGTTAAGTGGTTTTTTGTCATCTACTCGTCAAGTTCTTTTATTTAATACCCATATCATATGGTGGAAAAAAACATGCTAAGACGGCCTCTATGTTGATTGTAGAAAAATGACTAAAAGCTTATAATATTTTATATAGTATTATATATTATTGTATAGTATTTTATTGTAGTTTTTAATAATAATAAAATCCCATTTTGTATTGTCCGCCAAATTGAATTTAATTTAATTTTATAATTATATGTTAATGTATATTATTCGGTGAACCCTTTCCGATATTAAGGCATTCCCTTTATTAGGTTGGGAACAACTACACTTAGCTTATCACAATCACATGTAAGTAACGCTCTCATTTAATATCTATATCAAATATATTGCAAAAAAATTAGAAATATTTAATATTAGAGCCGTCCTGATATTAAATTTAGAATGATAAAACATTGTTTATTACATTCTCTTTGTCATACTCTTTCATTTGATACCCATATTAAGGGGGTTTTAATGGACTTAATAAACTCAGTTTAAGGTGATACCCATATCAAATAGATTATTAAAACGGCCACCATATTGAATTTAGAATACCAACAGTTAGTTTATTGCTTTCGTTTCGTTGACCTATTTCATTCAATACCCATATTCAATGGCTTACGAAGAAATCGATAAATCTCTATTTTTAATCTACTACAATATTGGGGCTATTACTACAAAGTATTACGAAAAATTTCATCATGATCGAATATAAAAAAGCGTAGGAATTATCGTTGTCGCTTATGACAACAGATTCATTGATTCAAGACTATCATATCATAGCACGGGTATGATGCATAATATTCAACAACATTTGCTCAGTTTTATAATAAAGTGTCTCTTAGCCAATCAATAGTTATTGATCTCCAGGGAAAGACACCCACATACACGCTGCAATCATTGGCCAGGACATGTATAGTAAATTGAATTTATTGTATACATATATCTACAGCATGAATGTGTATGCGATTGTATAGACATAAGTAAAGCAATCAATTACTTGTTTTTTTTTTTTCATTATATCACACAAATCCATTCGTAAAACATGAATCAAAAATAACGCAAAGCTGTCTAAGTCAATCAATTTTATTACAAAAAAAAAAAAAACGCTATTGTTACATAAGAGACTCACAAGGCTGTCAGTTAAGTAAATTTTTTTTATTCATATACAGCTACCTGGAGGCGATTTTGGAAACTCCATTATAGCATAAAAATTTTTAAGTACCATTAACATTCAAGTCATTTGTTCGTTGGTATGTTTATATTGTATATTATATATATTTTTTGTAATTGTGTAAATGAATAAAAAAAATAGCATGAGATATAATTTAAAACTCACCCGTTCAGTTAAGACTTGTTTATAAATGTTATAAGTTGTGCTTACCTGCAAAAAAAAAGAAGAAGAAATATATTATATTATATAAATTAGTTGAATCATTTTAATTTTATTATATCAATATTCATAAAAATCACAACAATAGCAACAACCGTAACAGCAGTGATGACTTTTTTATATGTATAGGGTCACCAAGACGTATGAGTGACATTTTTATATATTGGAATTAAGCAAAAACGTTTTTTTCTAAATGAAATCCGTTCTATTTATATATAAAGTGAGGGTCTGCTACATAATAACAAGTTTCTTGAAGTTTGTGTAATTTTTAACTTTTTTAAAATTTTTGTTAGATGTAAAAGATTTTTTACTGCTCTATTATTTGAAAATGTTATATGTGACTTAAATAACTCACACAATATAACAACATTAACAAACAAAACAACAATAACAAATTTGACAAAAAAAATGAAGCCGCACTATGTGGAAATTAATTTAAAACTTTTAAACAAATTTTTTTTCCATATTTGTTTTTCCCTTTGTTGTTGTTTTTGTAACTGTTTTTGAGTTTTGTGTATATTTCTCACAAACTTTATTCATTTTTTTATTATGTTGTAGTTACGTTTATTTTCCAGGCCAGTTGCTGTGGCATTGATACATTTGCCTTGCCTTTATACAATAACAATAACAACAATGATATTTTTGGCTTCCTGCATGTGCTAACGCAAAATACACTTGCAGTCAAAGTCTAACTTACAGTCATATTATCCTTTTCTACTACCCAACAACCAACCCACCCCAATCCATACTATACCACAGCAAAGACTGTCACACACATGAGATTTTGTTTAAAAAAAAAATGCAAATACAAAAAAAGTAAAAATGTTATATTTGGTGTAGGAAAAATGTTGAATATCCACTAACTTATGGGCGTGGTTTAAAATTATTTTTATATGAACGTATGTTTTTATCATTGTTTTAAACAAAAAAAAAAATAAGTAAACAAAAAATTTATTTTAAGTGTTACAAACGTTATGACAAAATGAGTATACCCGCCGGGTGGTGGTTCAAATATAAATAAATTTAAAATTTACTTTAAATATAAAATAAAATAATATTAAACAAGTAAAAAAACTAAGCTAAGTGGCTTAGGTGAAATCTTAAATACTCCACCTCCACATCTGCAACGGTGGGTGTGGCAGTTTAAGTGGTATGTATCGGGTTAAAAGTCGAGTTTTACGTTGCGTATGGTTTTTGTAAAATGTGTTCGGGTTTGCTATTCCACCACACTCATTTTTGGAAACATTTATGGATGAGATAACTATAGATATACACTCAAAGTTCATAAATCATAGTGAAGGTTATTTGGTATAAATAAAAAAATTTTTCTCGATTGTGGGAGTGGTTATTTGACCTTTTTAAAACGCGATCTGAGTATGAATAAAATTTCAGTTCAATATCCTAAAGTTTGCGCCCATGAGAATGCCAATAATAGTAAGAAACACGAACATACTCAGTTCCTGATGCTGACTAAGAATATATATACTTTGTAGGGTCTCTGACGCCAGTCCTTCTAGGCGTTGCAAACGAAATGACACACTTAGATGGGGAGTATCATCTTATGTAGAGGGTATAACAAAATGGATATGAAAAAGGAGTCGATGGGTTAAGCAGATGGTAAGATGTTAACAGAGGATGTATATGTTTAAAAAAAAACTTTTTGATGTGATCATTTTTCATCACTCACAACAGCAACAAAATATACAATATAAAAACACTGCCACGCTGATGGCGCGCTGCTCTCGTATAAAATGTTTTAATAACTTTAAGTTGTTGGCCAAACAAAACTGAAATACAATAATAATAAAAAGTTGCACAATAACAATGATAACAACAACAACAGTAACAGCAGCAACAACAACAGAGTATCAATTTATCGCAACAAAATTTAAAATTTTATGGAACGTATCCTCTCAAAAAAAAAAAAAAAAAAAAAAAAAACAACAACTATGTTACTGTTAAGCTTTTTATATAACATAATAACTAATAAATCATTTTTTAATGCATATAAATTTTATAGAAACCTTGATAAGATTTAGAAAATTAAGAGAATATAAGTAAAAATAAATAAATGGGGACATCTACATAGAAATAGTGGGCGTGACAGGTTCATGTTAACGCCCTTTAATATTACTAATATGTATCATATTCCAAGTCGAGTTTCATGCTGAGTACAGTTTTCCGTATTTGTGGGCGCAATTGTTATCTAACTACGATCATTTTTTGATGGTTGAAGTAATTATAAATGTGGATGCCAAATATCAGCTTCATAGCTCAATATTTGTGGCAGATAAATATATTTTTGTAAATTGTGGGCGTGGCTATTGATCTAAATTGCCCAATTTATATAGAGATCTGAGTGAAAAAAACTAGAAATATTTGTACAAATGTTTAAATTACGATATCCTTTGATGAACTAAAAGGTGATAATGGACACGCCTACAACTTACAAAGAACCATAACACCTTTTGTGCTGAATCTGATGGGAAAATTGATACATATATACTGCTAAAGGTCGTAATTAGCTACTTGCCACGCCCATTGTTTGTATAAGGAGGTGAAGGGTATTAGGATTTGATATAATCTACATTTAGTGTTTGTACTTAATATTTTTTTGCAGATAAGCGGCCTCATTGTTTGCGGTTTTTATTTGAAACTCTTTGAAAAAGCTTGTGTGGCTTTTGTTAATACGTATTTGTGGTTTTTGTGGTACTTTTTCTTTTTTTTGGAAATTCAACCCTAATTTGTTTTAAAGGTTATTTCATACAAGAAAAAGAAAAGTTATGAAAAATTTACAAAATTATTATCATTTTAAACCTTGTTATAATAAAAATCAGTCTCTGTTTAAAAATCTATATATACGATATAAATCGCTTTATTTGCTTATTTCTTGAAACCTCTTTAATGTATGAGTTATAAAATATGTATAAATTCATAAATTTATCTTTATCTCTATATGAAATATAGAATGACTATTACGTATATATTTATACGATCTAAATGCACAATGTATGCACAACTTCTCTTAATGTATTGCGTTGTGTGTAAGTATATAAATGAATGAAATATTTTAAGTTTAATTGTTTTTAAACATAATCCGATTATAAGCTCCATTATGTGTTTGCCTAACTGCATGTGAAACAATAATAAAGAAAGAGACAGATGGAGGGATGGAAACACAAAAAATCACAATAAAACTATAACATTTATAAATGATGACTGGATGACTGAGAAAGTGTGTGTACGGCACAGTTATACAATAGCAATGTGAATGTGTGTGTGTTTTATACACCTATCTATCAACGGAGGCAGTTTGTGGTAGTTGGTCATCATGTGATATATTATGCATTTGACACACACGCACACACACATACACACAGACAGATTATTTAAGTAAATTAAAATTTCAAATTCAATTATAATTCTTCATAAAAAAATCATATGAAAATCACAACAACGATACAAAAAAACAACAGCAACAACAACGACAACATCAAATACTACCATACAACACAATTTAAGTGGTGATCGTTTTTACATAGAAACACACACACACACATATATATATATACATTTAAGAACAAAATAAATTCGAACACGTTCACATGCCATCCAATGTGGTGCAAAAATATAAACAAACAAAAAATTAAAAAAAAAAAAATAAAAAAAACAAATAATTGAATTATAAGCCCACCCTTCCCACGCCCCAACCAAACTATGACAATACAAGCAAACCACGTATAAAACTGATTCAATTGTTGTTGTTATTGTTGTTGTATAACTAAAGCGAGATTTGCAATCTTAATGGACTTTCTGTTTCACTCTCTGTCTAACTGTCCTACTCCCTCTGTGAACGTGAAATGAAATACAGAATACGAGTACTAGGAAACAGTCAGCCAGCTAGTCAGGAGGTTATATCGTAGCTTCATTTCTATGTGATTATTATTATTATTATTATTGTTGTTGTTGTTGGATATTAAACAAGAAAAACCAATTTTAGTTGGAGAATATTGTTTAACCACATATGGTCAGCGTTAGTAGTTGAAGTCATGCTCTGGGATAAATGGAAAGTAGAAAAGCGTATATTTCGTATAAGACTAAAAAACCAAAAAACCGAAATGAAACCGTATTGTTTGGCGGTCAACTAAATAACAATGTTGCCGTTGGTTATAAGCTAAGTGTTGATGCTAAAGGTTGCAATGCAATACACTTTGTTTGTGTATGCGTGTTAGGACACAGTAGCACAACTCGGATGGTTCTGGTTTAAGTGGTAAAAACTATTTAGCTGCTGTGTGCTCTTTCATTTTAATTGCCGTTTGCCCAACGATAACTGTTAACAACTGTTACTGGTGGTTTGCAATTGTACATGTGTGTGCGTGTTCTCTTTGAGAGTACAGTTGGGCACGGTCTTTATCACTTATAATACACTTTGTTTGGTTTTTTGAGAACATCCTAGAGATTGATTGATAGTAAGTCGCATTTTTGCTGTATTTAGCAGAACTGTTTCAATTCTTTAATTAAGTTAAGTTAGCAAGCTATGCGTAAAAATGGCATTGACATGGTGAGTGGAGAAATAAGCTAAGTCTGCAAAAGCAGAACAACATTTGAGGTAACCCAATAGTTTCATGTTTGTTGTTATTGGTTTTTTTTTTTAAATTAATTTGATGATTGGTATCTTTTACTTGTTGTTGTTTTTATTATATTTTTATTTTATATCTCCGGCTTCTGCATTATTCACGTTATATTCATTAGATAATTGTTATTTAACTGATGATTTCACGTCAAAGTTTAGATAACATAATATAAATTATTTAAATATTTTTATATAATATAAACTTCGCTGATGCTTCCCTATTATAAATAAAACATAATAATCATTCACTCTCTCCTGATGATATGTTGTTTTTTGTTACTCCATCATGTAAAAATGTGTCCTTTAGCGTGTGTGTATAGATAGTGTTTGGTTGTGTGTGTGTGTGTGTTTAGTTATGCTTTATTGTGTACGGCATGTAACTTAGCTGTGACACAAGCAAATAAGCACATAAGCTTAACCTCGTCATCAGCATGAAGTTTTGTTTGTTTCGTTCGTTAAACGAGCGTGTGCAAGGGAGCTCAAGTAAAAAATGATAAATGAGTCATGAAATGTCAAAAACATATACTTTGCACTTGTTTAGAAGAATTTTATTAAACAAACAACATCAACAACAATAACAACAAAATTTTTATTTATGAGTCTTTGTAAGTTTTTGTTGCTCTTGTTGCTTTAAATTGGTTTGTATGTTATGTAAGCGAAAATTCTTGTAATCCCCAACAAAAACAAACAATTCCTCCTGAAAAACACACATAAACCAATGGAGACAAATAAATATTGACACTTGAAAGGAAACGCGAATAACTGTAATGTTCGATGGTTAAGTGGCTTCAGCCTATAGCCCAGCCCAAACCATCCCAAAAGTGTAATAAATATAAAAAAATAAAATCAACAGAATGTAAGCGAGTGACTGAGTATAATAAAACAGAAGCGTGCAACACACAAGGCAACCAGAGCAAAGGCAGAGAAGGAGCAACAATATTGCGACCCTAGCCGTACAAAAAGTTGTCAACACACTGAAACAGTGCAACTACAGCAACAATTCATTTTCTGAGTGCACACAAAAAATATGCAATAAAAAAAAAAACGTAAAAGAATTATAAACAAATAAACAAACAAAAAACAAAAAATTTAATAAATAAGAAAACTAAATTTGGCTTAAGCCAAATCTTAAATACCCTCCACATCTCTATACAAAAAATGGACGTAGCAAGTTTATAATTACGTGCTTTAATAGTATATGCATTACGTATCAGCTAGTAAATCGAATTTTACGTTAAATATGGTTTTTTGTAATTTCATATCCGACCACGCCTATATTAGACACATCTATGAATGGGCTAGTAATAACTATGTTGACAAAATTTCAGCTTCTTACCTCAATATTTGTAGCAAATAAGTAGATTTTTGTTCATTGTGGGCATGGCTCTTGACCGATTTTGCCCAATTTAAATTCTAAATATGCTTGTACAAAATTTCAGCTCAATTACTTAAAATTTACAAGAGTAAGAATGTCAACAACAGACAGTCATACGAACACCCGAACGTACATTAGACATGACATCGTCTCAGTTTTTGATATTGATCAAGAATATATATACTTTGTAGAGTCTTTGACGCCTTATATGGCCACTCTGATCTCGCATGACAAACTTTATATGACAAACTTACAATAGTGTATTCCCCATCTTATGTGGAGGGTATAACAAATGAAGGAACAAACGAGCGAACAACTTGACAACTAAAATAAAAACTCGATAAACGAAGAGTAAATAGTGAAATAAATTTTAAACAAACAAAACCACATCCAACATACAACAACAATACAAATAACAATAAAACAAAAAACTTCTTTATGAGTTTTTTGTACACTAGGGAGTCACAGTACATAACCAAGAAAATCCAACAAATTGTTAGAAAACTGAAGAGATTAAATAGAAAAGTATGCAGCCATGGTGCAAAATAAAAAATCAATAATAAAATAAAAACTATACACGAATTATAAAGTTTTTTTTTTTTTTGCCACACCATAGTATGACAAGCAAGCGAATATTTCGTAAAAATCGTTTTATTCAACTAAATTGGTTGAAGCTGATAACATTACAAAGCACAACTAATCGGATAACAACAAATAATTTTCAAATTCAGGTTTATGACAAATAAGTCGATTACTGATAGAACAAAACAACACAAATGAAATTATAGGCACGTTTGCGATGCACTGTTATATGCAGCAGCTAAGCTTTATAAATATTATTCTGCACGATCATTTAAGCTGATCAATAACAGTCGATGATGGTTTCAATGACGATAATGTTGTTACCACCAATACTTATGTATTGTTGTTGTTGTTGTTGTAAATAATTATATAGGAGGATGTGACGGATCGGTATAATGAATTTCCCTAGCTACTACCAGATAGGTCTTTTCAATAAGAGCCTAACAAATTATGTATTTAAATAAAATACAGAATAAGTGAAATATTGGGTAGAACTTTCAGAAGCAGTATACATGTTACATTTAACTATGAATTTTCGAACTCTTTACTACCGAATATTGCGAACACATTTCCAGCAATCTATGCTTTGGAATATTTCATCACTTTGTAATACTTTATGTGATTGTAATGGAGTTTCTTGAAGCATTGTAGACTTATTGTTGTCCAATAATGCATATTTTACTTATATACAGAACAGTTAAGCTAAAAATAAACTTTAACGCTGAGAATGATTTTTCCTTGGTTAACGCTACACCGTCTCCGAATTGCGGTAGAAAATTTTAATAATTTCTAAACGTTGCTCGTTTGTAAACTTTACCACAATTAAAATGTTAATCGTAACTGAAATTTTTTGGGTACGGATAATAAAAAACGTTTAAGATTGCTGTTTGTATTAAAGTTCAAAATTGTTATGTCTCTATTGGAAAGAATTTTTCATATAAATTTTTGATCTTTATGAAAATCTGAAACGAATTAACAATATATCCTCTTTCTCCTCTTTTTTTGAATGTTGCAAACGTTTTAACAAACTTAGTATGTTTCCTCATTTTATGTGAGGATACAAGAGATGGAGTACCTTTAAATGCTATAGTAGCCAGATTGATTGATTCTTACCATAGCAAAGGTTTGTTATCTAATTGGAACACATATATTGAGTTAAGATTTCTATAGTCTACTATACATTTTCCAGAGCATTAAGTTACTGGTATTGTTGTCATTATTGTTGTTGTTATTGTTCTAAAACATTTGTCACTGTTGATAAATTTATTACGCAACGTACACCACAAGCAGTGAAATTGTAAGAGTTGTTGCCAAACCGAACAGCTGACAATGACAGTTGAAATTCAAAACTCCCAGAGACACGCATACACACATACCCATACTATATATTTGTGTATATATGATGCAAGATTATGTGGTCCTTAGTGTTACTATTGAGCTGAAAGAAAAGAAGAAGCGTAAGGGGGGAGGTAGAGAGGATTGTGTTCACTGATGTCTCAAATGATTCCGATGATTACGTAAATTGGGTTTAACTAGAAATCCTTGTTCACAATAAGCAAACGCACACACATATGCACATAAACGATTGTGTATAAAAGTGTGTAAACGATTGACTCAAACTTATACACACACAGATATATTTAAAATAAGCTTACACTAAACTAATACAATAAATATTAAAACGTTATCTCATAATGATTTCAGTACAGTTTTCTGTTATAAAAAAATAAAAAACAATGTTTCACAATATATATAATATGTGTGATATCATTGTGTTACGTAAAAGCTGTCATTTGGTTGCATTTTCTTAAAGATGTCATCGATAGATGTCTTGTTTCTTTTTTTTATATTTGCTTTACCATTTATCTTATCTTATGTCCTTGTATGTTCCCGTTTCGTTGTTGTTGTTGTTGTTGTTGCTGTTGCTTTGTTAATGTATATTTCCGTGTATACTATTGAGTGCTGTTGTTATTGTTGGTCATTATTGATTTCATTGGAACTGCACAGCTACACCGCCACCACAGCTATTGGTTAAGCAACTTTTCACTAAGCTTTCTTCATTTATTTTGCACTTTGAAGCACTATTCCTTTTCTCTGTTTAGATTTTGGGTCCTTCATTTTTATTTCTTACCAATGTTTTTTCAACTTTTTATTTTGTTTGTCTGTTAAATGTCAAATCTAATCTGTTTGAGGGTTTACTGGAGTATGCTAGTCTGCATATACAGTTAATAGGAGGTATGTATGTTTCTATATTTGTATATACGAGTATGTACGTAAGGACCTTAATAATGCTATTGTAACAATGTTGACTTTTACTGTCACAGACAAATGCTTCTTCCAATGCTACACACCCGACTATATAGTTGTTTGTTTATTTCAATTCATATATATATGTATGTTTGTATGTACGTATGTGACTAATGGCTAAAATTGAATCTTTTATCCAACAGCTGAAAGTGTCATTGAAGTTTTTATCATGAAACGAATGGTCATTTTTTTTCTTTTCCCTCCCTCTTCACTCACATTCGTTACTTACGTAAAGAAAGAATAAACATTATGTGTTGTAATTTGATGTATTTTCTCTAGTATTGTCAATTCTTCTATATGTCAGTCTGTCCGTCCTATCAATCCATCCATCCATCCATCCATCTATCTATCTCTTTCATTATTTATTTGGTTGTTACAATGAAAAGCACTAAAGAAAACTACTGCGTTGCATTTTGCCCCTTTTTCACTTGATCGTTCTATTAATCAATAATAGCAGAAAAAGTTTATATCAACGGTTAAATTGAAAAAATAAGTAACATATGTACTGACCAAGAATAGGATTGTTAATAATGAGAATATTTGGAAATGTTTTTATAATATTTGGTAATTGTAAAAAATCATTTTTTTAATTTAAGTTTCATTTTATAATGATGTCATTCAGCTTAAAGTAATATACAATTGAAACCATATCTTTTGATAATCATATCAATGAAAATGGTAATCCGTCATTATGGAGTGTAAAAATTTTGGTTAGAATCATAATATTTAATGAATTTTCCATGTCAAAATCCTTTATTTGATATATGTATATAAGACAGATTGTTAAGATATTGTTAATATGCCACGTTATTGCTTCCGTTATTTTAGGTTTAGATGTGTCCTATATGCTTAGTTTATCGTATTATACTTATCAAGCTCTCTCATTTGATACTCATATGAAGTACATTGCAAAATAGAAATAAACAAATCTACATCATGATTGTAAAAGATTTAGACAAATGAATTTAGCATTATTAATCGTAGTCTGCTCTTTAAAATCTTTTATTTAAAACGAATATCGATTAAATTTTGAGAAATTGGTAATTCGCCATTTTGAATATACAAAAAAATTAAGTGTATTACATTAAATTGTCATCAAAACAAATTTAACTACTTTTTTTTTAAACAATAAAAAATTTTAAATTAACGAAAGTTTTATAATTTAACAGAACACCTATGATGGTGTGATCTAGTGATAATCTGGTATTTAAAAATATCATTTTCTTTAGGAATCCTCTAGTCAAAATCAATATTACTTTTATCATCTGTAACAGCAACCATAAACAGTATCCTGTTTTCCTTTACAAGGAAATGAAAAATGTCATATAAAAATGTAAGGAAAAAATGAAAAAAAAAAAAAAAAGGAACAAACAAGCCATAGATAAGCATTCTTATGACAAATTTGTCTCTACCATAAGATGGTAACAAATTGCTCGTTTCGATTTTTTTCCAGGTAAAGTAATCATAGTTGTAATGTTAAGAGTTGGTAAATACAGTTGACAGAAACGATTAAACGGTTGTGCATACTGTGTAGAGTGTGTGCGTGGGTAAGAAAGTGATAGGCATGCCTATGGCCTGTAGCTTGAAGTGAACTCATGTAGAAGCCAATATGCAGATCATAGCAAAATGAAAAGAATGATAAGGACATAAGGACAACATTCAAGTACATAGTAATTGTGTATATGTACACATATTGAAAACTGTGTGCAAGTGTGTTTGGATAAAGCGTGTGAAGAAAACCTAACATGAAAATCAATTTGTTGCAATTTTAACACTACACCACACCGCACCACACCACACCACAAACATGAAATGTTTAGCTGGCGGTAGTCTACAGAGATTACTTACTTCTTCACTACCTAACTCGTATTTTGTTGGTTTAGTTTTTTTTTTGCTATTTAACCAAGTACTTGTGTTTTATGTGAGTGTATATGCATGTATATTTATATCCCTGAGTTGTATGTACAGTGTTTATTCAATTTTTCTTTTTTATACCCTCCACCTTAGGGAAGAGGGAATATTCACTTTGATCATCCGTTTACAACACATCGAAGAAAGCGTCGGAGACCCCAGAAACCATATATATTCTTAATCAGCATGAAAAGAGAAATCGTTTGAGACATGTCCGTCCGTGTGTCCGTGTGTCCGTCTGTTGTTGGCACTCTCACGGTCGTAATTTTTGAGATATCAAATTGAAACTTTGCATACGTATTCTTAGTTCAATTTCGCTGTTCCGTATTGTAATTGGGCAAAATCGGTAAAGAGACACGCTCACAATAAACGAAAATCTCATCATACCTCGAAAAAATTGTACCTTTAAAAAATTATATATCGCACAATACTATGTCTATCAAGTTGAAATTTGGTATATATATAAAGGGTACCGTTATCCAACACTGTGCCAAAAATGGGCGTGATTGAATAACGCAAACGCCTATAATTTAAAAAAAACACTATTTGCGTAAGTCATGAAATACATAAATATGGCAATAGGAGCTTATTTTTTAGAGAATTACAAAAGGTGGAGGGTATTTAAGCTTCGGTCTTAACCGAACTTTTCTATCTTGTTTAGGGATTAACTTAACATTTATCCGCAAAGAAAAAAGTTTTACAGTTTTACTCGCTTACGCATCAATGTTTGTGGACTCAGCTACAATATTTTTCATTTTAATGAAAAAGGTGTTATTGCGGTTGATTGTATTTTTAATTTTTTACTAGATTTGTTTATTTGTTCTCTTGAAAAAGAAAAAATTGATAAAACATTAGAATGGACGCCATATCGAATATTAAGAGGGATCGTTGATTTTACGACATTCCATTCATTAAATCTTTTCATTTAATATCCATATCAAATAGATTATGAAGAATTTGGTAATCAGCAAGATGCCATAAAGGAAAATATAAAAATTATGTACAGAAAAAATGTCCATGAATCATCATTATTACTAATCTACCTAGTCAAATTCTTCCCAAAATCGACGCACTTATCCCTTAAACTTAATATTTTTTTTACTTGATTTTATTAACAAACCTCTTAACAATGACAACAGTTCACTCAAATTGTCATCATTATACCAACTATTCTATTTTAATGTCATAGCTTTATACAATCTTCTAAAATGGAGGCAAAGGTGTATGAAAAAAACATACAAAAAAAACAACAACAACAAATCAAAAACCGATTAGGAACTGAGGGCAGAATACATGTATAAAGATTTAACACTAAACGAAGTGTTAGTAGCTAATACGAGTCACAATGCAACTGGAGTGCTCTATTAGTGGCCCGTGTAAAAAATTAAGAAATTATGTAAGATAGTTGTGCTATTAAAATACAATGCTTTTGAATTAGGTGGAAAGAATTTTAATCAGTGAAAGTGCAGCTAACGAAGAGAGTTGTCATTTCGTATACACTTCGTTCACTTTGCTGCATTTCATGTTTGCACTTCCCTGCAATTCTGTGACAAGTGAAAATCGGTATTCCAAGCATGTTAGGTAGCCATTGAGTTAACAAGATATAACAATTTCATTCTTATCGTTCACGTTCGTGTTGTTGTTTTTTTCAGTTTCGTTTTACCATTTTAGACATTCCTCGCAATATTTTAAGAGGTCACGGACTAAGGAGTGCAACTCATACAGTTATCTCTTTTTCTTTACTGCTATTATTCAGGTCGTTTTTCTTTTGTTGTTGTCTATTTTTCAGGTTATGTTTTTAAATTAAGGTTATTTCGTGGTTTGGTATTGTTAACCAACTGTCATGGTATGTATGGCACGAGTAAAAGCTTTGCTAACCATATAAAGCGTTGTAGTTATTATTGTACGTACAATCGTCGTTATCACCATTATCAAGTTGTTTTTTTTTATTCTATTGTTAGTTGGCGGCTATTTTTTTTTTATAAACTCCAGATAAGATGGGGGGCATAAAAAGTTTGTCATTGCATTTGTAATATTCAGAAGGAGCACCAAAAACTGAGTTAATTTGGACAAATCTTTTCGAGTGTCCGTCCGTAAGTCCGTCTATTGTTAGCATTTTCACAGGTGTAAAATTTGAGATATTAGACTGAAATTTCTTACAAATACTTCTAGTTTCTGTAGGCAGAAGGAGTGTAAAAATATAAATCTTCCACGCCCACTGTTTGTATGTGGAGGGTATTTAAGATTTGATGTAATCTAAATTTAGTTTTCATATTTGCTTTTTTTTTTTTTCTACAAATATTTTTCCTTTTCTTATATCCGCTTTTGTAAAGGACTTCGCAAGGATTGTATTACGCAAAGAGATTGTTGAATGTTGTTGGATCATCTTTCCATTTGTTATTTGTAGTTGTTGTTTACACCTTTTACTAAGGATAATAAATGAATTTTAGTCACGAACCATGCCAAGTGTTTACGTATTTCATTTCATATTTAATTTAATTAAAAATAATTATTCACAAGTGTACGAGCACAACGTATTCAATTTATAACAATAGTGTTAGTTAAGGTCAGGCGGGACTAAATGCATACAATGTGTATTATAGAGTGGAGGTGTAAAGTTTCTTTATAATCCATAAAAAAACTAGAATAGGAAGGAAGGACTTTTTCGCATATCCTTCGAATTGAAACTAATATTCTTATATATTGAGGGAGCGGAAATTGAACAAAAAATGAACGCTTCCAATTATTTGTTTTAATTCAATTTTAGAAAAGTTGTGGACATTGTAAAACATCAAAATAGAAGAAAATAACTACTTCAAAATAAAAAAGTAGATATAAAGAAAAAAATTAAATAAATAAAACAATAGAAAAGAAAGACATGATTATATTTACTCATTATTCTAATTCATGTTAAATGAGTTTAATCTTCCTCTGTATGTTGCAAACGTTTAGTGCTATACAATATATCACAACCTTTAGAGGGGGCGGTATAATATAGTTGAAAATTTACATCAAATTTATATTAACATTCATATTATAACAACAATTATATTTTAGAATAATTTACACCTATAACTAGATTTATTATGCGTTACATAAATAATTTTTGTTATCTCTATCATTAGATCCTTTTTTGTTGTTTACATCACGGAAATAACGGAAACGAACGAACTGGAATTAATCATCAACATACATAATAATTTTGTGTGCAATAACTTATGTAAATAAGTTACACTCCTGAGTGCACGCATTGTTTTTGATTATAATATGGAAACTGATAATTATTAATAAATATGCAACAAAATTGTTTAAACACTATTACATCATATGTGGTT
This sequence comes from Ornithomya fringillina, assembly GCA_963978525.1. Classification (NCBI taxonomy): domain Eukaryota; kingdom Metazoa; phylum Arthropoda; class Insecta; order Diptera; family Hippoboscidae; genus Ornithomya; species Ornithomya fringillina. The sequence goes on along the minus strand of OZ021694.1, from coordinate 20,727,867 downwards.
CAGACTATAGAGAGATTGTGAATGAATGTTTATAATCTGTAAATATTGTACCTGTCAATGCATATAAGTTTACTATTCCGTTTGCAACATCCAGAAGGAAGCCTTGGAGTTTGTACAAGGAATAGGTATGTCCGTCGGTATGTCTATCTGTTGTTGGTACTTTCAGTAATGTAACTGTTGAGGTATTGAGCTGAAATTTTGTAAAAATATTTCAATTTACTACACGCAAATCGAAAATTGTTTAAAATGGGCCAATTCAGTTGAGAGCCACACCTACAGTCGAAACAAAGCTACTTATCTACTACAAAAAATGATCACAATCGACAATAATCGATTTATCTGCTACAAAAATTGAGCTATGAAGTTGGAATTTAGTGCACATATTTACAATTAGATCTTTAGTTGATGTGCAAAAAATGGGTGTGAAAGGATAACATATACACTTAAATCGTACATAAAGTAAACGGTTATTATAGACGGACAGACAAACAAATAAATTTGATGCTGTCCAAGAATATTTATACTATTTAGGGTGTCGTTTTAACAAAGCGGACGTACCTGCGACCTCAATCGATCAATTTTTGTTACGATCATCAAGCAATCTTGGCCTAGTTTGGTTAAAACTACTAAATATGTTTTAATCATAACCTGCTCACTGTAATAACTTTTTATATCTCTTATAAAAATTTCATTCATTCAACATTTTAAAGCTGCTTATACATATAATATATAAAGTATTATGTTTGAAAAAAAAAAAAAAACATTGTGGTATTTAACATAAGAATAATAATAAACATAAGAAATGAAATTTTCTTTACGTGATTTTTTTTCTTTTAACAAAAAACGTAAAAAAATACAAAAAATATTAAAAAGAAAGTTTTCTTTCTGTTTTATTTTTGTTATATGTACAAAAAAAATCTGAATTTTTGTTTTTAGTGGGGTGAAATATAAAAGGAGCACGTACCGTACAGCGTTTTCATATAGCCAAAGAGACAAAAAGGAGGGAAGAGAGAGAGAGAGAGAGAGATAGCGTTGCATTGAATACAACATTGGCTGCATGTATTTATACTTTAAACGTTACCTACCATTACAAAGCTCCAGAGAGTTTCAAATAATTTCTTTTGTTTTCTTTTTATTTGTTCTTTGTTTGTATTTTTTCGCGAAATATTATTTACCCTGAAGTTTGCATGGCTCACAATTTCTTTCTTTTCGTTTTTTTGCTAAGCTGAGTAGTGTTTGTATATATACAGGGGATATGTATGGTAACATGAATATATGTATATATATATATATATAGGAGTACATCATCCCAGCCTTAAGATAAATTGACTTTAAATCCTTCTCTTTCAGTTTATGCATTACATTGTTACTGAGCGATGATGATGCCGTTTCCACTTAAGCTGTTCGTAAAATATTCCTTTATAGTAATCTATGTTTTCTTAATTTTTTTTGCACCTCTTTTTAGTTTTGTTTTTGACATTTTTCTTTTTCTCGTGGATTTTTCTTATTTAATAAGAAATTTATTAAAAAAAAAAAGTCTTTGTTAGAAGGATTTCGTTTTAAGAATTTTTTTAAAAATCTTTCTTAACACTATTCCATAATTTGTATACTCTGCAGCACTTGTGGCGAAGGGTGTATTAACTTTGTGCGTATATTTGTAACTCCTAAACAGCAAAAAACACAACTACCTTCAATTATGGGAATCGATTAAAAATTAAAATCTGAAACGATTAACCTGTCTGTCTCTTAGAATTAATTTATATTTTATTAGCTTCATAATTGGTTGGGCCAAATTTGGTCACGATCGGACTATTTTTAGAACGCCGCCTTCTCATATAATGATATTTCGCGAAGATACTTTTATGCCAATACCTCCCGTTTACTGATATAACTAAAGTAATTGTAGCATAATTTGTGGAGCTAAGTATTGTAACTTTGTAACCGACTATAACATTTTCACTTGTTTTTTCTTCCCTTTTTTTTTATGGAAACCTATAAAAAAAAAAGAAACATTTTGTTTTGTTTTGTTCAAGTCTATTGTGACTTTGTGCATAAGCAATTAACTGTACTTCCTAAACATGTATTTAACCGTTACTTAAGGTCTTCTGAACTCTCTACTAGTTCTTGTAGTAGTACTTTCACATACTCTCTTAAACACCCATCAATTCTGTTCTCTGTCACTCGTATAATTATAAGTGTACCGTTTGAGAGTTTGTGTACGTACAGCCTTGGTTTGCTATATAGTGTGTCATCATAAAAAGTAATTAACAATTTTCTTCATGTGTTTTTGTAAGCATTTACATGTTTGCGTTACTTCGTCACTCTCAACATTATACGAACCATACGAAGCATAGTGTATGTGTAAGTGTGTGCGGGTTTGTGTGCGGAACATGTAATGGTTGCTGTTAAATGTTGTTAGTTAGCATTGGCGAAGGGGTTCTGCTCAATATGCACCACACACTCATGCACACAACCTTATAAAGTCAATTACATGCTAGTCACACATTTTAAGTATAAGCAGAGTATTGTTGAATGTAAAACGTTTCTCTTCGGCTCGATTTCTTTTTTGTTTACCCATTATAAGGGACCATACGTTACGTATATGAGTTTTGTGGAGTAAAAGAGACAGATAGATAGACAAACGCAAAGAGTTCATTCTAATCGTGTCCATGTGTAAAGGAGTACAATTAAATTGTTTTGTATTATTTCAGTATACTTTACTTTATATTTTATACATACATACACATCCAAATATATGTATATCGTTCATATGCATAATATAATATAAAAAATATTGCTTTTAAATAAACTTTAGAGAAAGAAAATTATTTTAAAACAATTGATAATATATAATTTAAGGTTTTTTAATTTTTTTAGAAGTATTAAATATTTAATATGACTCTCTATTACACATATAGTGGTAAATAATTTAACAACAAAATTTTCAATTAACTCGATTCTATTGCCACTTATTAGTGGCAACAGTGGCATTACTGGCATTATTATATATATTTAATTATCTTTATATTATTATATAAATTTAGTTTTCATGTATATATTTCGCTGTTTTAGTAATGTCATGATGATGTTATAGAAACCAGTGTTTGTTAAGACATACAACCATTAGTCTCATCAAACAATCAATTTATTTAATCAATTCCTGTTGTGTTTCTATGCTGGAACAACAAACTGTTTTGAAGTGCAGTAGAGTAACACACATCGTCAACAACATTGATCCCCTTGTGGCATTGTCAAGTCACATTGTTGTAATATTTTAAAATGAAGTTACGCAAATTGTTGTTATTGCGAGTGTGTGTGTGTGTATGTGAATGTATTTCCCCAGTGATGTAACAAAGAAGTCAACTTAACAAACAACAAAGTGTTGTTGGTAATGTGCGTTGTTTTATAAAATTTCCCGTTATTAAACTCAACACTAGACAACTTAAGTTGGAAAATATGAAACAAGAATTTTATATAAGCTGAACACTCATACAATTGCAGTATACACACTTTTTTCTGATATTTTCTGATATTCTATGGATGAAATAAAACACGAGAGGAGAAGAGAAAAGTTTTTAGGGATATTGAACAAATAAATAAAATAAAATAAAATCCAAAAAAATATAAGAAATTTTCCTAAAGTCTTTGAGTTGTTTGTTCCAAGTGTTGCAAATGGATTAACGAAAATATATACAATGAAAAAGTGTAGGGTATTAATAGTTTACCTTGTACTTGCTTAACTGTTTAAAAAGAAATTGTTTGCTGGTTAATTGAAATTAAATCGAGATTAAGAGAATGTAAATGGCATTGACTACGTTCTTGTTGTTGCTGTTTTGTGTATTACTTTTTAATTTGTATTTTTTTTTTTTTTTATGGAAAAAACAATTTTTAATTGATATTGGTTTTTCTCTTTATTAAAGCATCCTCAGCATCAGGCAATATACATATTCTCTAGAGTGAACTATGATTTTACGCTTCTATTAACGATTCTACTTTTCTATCATCTATTCTAAGGAATATTTGCTGACATATACACTTCTGTTTTTTCATTCTTCTTTTCAAAGCTTATTAAGAGAAAGAAGAAAAAAAACCCTGTGTATGTTACTTTCCATCTTGTTAAGCATGCTGTTGGCTTTAGGAAAAACAACATAATCTTTAAGGAGAGACACTACTAGAGAGACAAGACACAGAAGACAACAACTGCAATAAAAGTAATAACCACAATGTACGTATGTACCACTCAAGTGTTATATTTTGAAAAGCTCTTGAACGTGCATATCTATGTATATGTATGTGTGTTTAGCTTAAGAGGAATAAAAGTGAAGGAGGACTAGTTATAAGTAAGCATATGAAACAAGAATTGAATGGTTGTCAAGTGGTAGCCTTTGCGGAAAACGTGTTCAATAGTTAGTTTTATACAATTTTTATTTTTATTTATTATTTATTTATTCTTGGCAATCATCAATCTGCATGAAGGCATTTTGCTGTTTGTTAGAAACTTTTGCTTTCCAACGAAAGGATCTTGGGACTTCTTTGACAACAAGAAAAAAAAATTAAATTTGATTTAAGCGAAATCTTAATACTTTACGCGTATAGATGTGTACAACGAATGGGCGTGGCAGGTACATAATAACGCCTTCTAATATCTACAATCATGATATTTAATAAAAATAATCTTATATTTGCCAATAATGGACGGGGTTTTAATTTTTTGTTTCATTTTCTTTTGAAAATCTTTATTTTTAACATAAAATTAATCCTTTAAGTTTCATCAAGTAAAAATACTCTGTTAGGGATCTTAATTATATTATTGGCACGTCCACAATTTGCCTAAAGATTTGAAAGATATTTTAGATTTGGTCTCGGCCGCATAATTTTTTTTATTTACTTTTAATTATTTTGCTAAAAATTCTAAAAAAAAATTGTTAATGAGTGGAAAATGGAAAATTTTCATTAAAAATCTATTTCATGCGATAATATATGACACAGAAACGTTTATAGTCATAAAGAAATTTATACGCAAGCAAGCAACAACAAAAACAACAACAATTTGTGTACAATTTCTATTGTATCACATATGTATGTATGTTCCACATATATACATATATACACATAAAATGACTTTATCACCAATAATGAAAAAGTGAAACACGGATGGTGAGAGAGAAAGAGAGAGAGTGTGAGAGAGAAATTTAACTTCATATAATATTATTTGTGTACAATAAAATTTAATTAAAAACCATTTGCTGTCGTTGCAAAGTCCACAGAATATAACAGCACAAATAACAACAGCAGCAACAAAAATTCAATTGAATTATAAGCAAATGACTGAGAAAAAATAATAGTGAGCAGCGAGTGACTGACTGACTACTAAATGACTGATGGCATCCCCTAGTTAATTAAGAGTGAAAAGTAATAAAAATCATCTACATACAAGCGCAAATATATGCACGCACAAATAAACATGGAAAATTATATGTTAAGGCTGCACCATAACACCGCTCACACATTCGTTCGGACCCTCGACACAGTATAAGCATTTAAGGGATTGGAGCTTAAACTTTATATATGTGTGTGTATGTATTTTTAGAAAGCCTACATCTCCGGTGAAATAAGGAAAAGAAAACGAAGAAGAATATGAGACATACATATATATTTTCTCATGTAAAAAAGTTTATTTTCTCTTTTCTTACACAAGCAGCAGAATTAAGACAAAAACAGTTACTTGCTTATGATGCGAGGAGATATTAGAAAGATTAAAATTAAAAATTTATAAATAAATTTTCTATAATTTACGATATTAATTCTATCCTAAGAGTTGTTGAATAATTGAAAAAGTTCTGCAAGGGTTAACTAGAGACTACAGAAGGTGTGAAACCTAATAATTTCTTTTTTTCTACCCATTGCCTTAAACAGAGAACAATTTCTGCTTGGTTTTATATAAATAGAAATCTGAGAAATTTTACACAAGTGCAGTAGAAAATTAAATAAAGATGTGTGTCTGCCTGTCTGTCCGTCTATATAATGTATTAAATTTTGAGGAAAAAAAAATTAGTTAAAATTCAAAAGAAGTAAAAACATTAAATTTATGAATAGATTTTTGTGGATTGTGGAAGTGGCTTTTAACCTAGTTTGCCCACTTTAGACAGCGATTTGCGTGCTGAAAATAGAAGTGCCTCTGATATCTTATTTTATACTATTAAACGTTACTATATATAGAATCATTCTGTACCATCATATACCAGCTCGGCTTAAATTATTGCTTGCTTGGGGAGGATATTTGTTGCTTCTTTGTCATTTGAATCCACACACAATCTGTATGTCTCTAAATTGATTTAATTGAGTTCAAATAGAAAATGTCAACTATTTCAGACAATTCTTAGTACAATACAAGACAATGGTACTCGGTTGCTGGTACAAATATAAAAATAAAAATAAAATACAAAAGATTCAATTTCGCCGTTGTATATATGATTATATATGTATATAGCACTATGTGTATTCCAATATTGTAATAAAAAGACAACAAAACGTCATTCTTTCGTTTTATTAAATTTCATTGTTTTCTTTTTTCTCTCAATCATTCTTTGCATCTCTTTCGTATTGTTTTGAATTCCTTTGAAAGTGTTCTCTCTGTGGTTGTATCATCATTGCAGCTATATGGTATCTATGCTGATGATACTAATATAGAAGTACAATGGATTGGCTCTGAACGTTTTAAGGGCATGTGATAAGTAAATTGACAATTGTACAATTTCGACGAAGCTTCGATGTACATTTGATTGAAATTGAACAACATTAAAAGTTTTAAATATTTACCAAAACATCAACATTTTTAGGAATAAATATGCTCTGACGCCTCCTTCTGGCAGTTGCAAAACTTAATATACTCACTATTTTATGTGCAGGGTATAAAGACCAAAAATTTATACTTAAGTCCAAAGCCTTAATATTGAGTATTAGTACGGGCGTGATAGTTAATTAAAATTCAAGGAGAATCATTTTTGCAAAAGCTTTTCTATGTTTGTTATTCAGCTTCTACTCACGGTGTAGAATTATTGTGTTTGGACTCAGAGTTCAGTCAGTTATAAATAAGCTTTCTAATCAAACAGTTTATTCACACAGAAGGCGAAATAGAAGAAAAATAAAAAATAATAAATAAAGAAATGAGAGCATTACTGATAACAGCTTCTTTTTATGCACTAGTAAGTCTTACCAACAACAACAATATTTAGTATAAAATATATAATAATAATTTTTGCATATTTCTTTACATGCACTACATAGATTGCGGTAACTTTACAAAGTAAAATATCCGATGAATTTTTTCAAGTGTCCGAAACATGTATAGAACGTGAACAAGTGCCGCAACGTTATCGCCCACAACTGCAAACATTTCAATATGCCAACGAATCTGTTATACACAAATATATATATTGTGTGGCCACCTTATTACATATTTGGGATGACACCAACGGTTTTAACATAGAGAAAATCTACCAACAATACAGGACGCGAGCCAACGATGAAGTTGTATTGCCGGTGATTTCGAATTGTAATCAAAATACGAAACAATCGAACAGGGAGTTATGGTCGTATCGTGCTTTCATCTGTATACTGGATACACAAGTTGGTGAATGGTTTAAGGCGGATGTTGTTAAACGTCAACAACAGAAACAGCAACAGCAACAACAACAACAACCATTATTAAACGGTCATTAATGATGGTAATAAATCTGTGATTTTTCACGTGAGTCTGAGAGTGCGTGCGGGCGTGTGTACCGTTAGGTGAAAAATGTGAATAAATATTTGCAAGAAACTTTTTTAAACTGAAATTTGTTCATTCATTGGAAGTGTGTGGTAAGGGAACATCAGTCAGATAAAGCTGAAAATTATGAGGGAAGAAAAGCACTTAAAAACTCTGTATCTTCTTTGAATAAAAGGTCTTTTTAATACACAATAAAAGTATCATCTTTCACAGTGGTCAAGTTAAATACTTTGGAAGGGGAGTGTACGTGAATAACTAAAAAACAAAAATATGCTTACGCTTCGGCAACTGTTGTAATAAGAAATTCTTTACAATCCTTTTTATAGGGATATCATAAGAAAGGTCTTGTCGGGTAAAATGTCGATATTGTAAATTCAAAATGGCGGTTAACCCCAAAATGACAGATTGCTAAACTCTTTACAGTAGAGTATCAAATGAAAGGCGCCAATTTGTACAATATAGTAAGTTAAGTGTTGTCATTCTAAATCTATATGGCTTCTACAAAATGGCGGATTATCAATTGCTCAACAAAGTCTATGATATGGGTGTCAAATGAAAGATATTGAGAATTATTATATGATGACCTAAGTGTAGGCAATTTAAATCTAATATGGTGGTAACTAGGTAGTAGCGAATTATTGGTTTAATTAAAATCTATTTGATATGAGTATCAAATGAAAGGTTTTCTGAAAGTTTTTAATCGGTTTTTTCACAAGATTGCATTTAGGCACCTCTCACAACAATTAATTTAAGCTTAATTTTATCTAAGGTTTTGTCTAAGGTTTGACATCAGTCAAATATAATTTTTCTTTATACTTTTTTATTACAAGTGTTATTTTTTGTATGCAATATGAAAATGTGTAACTTTTTCAATATAATTTATACGCTTATATTTTATTTAACTATTTTAAATTCTATTATCAAAGAAGCAAAACTATTTTGTTTCCATAAATCTTCTCTATTCACACTCTCCATTTGAATAATTTCAGTAATTTGCGTTTGTATGCATAATAAATAGTTTGTATTTGTGTTGTTGTTGTTGTTGTTGTTCATGTTTTATAATAATCTTGCTTATTATAAATTCTACGGGAAGCATAGAAGAGAGCAGCCATGACATTAAGTTGACAAAATGTGACAGTTTTTGACAATAAATAAAACTAACCGAACGCTGCCACTGTCACCACTACTGTCATGGCAACGATTCTTTACATAATGGTCACAAATTATACAAATTGCATGTTTTATTAATTGATTAAGAAAAAAATAAAAAAATAAAAAAAAAAAAAATTAATTAAACGAAACGAATATAAAGTTAAAGTGCTAGTAAGTACATGAAGATTATTTTCAGCAGAACATGTACGAAAACAAAGACAACAAAAACGTTTTGTGTTGTGTTTTGTATTTTACCGTGTAGTGGAATTGGTTTTTTTCTTTTCTTCGTTTTGTGGTTTTTTTTACAACGTGACCTCAATCTGGATTTTCTTGTTGTTTTTGTACCTCGTTATATAACTTGAAAAATAAAATTTGTTTGAGTCTTTTATCATAGATAGAAAAACGTGTATATTCAACTAACAAGAGTAAGACTTGCAAAGCGTAGCATGTCAGCAAGTCAAAACCGAACATTTGTTACCTTATAAAACATTAAGTGTAAAATTTATATAAAGTTCAATATATATATATATATATATATAAATGAACGTAAAACGTGACATTCTTTTATGTACAACAATGACTTTACCTTTTACCCTACCTGGGTAGGTGCAACACCATAAGTGTTGCTGGAATAAAAGACAAATGATATAAAAAAGCACCTTTAACCGGACTAAACCCCATATAACATAAAACATTGAAACCATAAACTCATGTAGATGCCCATACGGACACAATATCATGTTGGATTGTTATAGTGTAACGTTGGGTGTGCTTATGAACAAGTGGTGCCTTGCGGTTATACAATGCGGTGGTCGTGGTGATATAATATAAATGTATGTGTTATACACGTGCTAAATACAATTTTTATATATATATATAGTATGCGGTACTATTTGCTGAGTTAGCTTTACATTGGATTTGCAATTTTTGTTTTGTTTTATTATATATCTATTTTTTTTATACCCTTAGCAGTCCATATATAAAGTTTGTTTGCATGCTGAAAAACTACCTGAAGTAAGCTTCAAAAAATCTATAATATATGATTATTCTATTAAAAGAAAAATGGGTTGATGTAGTGACATAAGTCCGTCTGTCCATCTATTGTTGATATGTTCCGTGTCGATAAAATTGAGATATTGAGCAACAGATTAATAAAACTACAAAAATAAAGCACGCCTACAATCGTCGAAATTTGTACTTCCTCAAAATTACAGCTAGAATATAAATACCCTACACATTGCTATTTCGTTTAATTTATGGATATGCCAAAAACGTGCCACGCTCTCACTTTTAAAGTCGCGGAAACAAAAACACAACTAATTTATTTAAAATTATAAATATTTTATTAAAATATTTAATAGACTTAAAAATACTACTAAAAGCTACTAAGTTAAAATATGGCACACATTTTATATATAATGTTTATGAATGTATTGCAAATGGGCGGAACTGGCTCATAAATACGCCTACAATATATATAAAAAAAAACACCACAACAAGTGCCTCATACAACTCTTTAAGTGATTTGTAAAATATAATTTTAAAAAGTAAGTAAAATGGTGTACACGCCCCGCCCCCTTTTATATGTAAATGTGTAGGGTATTTTCAGATATGGTTTAAATCAAATTTAACTTTTTTTTTTTATTATTTATTTGTTGATACATATTGTGCTTAGTTGAACTAAGTTTATTTGTTGCCGTAAGCGGTAAAGAGTGCGGCACTAGAATTATAGGAAATAAGGTAAATAAATAAACATAATAAATAAACAAACAATTGTATTGCATGCGGATTGTATAGTAAAGTAATCAAATGAAATAGTAAAATCGTTCAATATGAAACAATTTTATTATTTTTGTATAATGTTGTTATAGAGACGTGAGGCAAACGTTCACTTATGTACTTTGTTGGACTAGAAATTTTCATTTTTTTATAGTTCTTTGTACGTGATTATTCTATTCGTTGTATACAACGAATTATGTGTAAATTAAACTTTAATTCATTAACCTGAAAAACTTTATGAAAATAGAAGCTGCAGTCTTATTAAAGTACTAGCAGGCGAAATACAAGAAAAAATATACAATTTTCAAATAGCATAAAATCCATGATTGGTATGATTATCAGTAGTTATTAAACTAAAGAAAATTTGTGATAAAGAATACGTTATGAAATGAGAAAAAGAGAGGGAGGGAGGGTCCGGTCACTCTATATGAAAATGAAACACAAGCAACTTTATTAAAAACGTTTATATCATTTCCACACCATCGGACACGTTTTCACCACCAACTATCCTAATGCTTGGTTGGTTGGTTGTATGGTTGGTTAGCTTGCTCGCCTATTCATGGTTATCTGCTGCAACTCGTCCCTCATCATCATCATTCAGAGATATTGCAAAATTCTTTATAATGATTTTGTTTCAAATTTTCCATATAACAATAAAAGATTTTCACACGTATTTCGCATAAATTTTCCACCATTTTTCGCCAATTATAAAGATTTTCTTTTTAATAAACTATTTAGTGATTTAGCAGACAACTTTCTAAATAGGTAAAAAGTGAATAGTGCTAAAATACTATTCAAGTAATCTACATTACTTTATAATTATTTCGTGTAGGCGGATAATGGTCATGCCTTAAAAATTTACAAACAAAAATTGTTTGATCTAAAATTTTTCTCACATGTTGATATGTAAGACATACTTTGTTAGAGGGTGTAATCAGGAATTTACCACACCCCCTATCGCTTCCTTTACACAATCAACATGAAGATACATTTATTAGACCTAGGTATACATCCTGACTTTGCTCATAGCTGGGATTGAAGCAACTACTATAATATTGTATATGAATCGAATAAAAAACTTTATCAAACGAATATAAAATATTATAAAATTTTAAAGAAATTGTTCATCAAGTGCTATTATTATGATATTTGTAAAAATGTGTGTGTGTGTATTTGTAAAAGTGTTTTTCTTCTTTGAAAGGTTCAAGTGCTTACAATATGACATTAAGAACCAATTGAACTCAAACGAGTACGCACTGGGAACGAGTATATTAGAAAAAGAATTGTTATTGGTGTTGTTGCTATTGCTGAATGGGAATATATAATATCTTTATACTATATAATCATAAGCATGTACTATAACTATTGTTACAACAACTAAAAGACTTTTAAAAACACACCCACACACACTATAAAATGACATTACACTGCACACTACATAACTTATCAACTAAAATACTCGCACTTTGACTTTTCTTTCATTCAACATTTTTTTAAATTTTCTATTTTTCTTGTTGTTGTATTCAGTATAAAAGAAATAATAGCGATATAAAAAGAGAGAGAAAGAGGGTGTGTGCGTATTTACACAATATTATATTCTTTTGTTACGTTTTATCCTCATACCCGCCTATTATCTAAGAAATGTATTGTAAATGATTCTACTTTTCTTTTTTTTTTTTTTGGTGCTGGTGCGTTTTAAAATTTTTGTGTGTTTAGTAAGTGTGCTCACTTTCCATTGTTTCCGGCTTATTGTATTTCTTAAGTTATATTGTATTTACTCACTTATACTGTAACTTCCTTAGGGTAGTAATAGTAGACCAAACGGTTCACTTTATAATTACATTAACTCACCTGAAAAGATAGTAAAAAAAAGAAGAAGAAAATAAGTATAAGCAAGTACAATTATTTAAAAGTGGCTACTTAAGCAATAAATTACTAGAGCAATTCATGGACTGACGGACATATTTTAATTGATTTAGAATTTTACACTTTTTTTGGTATGAAAAGAAAAAAACTAAATTTAGCTTAATTCGAATCTTAAATACAAACAGTGGGCGTGGCATATATGTGATTACATTCATTATAGTTTAAAAATTACTTATTTTTAAACGGGTTTGATAGTGTGCCAAGTAAGATTTTTTGATAAATTATATCGTTGGCTGTACTAATTTCAAGTATTTATATCAAATTTCAACTGTCGTAGTAAATTTTTATAGAAAATAGATAGATTTTTGTTCATTAAAGCGTGGCACTTGACTAATCTTACCTAATGTTTAGAAGCTAGAAATATTTTTAAAAAATTTCAGCTTAATGTTTATGATTGTTCCAATAATAGACGGACGTACGGATCAACATGGTTAGATTGACCAATGCTGATCAAGAAGGTTTTCTTTTATATAATGCAACCGAAATAACAAACTTAATATAGCCCTTATTCCCTAAGGAGGCTTTTAAAATAATGCCCTTTGGTTCCGTTGAATTCTCTTGGCAAACATTTCTTATTACATTTTTCAATTTGTTTAATTTTAAATATGAATTTCTTCTCAAAATGTTCAATAAAAATTTATTAAAAGCAAGCTATTGCTATAGATAACCAACCTACAGCCCATATATGTATGTATTACTTATTTATAAAAATACTTATATTTTTATGTGTGAATAAGTTCATATGTTCAGAAAGTGAACGAAGCAAGGGACTGCCCAAAAAAGGAGAATAAAAAAAATTGTAATTTAATATTTATCGTGTTCCTATGGTTCTGGCAAAAAGAAGAAGAAGACAAAGATTATTTCATATTATATTTCCTTTCACATACAATATAGAGCCAGGCCAGCACAGTAAGTTGTTTCATTTTTATAGCCCAAAAAGAAAAAATCAGTGTTAAGCACTGAACTTAAGCTTTATATTTATACTCATCTACCTTTAAATTTATATTTATTTGTAAATGTTTGTATGGACAACACATTATCCTAGTGTAAATATAATATTTTAACTTTTTTTGTTTGTTTTTTGTTTTTTTTTTTTTGGCAAAATCTACCATATAAAGTTACAAAAGCTAATGGCTGTGAATGTGAATAACAACATGGCTCTTCTAAGAAGAACGACAACATTTTTTCTAACACTGAATACGAGTACAGTAGTTTCTAATTAATTGTCAACCTAAATTATGTAAAGTTTAAAAAATACTTTTACGAGTTACAAAGTGAATAAAAGCTTAAACATAATATTTTCTCAAATTGTCCATCTGTCCATGTAAAGTTCTTTTAATCTATGATACAAGTCGCACACTTACTGGCACATATATAATCCAAATTGAGAAAATATTGAATTTAAAAATGTTTTCTTTTTAATGTTAATCGGTCTCTGTTAGTTATGTTTGAGTTACGCCCACTAATTAATCTACAAGATTTGGCACGTAAACTGTGTAATGTATATGCGCAGCATTATTTACAAGGAAGCAGTGTTGCCAACATACAACTATATTGTATAATGTTCTTATTATTTTGTTCATCCCTTGTAACCCTCTATTCTAACCCAAGTTTTTGTATGATAAAAATTCTTAAAATTCCAAATATTTTTTAATAAAATATAAACTGGTTTGGTCTGAAAAATGGTCATATATGAAGCGTTAAGTATCACTTAAATGGAATTTACTGTATTTATTATCTATAAAGCTTTTATCTTTAAAGTAACTTTATATATGAAAACACATTAAAATCTCGTGAGATCACCTTAATAAACTGGGAGACTTTACATCAACACATACTCGCAAATACCTTCACATGTGATATACACAAAATATAGTAAAAGGTCCATTAATTTTATTTAACCTATAGGGGACAGACATGAAATTTTTATTACCTTTCAACAACAAAAATAAAAAAAAAAAAAAAAAAAAAAGACAGAGCTGGCAGTAAAGAAATCACAAAAATAAATAAATTCAATAAATTGATGATGAAAGATAATTTTTCAATAAGAAAAATGCTCGTAATAAAGTTTTTCGATACGAAAATCGAATATAGTCTCGTTTCACTTGAAAATGTATTGCATGGTTGAAGAACTTCCCTTTACTCCTCATCATCAACATCAACATCAACACCATGAGTAAACCAATGACAGTTAACTTTACACATGAATAAATTGTTGTACACATTTTGCACCAGTTAATTATATTATGTGCCTGGTAAAACTGTAGTATACATATTGGTAAAATGTACAATATTTCATATTTGTATTTAATATTTTAATTAAAATAACCTCAACAAACAAACCTCAGTGGGGACTGTTTGTTAAACATCAACTCTAAAATGAAACATACACACAAACGCACATTTCATCAATTTAATTCTCATCCATTACTCAATCATGTATAAAATGTATAAATACATTACATTCTATACATACAACATACGTACTGTCCAACGCACAGTGTATACAAAAATTAATAAGAATTGATAATGAAGATTGAAAAAAGCAACAACAATAAAGTGAAAAAAAGTAACAATTTTTTTTTTTGAAAAAATCTTACTCGTGGTTTTATAATGTAGTTAAATATTATAAAAGGAGTCAAGGTTTAGTGTGAAGGCACGGCCTTAACAGCTGAGTACCATTTAGCTCTTTGCACAAATAGTAATTATATGAAAAAAATTTACAATTCCGGATATTTTACAATGCCAAACTTCATTTTATTTATTATAAACCTTAATAATGCCAAG
This sequence comes from Ornithomya fringillina, assembly GCA_963978525.1. NCBI lineage: Eukaryota > Metazoa > Arthropoda > Insecta > Diptera > Hippoboscidae > Ornithomya > Ornithomya fringillina. The sequence continues at coordinate 20,712,455 of OZ021694.1, read as the reverse complement.
TTTCAAAGTATTCTCACGATTTATAGCAAGGCAAAAATTGCTAATACGTTTGAGATTTTTATTTTAAATTTTAATGCTGTATGATTTTTATATATTATTCGAACTTAATAAGGCAAGTTTAAGCTTGATCAGTTCACTGTGTAAACTTATCGGGCAATACAAAAAAAAAAAAAAAAGAGGGAAAAACTTTTCTGAAATCCTTAATTGATCGATTTCATCGAATTTTATTAAAAACCAATGTGTAGCAATTAAAAATACTTTATATTTAAAGATTTTAGAGTCAACAACAACAACCACATAGGGTGACTTTTTTTTTTTTTAATTTTTGAAAAAATTTTTTTTACATAAAATATTTCCAGACGGACCTAAGAAAAAGCTAATCTTAACTAAAAATATATTAAAAAGTAAATTATTTTTCTACCGCCTTTTTTGGAATCCTATAAACAGTACATATATTCCTATTTATTTGACATCAAAGGATTTTTTGCTAACCTGTAAGAACACTGTTTGTTCATAGGTGATTATGAGAAAAGTCTATAGTAAATAAGTTGTTGTTATTGTATTATTGTTAACAACAGATTAAGATAAAAAAAAATAAAAATAAAAAAAATTAATATTATCCTGTTCCTGTTTTCGGGGATGTCATGTGTAAATAAAATACAATGATAAGAAAACCACTAGACAAGTAGAAATAATGACTTGGAAAATACTCAAGTGTTTACATGAAAGACTTAACAGTAAATAGAAAAACGAAACGTGTTTATTTTTGTTTTTGTTTTGCATGAAACTCAACCTACTTAGTAAATGCAAACGCCTCCTGTCTGATTGTCAGTTAAAATATGACACATGCCACCACATGCCACTTATACAAGTGCAGTGTACACACACAAAATAAAGAATACAGAATACAAGAGTTTCGGAAATGGAAGAGAAGTTAAAGGTAACAGCAGCTTAAAGGATAATGAAGGTATGGTGTGAGAAGAATGTAAAAATTAGAGGTAAACAACATAGAAACATCTTAAGTTTAAGTACAGATGTCAAAGCAATTTGAAGAGAAAAAGGAAAAAAGGGAGGAAACAAATAAACACACACACACACGCATACAATATATAAATATAAATGCAATGAAGTATGCAGGCAAGTGGAGACGGCCGTACATACAACATAAAAGAGACTAATTAGGCTCAAGTAAGTATAGCTGTAAATGACACAAAAAGAAGAAGAAACCAAGTAAAATGATGATAGAGACCGACTATTAATACCTTGATTTATAAAAATTTTATTATAATTAATTAAATTAAAGTGTAAATTGTGGGGTTTCCATAACTTTCATAAGCTAAATATAAATATTATATATATTTATTAATTTATCGAGTAGTTGCAAGCAAAACAAGTAGACGGACAGCCGGACATTTTATTCATTCTTCTCTCAATCATTTAACATAACGTATAATAAATACATGTTAACTTAGGTTTTATAAGTTGCAAAATTTCTTTGACAATACTTCAACATGTGACGTGGTCTCTTATATACGAAGGAACTGAAGTTTTCTGTTTGTTTCTGTGCTTCCTATAAATGTATTCTACCATGTTGTAAATGTTAATGATGCATTAACAACAGTTTCCTTTATAAAATGTAAATAGCACAAAACAACAAAGACAAATACAAGCACAAACTCAAAGGCAAACATACACGCACGCAAACACATACAATACAATGCATAAAATGTCAAACGATAATGATGTATAGAGAAATGTTACCACGGATGTTGTTGTTATTCTTGTTGTTGTTGATAATGACAAAATATTGTGATTAAATGCTGAGCATACCTTATGACAGTTATGTTTCCACTTTACCTTTTTATCTCTTTGCCCTGCTCTTCATACTTACTGATGTTAAATATTTTCTTAACCAAAGCGATTGTAAGTCGTTTTAAGGATTACATAGTATGTATATGAATATAAGAAAAAAAATCACATCAATGTAAAAAAGCTGAAAAGTAAATACACCCGTACAACAATATAATACGAGTACAATACACTCACTGCAGAAGTGGAGTAAAGGCACACATTTTCAAACACAAACATAAATAAGTATGAACTTAACGGAAAGCTGGTACTGTAGAAAGGTGATAGAGGTAGTCGTAGAAAGAGATAGATCAAATGAGAGGGTGGGAGGGAAATAGAGAGAGAGTAAAAGCATATTTAAATAACTAGGTAGTAGATTAGCACACACAAGTTAAACACAAATGTCTACACAAATCATACATAATGTTGTTGTTGTTGTGCAAGTATACGTTGTCTAGGTGGCTATAAGAATTTTTTAGGCCTGCAGAATGCAACGGAGGTGCCCATTTTCATATGTATTGTACGCTTAAGTACGTCCGTTTTATTTGTGTGTGTGTTTGTGTGTTATGCACAGCTTTTAACTTCCTGCTGCATTCTACATTAAATACGTGTATGTGTAAATGAGTAAATTATTCGCGTTACATATTATAAGTACAGATTAAATGCTTAAGTATGTGTGGGTGTATATAAGTTTATATTTAGAATAGTCTACTTAAGTACCTGTACAATTTTTCAGTTTTTGTTCTTCGTCTTCTTTTTCATTATTTACTTTCTGCTGGGATTGTTTGTTAGTGATTTAAATAAAGAGCCAGCCAGCCAGCCAGCCAGCCAGGCGGGATTGTTGTGCTGTTTTTTCTTTTCTATTGTTTTTTTTTTTCTTTTTATTTTTTGTGTTCAAGCATGGCATCACTATGGTGGCATTATATGTTGCTGCATATGAAATGATTTTTTGTTTTATTTTCTGCTAATAATTCATAAGTTTTCATTCATATATGATACGTGTATGCATGTGTATGTGTAAACACATACATACATATTTAAGGCCTTTGTGTCAACAGTTTTCTTATATTTACAAAAGCATAACAAAAGAATAGAAAAATATGTTGTACGTGAAAGAGACAGAGAGATAATGATAACTAAATTGAGTCCTTTTAAAATGTTTCTAAAATATTTACGATTTTTGTTGTATATTTTTTTTATAAAAAAAAGTTTATTATTTAAAAATTCATTTATTTTCTTTTTTTTTTTTTTAAAGGCACTTGATTTACACGAAAGTATTTGTTTGAAGGCATTGTTTAGTAAAAAGTTCTTTTTTTTTTAATAATTTAAAATCATTTAATTAAAGTTTTTTTAATTTTTTTTTTTTTTTTATGATTAACCGTTCTTCCACACATCACACAATCACTGCTAGCTAGCGACTAAATTATTTTTGCGACAGTTATTGCTATTTAATATCAAAATTAAACTTTTGCTACCCTTCCCACAAATGTTCTTTTCACTTAGAGAAAAATGAAAAACAACAACAACAAGCTGTAATGTCACCACCATTAACATAACTTTCACCACCACCACCACCACCACCAACACAGTTGCATCACCAACGCTTTCTTAATATTAATTAACCGGCTTATTGTCTGTGACAGACTGACTGACTAACTGAACTAAACTGAAATAAATTGAACTGAATGATTCACTTTTATACTGCTGGAGGAAAAAAAAACATATTTAACTAATAATTGTTATTAAAGGCACGAGGACATTGTAGGAACTAGCTAACGTCCGTATTCGTTGGCCTCTGTTTGCTATCTGCTCCCAAAATTTCACAATCGCTTGGTCCATAGCTTGTTTAGTTAGTTAGCTTAAGAAAAACGTTTCATTATATATAACGGAAAAAATGCCTTTACAAAAAGCAACAAAAAACATTAGTACAACAACAGAATTTAAGTTAAGGTAATACACCACTAGCAAACAATTGTGCCATGGAGCGGAGAGAGAGAGAGAGAGAGAGAGAATAGCTTAAATTAAATAACAACTCTCATCATCAATATCATGTTCGAGTATAATCTGTTATACTCAGTAATAGTACAGTAATATAAATTATTGTAAACCCTCTCTCTCTCTCTCTCTCTATCTTTCTCTTCAGTGGTAGAGGTCAGCGTATATAGAAGTATTCGTTTATTGAATAATTTACAGTTTTGAACTTCGCGTAGCTTTTAATGAAAATATTGTAATCTATATAACAAATATGTTATACACACACGTATATAAATATGCATGAAAAAGGAATTGTAATTGGTTGTAGGGTGCTTTCTCAAAGCACTTTCTTTGTATATCCGCTTTATATGTGGGTTACGTACGCATATCCATATAAAGAAATCTATATCTATATACAGTTATGGGCATAAATATTAGACAAATATAAATTATATATAAATTTTATTATATAAGAAGTTAAAAAATTATATATTCACCTTTTTTGATTCCAAGAATTTTTAGAAAAAACAAATAAAATAAAAAATAATTATCAATTTAATAATATTTTAAAAAATTGCATAATATTTGACCAAATTCGGAGCAGTAGTTGTGTGAATTTGCTTGTACTAGCAAATTCATTTTCACTCTTGCGGTCGCAATTTTGAAAAACACAATAAACATCAAAACGTCTGCATAATACCAATGTAAAATATTTTAGAAAATATCAGTTTCATATGTATGTTCTGGACTATAATTATAGATGATGAAGAAAAAAAAAATTAAAAAGGACAAAGTGTTAGTAAACGAAGTCGCCTGCCTGTTCCTGGCGACAATTAGCTTTTGTCTCCGACATATCTATACGAATACCTCCTCGCGACAAATTCAACTTAAACTCTGAAACTATAAGAAGAGCAAGACCCTGAAACTTCGGGGAGACAACAATTTTAGTAAAATTGTTTTTTCTAGCATTTCTTCTTTTCTCGGGGTCCGTAAGTGTTTCCCTACTGAATCGTTATAAATTTTTGTTGTATTACCTTTAAAAACGAGGAGAAATAAAACTGAAGCTTTTCTTCTACACAATTCTGTGGAGACCATTAATATAACAGATTTACTAGTTTGTTAGAAGAAATACTAAATCCTCTCCTTTTGTTTTTGTATGTGTGTATGTGTGGCGTATAACAGATTTCCATACCATTGAGTTATATGTGTTACTAGTGGAAAATCCAAATAAACGTCCGTGACTTTTGAAACATATTGTTCGTAAATGAAAAGTGTAGTTGGGTTTCACCGTCATAATCATAATGAAATCCAGCAGCAGTAGCATCCGCATCCCCAACCCCTTAAGCTTTTTTCATAAATATAATGCCACTACATAATTTAAATTGAAAATCCGCTTACGTGAGGCCATTGTAATTCATACACTTAACATTGTGCCCAGCTTTGTTTTAGTTTCTAGTAACAAACGCACCGCCATTGCTTTTATTACTGTTGGAGTATCAGGAGACTAGCAAAAAGAAATGGTGGAATAGTTAAAAAAAAAAAATACAAAGCTTCTAGATTTTCGCTGCTTGTTGCTTTGGCTGTACAGATATTTTATCAAAAAAAAAACAACAATAAAAACAAAAACTTGTAAAACATTTTTATGTTAAATGGAAATGTCATACACAGCGTATGTGTTTACCCCTGATTTTAGTAATATTACGATAACGTGGTTGTTGCTGTGCTGTACAACAAATGGAGACTTAAGACCAGAAGTAGAATTTCTTAAAAACATTGTACAGCAACAAAACGATAATGTGGCCATTTAAGGGGTCATTAGTTAAGGGGAAAAATCACACAGTGCCATCCTATTACATATGCAGCCCTACCTATACACAGGGAATAAAGCACAATTATGTTAGTGGGGTATGCTGTGCACCATATGTCGTATAGTTGGTTATAAGTATTTATGCTTATTTATCCGGGATCTCTCTCTCTGCCTCTGCTGTTGTTGCTTTCTGTTGCATTTATAACTATTTTGCTCTTTTGACCTTTTTTAAGTTTATCAATTATAAATATGGTGTTTGTTTGAATTAAATTTTATTAAAAGATTTTAAGAATTCCAAATTGTTGTTTCCTAAAGACTTCCTGCATGTAATACGCATTAACTTATTACAAAAACTAGAAACGTTCCTTGAAAAATATCAATTGAAGACCATGGAAGTACCAAAACAGACACACGGACAAAATAATGCACATAACTACAGCGACACAGATTTCGTTGCTAACCTGAACAAAATCTAAAAAATCCTTCAACTAAATTCTTTATTTTAATGGTTGTTTTATATCATTTATCATTTTACCTCATTTCCACTGTTTACACATTTCAGTATATATATATTTGTATATATGTAAGTTTAAGCTCCCTTGAGAATGTGACACCAGTTTATATACTGATTGGTATTAAGTTTACAAAACATAAAATATACACAAAAGTTATAGTTATAGAGAAAGAGAGAGAGAGAAAGAGATAGATGGGATAAAACCACAAAAAATATCTAAAAAAAGGATACAAATGAAACAAAACTTTTCAAAAATATTTGATTGTTCCTGTGACAGCGGAAGTGGATAAATAAACTATGACAAAAACACACAAAAATAAAAAAAACAAAAAAAAAAAAACAAAAAACAAAGATTGATAATGAAAAACTTTACCTTTTGGAAACTAACTGTAAGGATGTTATATAAACCAACCAGAAAGGAAATGATAAGGAAGAGATATGAAACTAAACATAAGTGTAATATGTCGTGCAAATATAAACAAAACACAACAAAAAGCATTAGAAAAAACTTTTTGGATCCTTTGGCAAACAATATACAAACTCCCACACACTTTTTTTAGGAAGTGTTCCTTGATTGTTATTGTTCAGGTCAAACTGGAGTAAAATAATTTTCATTTAAAAACTTGTATGATGCAGGTCAAATGCAGAACAATTTTTGTTTCTCTTGTTGTAATTATGAAAAGTATTTTGTGCTGTAGGGTATTTTTCGGTTAATTTTGACAAAATAGATTTGATTGCAACAACATTTTTTTGAATCGAAAACTGAGTCTCTCTAAACATGCTATGTTCGTGTGTCCGCGTGAATGTCTGTTGTTGGCAGTCTCGCCATGGTGAATTGTGACATATTGTTCTGAAATACAGACACTCCTAGTTTTAGAACACTACTTTAATTGGGCAAAATCAGTCAGTTAGAGTCACGTCTACAATGGATAAAAATCTATTTATCTGCTACAAAAATTAAGCTATTAGGTTGAAATTTGGTACGCATACACCATGTAAAAATGTCAAAAAAGGGTGTGGTCAGCTTGCAGATACACCTACAATTAATAAAAACCTACCACACACCGCCCACACACATCATTTGTTTGTTTATGTGAATTTGTCCTAAACCAAAATTATTTTTTTTTTACTTATTTTTAAATATTTTTCATTTCATGAACACAACACATTACTCATAATAAAAGTCAATTAAAGTTCGACCACATACATTAAGCAACATATTTATCATAAATTAGTAAAAAAAATATATATTGTTGTTGTTGTTATTGTTTATTTTTAAATTTACAAACTCATTACATTTCAGTCTAAAGAGAAACATTTCACAACGGTGTCTATAAATGTATTGTATAGGCAATGGCATGTGTGTATGTATATGTTTGAATGTATATAACCTCCGACTGTGGTTTAACATTAGTGACCGGGTATTGGCGTGCTCATGCACTCGCAAATGGTTGGTTGTGTTAATGTCAGTCTCTGTATTGAAATCGTTTATATCACGCACTGCATACATTTATGTATGTAGTGTGGCAGCATAATGGTGGTCAACAATTCATTCGAGGTGAAACACAGATGTGAAAACTCATTAATATGTGAAAATAGCATAAATTTATACTATTTGCGGTTATTCAAAAGGGCAATTTTTTTTTTGTTCGTTGAACCGACACTCCCACCCCCACCATCAACATTTTGTAAATGGTATGGAGTTGTAAACACATTTATAGCCGTTTATTGCACGGCAACAACAAAATTGTTATTGTTTTTATTTTTGTTACGTTTGTTTGCATAATCTATAATCTTTTGAAAAAATAAAAAAAACAATTTTTTTTTTTTAACATAAAAGTGATCACACTTTGTTGGGAATTTATAACACATTCACCGTCATAGAGCAAGTGACCACATTAAATATGTTACAGGGTGAAAGCATCAATCCTTGATAACCTCTAACTTGAATTGTATATCAATTACATAAGGCAACAACCACAAATTACACAATAACAACAATAACAATAAACAAAAACGATAACGTTGATTATAACAGCATCAACAATATTAAAATAATAGTGAATACAAAAACAACAACAACACTAATTTTAACAACAATAATAATAATAATAATTACAATAACAATAATAACATCTATTCTAGTTTGGAAAACATCAATTTACAGTGTCGTACAAGTACAAGTTTGTACACGTTTTATAATGAAAAGAAAATCAATCAAGTAAGAATAAATAATCTTAAAAGCCATTCTGAATCGTTTTAGCAGTACTTGTCCGTACGTCCGTCAGTTATTGTAATAATCAAGTTCTATGAAAATCTTTGGTTTTTGCAGTGATTTGAAATAATAAAAAAATTCTCCAACAGTTACCTCCACAATAATTTATTGTAACAAAAATTAAATGCTAAAAACTTTAAATTTATTTTTAAGTTTATAATTAATTTGTTTATTGAAGGCATGAAAAAAAAAAAAACTATACACAATACAAAAATTTCACTTCAATAATTCGTTTAACAAGATGATATGTTTTTGTCACGCCTGTATTTAAGGTATCTTTTCTCCAAATCAATTTTCACTTTTTAAAATCTCCTCGTAACATAGGTTTATATAAAGTTTGTTAATTACTTTGCAACATCCATAACGTGTAGTCAGATACTACGCACAAAGTATAAGTATTTCTGATTGATTTTATCTACAATGTAGCTGTACGTTCGTTGCAGAAGCAAAAATCAACGTTTTGAATTAAAATTTTTCAAGTACAGGCTAATTTTTTTATTAAAATAGGAAAATATCCAACAGTACATAAGAATAATCCAACAGATATAGATGTATTAAGAAAGGAAATTTGGTATTTTTTAATTAACTTATATTACCGACCAGCAAAAAATGAGCGGAAGTATGAACAGACATGACCACAATTTGCAGAAAAAAAAAGCTTTTTTAGATGAAGAAATCTTATCAACAATTCTTATACATTTTATTTAGATATAAAGGGTATTTTCGAGTTGTCTGAAGCTAAATTGATATTTTTTACATATTTTGTGCATATTTTATCTTGTTTTTTTTAAACAAAGTTTATACATGAAGTTAATTAATTATTGGTTTTTTGTTATATTTCTTCTTTTTTATGCAATATTGATAAGAATTATGAGAAAATACATGAATAGTATATGTGGTAAGCTATCATCTAAATAAATATAAAATATGTGGTAAATAAATTCATTAAAAAAAATTGTTCATCAATTATTAACTGTTCAATCAATTATTTATGGAGTTATTGGTACGGTTATTGCTTATATAACTAATAAAATATGAAATTACATCCTGTACTATATACATACAATTTAGTAGGGACATAAATTTATTTTAAATGTAGGTCACAGTATATTGCTTTCTCTCTCTCTCTCTCTCTCTCTCTCTCTTTATTTCATCAATTACATATAAATAAGAAGAAGCCTTACATACATATTCAATAATGTTTAAGTATAAAATATTTCCCCATTCATACTTAAGTAATAAGGAGCTCGGCATTAATTGTGGTTTAGAATGAGTTAATATGTTAATTAAAGGGCAAAATAATAGTTGGTGAAATAAAAACTTTTGACATAATTAAGTATTATTATTATACTATAATACTATAAATCCATTGCTGTGGTATTTTATAATTATGTATCCTTCACCTGTTCATTAATTTGGTAATCGGATACTTTGTTTACAATACACAGGATTCCTTTCACTCTCCCCCAATAAATTTTATTTGTATTTATATTCGTATTTATATATCTGACCTTTACATAATAAAAAACCACAAAAGGAAAAGTTTCATAACAAAAATATATATATTATATTAATAATTAATTAATTACATATAAAATTACTTGAGTTGCGATGGTAAAGAGAAAAGCAAAGAGTCCTTGGAAATATGGGATTATGGAAGAGGGTTCTATATTTTGCTACTGAATAATGAATTTGGAAATATACCGGTTTACAATTAGGTAGAAGTTTGTTTAGAGAAACTGTCAAGACTGTAAAGCAGGTGATTGGTGATGAATTATTTGAGAGCCATGCCAAAAATCTCTCTAACGGTAAAAAAACATGTTGAAATGCCATAAATGTATTTATATTTAGCTCTTTCATTGATGAGAGAACAGGCACGCCCTAAATTTGTAAAAAAAACTTATCATTTAAGGACTTAATCAAATATCTGCTACGCCCTTAAAATTTTAAGCCAAAATTTAAGGTTTTTACTTGTTATACTCCAAACTTAAGATAAAAGTCAAAAGTAGTCACACACAAAATTGACAAAAATCTATCTATTAGGAAATTAAAAATTGACAAATTGAGTAAAAAATTTAATACACATATTTAAGATTATCCTTATCTATCGATGTGGACTTAAGACACTTTTAAAATCACCCATAAATAGAGCATTTTCATCCTATATATACATTTTGGCATTTATTCAAGTGGAATACCAATAGTTAGAACTTGAGTGTTTGAATTTGTATTCTTAAGCACTTAACTAATAATTATTAGCAGCTTTGCAGCTTACTTTTATTATCTAAACATAATTGAATGAAATTCATAAATGAAATGAATTCAATTATTCCTTTATAAGCTTTCAATTATTAGGCAGCATATAAGATTATTAGAAGACTCTTACACTCTTTTCTGAATATTGTTAAATAATCACATTTTCATTTTAATTTTCATTACTAACCGACCGATTATATAAAAGTTGAAAAAATTACGCAACAAAGTATAGAAAATATAAACTTTAAAAAAATATATATATAAGAAAAGAAAGAAGAAGAAGAAGAAATAACATTAATGGCCCATTTGTTATTATACATATTTACGTACAGTGTTTAATTCTATGATTTATGCTTGTCACACACACTCATAATAGCTCTTCAATTACATACTACTTCGTGCACACTCGTATTTATAGGCATGCATTTTATCTTCTTAACACTCTCAGAGCAATTGTTGTTTTTGTTGGTTTTCTGATAAATTATCATTTCGTTTAAATGCTTGAATATTTTTTGTTTGTTTCTTTCCAGAATTTATATTTTCATTTAAATTGAATGTAAACGCCAACATATGCATATGAAAAGCATTTCCTCACAAACAAACATGCTCTACGGTAATGTGTATGTAAAAGACCTGTTAGAGAGAGTGAGAGACAAAACATTTTACAGAAAATATATAAGAAAAAAATTAAATTTGTTTAATACCATATTTTTTTCCCTACCTTAACAGTGGGTAGGGAAAAATTGGGTGTGGCTAGTTTATAAATACGATTTTTAATAGAGTAGGCGTCGAATAAACACTTTATAGAAGAAATTTTGCTACAAAGCGTTTTTACTATATTATAGGCTTGCAATGCCGATTTTTGGCTTATATAGTATTTTTATTTTGTAAGATGTTTGAAATCTTCTTCCGGTTATTGCAAACACAATACTAAATTTAATATACCTTTCTTTGTATATGCATGAAAACACACATTCACAATAGTTGTCGTTGCGGTTGTAGTAGTAATAGCAGTAGTAAATAAATCGTGTTGAAAAAGTAGATCCTCGAGTTTATATAAAATACACCAAAATATGCCGTCAAGCAAGCGCCAGCCATAAAACCACAAGTCGAAGCCACAGTTATGGCAATTTTTTTTATACCATATTACCATTATTGTCAAGTGAAATAGCCCTTCAAAAAATGAACAACAACAACAACAATAAGATGAAAATAAAAATGATAATAAAAACGCACGTCACACCATAACTTACATATGCAGCAGGCGTCCAAAAAAAAAAAAAAAAAGAAAAGAGTATTATGTTTGAAAGAGAGAACGGGAGAGATATTGTGTATAACATACGATGAGTAGTGTGACATATGAATGCAAATGAAACGGAAATGGAAGCGGAAGTGTCAAGCACGCTCCAGTTTTAATAATAATCATTATAATTGTTGTTGTTTGTCCACTTGAATGCCATGCCAGTCATCCAACCAACTAACCAGCATACAATACATGCATGCACGCATTTACGCATGAGAGCATTGATGCTTTTTCATATATAAAAATTTTGTGGAATTTTCTTTTTTTTTTTTGCGATTTTACACGAAATTATTTACAACAAGATTTTCTGTTTTCATAAGATACGGATATATATATTTTTTTTAAATTTTAAATATACACAAATATTGATTGAAATATGTGTATCGGGGTTGTTTTATATTACGATAGTTGTGGTGTTTACACTGATTACACAATCATACCGTAGGCACCTGTAAAGGTTGAAAAATATGGCATAGTTTTCTACCTGAGATAGGCTATAAATGATGAATTGTGGGCGAGATATTAATCTTGAGTAAAAAATTTACCGTTTTATGGATTTTTTTGGTGTTTGGGCGTTTCTTTTAATGGTAATCGAAGATTTTATTCATAAATGTATATATGTAGTGAAAACCCTTTTACAAATACTTATGCATATATATAACATATAACGGTTCAAGTGAGCAACAGTCACCTGTATCATTAATTCTCTTGTTTGTTTACTTTTATCATTAACACTCGCTTAAGAGTTCGTACCTTGTTGTTGTTAAACCCGCAAGAATATTTCATTATATTCATTGATTGAATCGTATAATTATGAACAGCATTTACAGAGAACGAAGAATTACTGTAAGTGGACGTATGGGAGCGCATATGAGGATAAACGATCAACATTAACACATGCAAGCAAACATTAATTTCAAAGAATAATTTCAGTTGTTATTGAGAATTTACCATATGACACATTCTCGTTTACATATATAGGTGAATAAGTATATACAAGGTGGCTGGGTTAAAAAGAATCATCTATGAAATATTTATTAATTGCACATTATTACGCACAAGCCGTAACCATAACAATTGTAATTATGTAAGTGTTAAGAATGGTTTAACAATTGAAATATTAAACTGTAATCAACAGTATTAATAGCACACTGCAAGTATAAACAAATTATATAAGAAAATACTCATACGCCCTGTAGCCCTTTTCATATATATACGATATAAAATTAAAAGTTTAACCGCCATGAAAATCAATCATAAGAAGAAGAAGAAAAATTTACGTGTTAATTTTAATAAGTATTATGTAATAAAACAAAAGCAACAACAACAATACATAATTAGCATGTTGTTTCATTCTTTAACCGTTAAAATTCACCCTACTGTTGTTGTGGGTAAATTTTAACGGTTAATATTCAACTGTAACCCAGTTATTATTATAATAAACAATTTTTAAACGATTTAAGCATTTAAACATTTGTATTTCTGTCCGTCTGTCTTTTATACATTTCCTACAACTAAGGTTTTTACTTGCTGTCAGCAGTTTGCTATTCAAATTTAATGAAATTGGTCAAGTCTCACGCCCACAATTGACCAAAATCTATTTATTATTACATTTAGTAATAAGTATCCACCTATTTCATAAAATATGGGCGGATATAAGACCCGCCCACAATCTAAATAGCGTTGCCACCTTTTATTAATTCAAGTAAAAATGTCAGGTTACCTTTTGACACTTATATCAATTGTACAAAACTGTTGATAAAAATATAATCTCCTTTTTACTTTCTTCTTCTTCTTTTCAACCATAAGTACTGCTGCTGTGGGGTCATGATGTTGATGACGAATGTTATAGTGGAAAAAACAGATTGAGATGATTGTTGTATACTACTGTTGTATATATTATTTTCTCCTCTTAAGCTGCTGTACAAACATATTTTAATAGACTACATACAGAAGGTATTTGTAGTAACAGTAGAAGATTTGTACGTTTGTACGTTTGTACGTATGTATATATAAAGCTTGTGGGTTAGAGTTTATCATAAATGTTGTTACATACACAGTAGTTTAACTGTGTATAACAAACATGCACATACGTATGTATGTATATTAAATGCTTGGTAAGGAAATGGTTGGGTATTGTGATGCATGTGCTTGATATTAGTGTAACATTATCAAACATTTATACGCTACTCTTACGCTTAGCGCATTCACACTCTCGCAATCAGCTTAAAATGTCAACTGTCGCACAGTATTGTGTGGCGGTACTGATATCGATGGCATACACATACATTTTATCTTATGGGTGTGTCTGTTTAACTTAAGAGGATTTTGTAATCATATCAAATATATTAAACCATGGATTTTAAAATGAATCAAAATTATATTATTTCGAGATTTTATGTAAGAAATTTTAAAGAAAAAAAAAAAAATATTAATAAATCTACCATCACTACAATTCACTTCTAGGTTCATATACATGCAAGCATAAGGATGAGTGGAAAAGGGCATTTTTTTAGTTTATATAAACATTCTTTTACACAACACAGTAGCCTTGGCGTTGATAAAATGCCATAGCAGAGGATGATGTGTTGTAATGTTTGCTACACACACAAACGCGCGCGTAAGTGTGATGTATTTCTTTAGCTATTGAGGTTTTTCATGCGTGAATATATTTACAAGTGTGAGAAAAGTGAGAAAATAAAATATAGAAAAAAAAAAAAAGAAATAAAAACTAACAATTTACTAGTATGCGGCTTACACATGAATGTTGGTGAACGGATATCACCGCAGTATGGCAATAAGCTGGCAGCATAATATATAGAGAGAGAGAGTCCTAGAATAAAAAGCTTTACTTAGCTTAAACCGAATCTTAAATATTCTTCATATGTATGAATAACATGTGGGCTTAAATTAATATTGTTTGCTGCTTTATACCTCACCGATCGAATTCTTTAAGAAAGTCAGCGTAAATAATGGGCATGTATTATTCACCCCGCCCACTTTGAGTACGTTTTTATATGTATATATAAACTGATTTCCTATTTATAACTTAATTCATAAGGTTGTAAAAGATTTTTTTAAAGTTTTAAAAAAAAAACAAAAACCTTTGCTTTTTTTTATATATAAGAAAAGTAACTGCCTAAACTTTAAAAGTTTTGTACAATTTAAGCTGATATATTATGCTTAGCAAATGTGAGTATATCAGCAATATTGAAAGGATGTCACAAGTAAAAAAAGTTTCATTTATAATAACATAGATCAAATGTTGGGCACTCATCAGTATAGAACAAAAAAAGAAAAAAAACAACCGTGCCTGTAAATGAAAATATTTCTAAGGGCGTGGTTTTAAAGGAATTTTTAAATTTTTCTCCTCCTAAATATGTTCATAATAGTGAAAGTATTCCAAGTCTATGCTTTTTCGTTATTTTAATATTTTCAATAATTTTTCAAATTCTTATATTTGACTTAGACCAGTTTCAAAATTATGGTCACATTTAGGAGGATTGCGTACCTATGAAAAACAATGTGTACATATGATATATTGCACATACGAAAAATACTTCTCATCCACACACACACACACACACACACACACTCATATACAT
The DNA here is from genome assembly GCA_963978525.1 of Ornithomya fringillina. Lineage (NCBI taxonomy): Eukaryota > Metazoa > Arthropoda > Insecta > Diptera > Hippoboscidae > Ornithomya > Ornithomya fringillina. The sequence goes on along the minus strand of OZ021694.1, from coordinate 20,696,873 downwards.
ATCATACACAGCAAACAAATCAACGTAAATTCATAGTCTGAGCATATGTTTTGTTCGTGCTGATGTCGGTTAAAAGTAAAAATATGATACTCCTGTATGATAAATAAGCACAGGTTTAATTGTATGTGCGTGTATGTTTATGTGTATATTCTTTTTTTTTTTTGTTTTTTTTTGTAAGGCTTCGTGACTGAATGAATAGTAGTAGCAATGCGCTTGAGGAAGGCCATCATCATCACCATGAGGGAATAATGTTGTGCAATATTTTTTAAAGACAAAACCAACGATGAAAGTTTTAAATTTCATAAACGGGGAAATTCTCAAATAAACACTTAAACACGTTCCAACAAAACACTTTAAGCTGTACATAGGGGAAGACTAAAATGTTGTGTTAGAGGTATGCAAGAAATAGTTGTGCTAGTAAAGAAGAACAAGTCACCTAAACATAATAATAAAAGCTTACGTACATAAATACAGTGTTGGTCAGTTAAATAGGATTTTGTTAAAAGGTTAGTAAATCTATGATTTATGACATTTTCGGATAAAATTCGGAGTAAGATTACAATCTAATAGAAGTATGTAAACTTATTTTAAATTAGAAGAGAAAACAATGCAGCCAGGAGAACGTGTGGAGTACGTTCGGGGTAAATTCAAAGTTAAAGTCACTTAAAGTTGAAGGAGTATACAAAAATAATTTCAGAATATATTCGAGATCGAAGTATCTTCGGATCAAACTAAATTCGGAGTAAAATTACAGTCGAAATTAGAAAATCAATCATTTCATCATCATAGTGTTAAGTTAACTAAGAGTTAGTAATTTTAATTAATTCTAATGTACTTAATAACTGAATAGGCTTTAGGATGTACGATTTAAGAAGTTCACTTGTTTAAATAAAGTTTTTAACTTTTTAACTAACTGTTTCCCCTAAAAGTTGACCAGAGACATTGATCTCTTATTCAGGCTTCGAAGATGCACAACTCACATTATTACAGCTTTCTTTCTAATCGTATACAACCACCACTATTCACACATACATATATATGTTTATTGTATGAACATTTTTGTTGGTATTTGTTATTTGTTATTGTGGCGTTTTGTTGTTTCTAATAAAAGGATGGAAACACTTGAGGCTGAAAGTTTGCTATAACGGGAAGGATGTTCATGTAGATGATGATAATAATGATGATGGTAATAATAACAAACAACAACAACAACAAACTAAAACAATAGAATGGTAACAGATAAACAACAATAATAATAACAACAACAACAACTCTACTACAGTCAGTGAACAATGAAACACTTGTCTTGGACATGTGCTCGGTATTGAATTGCATGGTGAAAGATGAATGTATGTGAATATGTGTATGTGCTGCTGTATGCTTTCCTTACCATTCCAGCTATTAAAATTTATTCCATTCGATCATAAAATGTGCAACGGATACAAGCAATTAAATTGTTTATGTGGTTAGTATAACACACACAAAAAAAAAGTGGTTTTCCGTCTTTCATTGTTGGTGGTGGTGGTTGGTGATGATGATTCTGAGAGTTTTTAAAACTTACATTTTCGGTCATGCAAGGCAGGAAAGAGTGAGAATGTATTGACAAAGCTTTTAAGAGAAATGAACAGTGAAAATGAAATCAACAGCAGCAACAACAACAATAAAACTACAAAAAAAAAAAAAAAGAAGAACGGAACCAAGCACTTAACACAATCATCGGTGAAGTTGTTTAGAGGAGAGCAAGGCAAGACGAGAAGGAAGGAATATAACGAAAATGTTGTAAAATAAAAACCAATAAAATCACAAAATCTTGATGGAGGAGTAAAAACGGATTGTATTGTATAACATTTTATTTTTTATGAAGCTTTCAATATGTGTCATCATCATCATCATCCAAAACACGCAACGCACATATACTTCTATACATACTCCCCCGCCACCCAAGTCTTCGGGGATAAAGAAAAAAACAAAAAAAAAAAGGATGTGTTTGCTTGGTTATTATCCTTACCGAACTGCTGCTGATTGTGGCTGCCATTGTATTGCCGTGTCGTACAATATCGTATAACATTTATTGTATTTTTACTGGCAATAATGTTTTTTTCGTATCATTTCGCAAAGAATTTTTATTATAGCACAATAAGTAGTGCAAGCTTTATGGTACACATATACATACAATAATATAAGTGTGATAAAAGTTTAATAGAAGGACAAAGTATGGAAAACGACAAAATAACAAGTGAACAAAATTAATGGGGCTTAGATCAAATCTTAAATATCCTTCATGGTGGGCGTGGCAAGTCAAATTTTACGATGATTAAGTTTTTTTTTTTTGTAAATTGGCGTTTGTATTATCCGAATTCAATAAAAAAAAAAAAAACACGCACGCACATATAGATTGATTTCGTTTTCTATGTTGATCAAGAATATATATACTTTGTATGGTCTCGGACGCCTCCTTTTTGCTGTTGCAAATAGAATGGCAAACTTAGTACACCTCCCATTTTATGTGGAGTGTATAAAAATGAGACGATGATGAGTGTCTGACAGTTTTTTCCTTTTTTTTTTTGTTATTATATGATGGATAGAAACGCACATTAAGTACACGCAAGTATTTGTGAATGTGTGTATGTCTGGGAAGATGACAATCTGACGGCGGCATCTTGCCTGCGATTCGTTTTGCCTCATAACAATACGGTTTACATAATAGCACTTGTTTCATTTTGTTATAATAATAATAAAAAAAAAAAAACAAACATTTTTATTCATTCTCATTACAATTCGGGCCATGGGCAAGAAAATATATAATTTGAGAGATTTTTCGTACAAATCATCACAACCGAGTCATTATTTTTGATGAAAAGTATGAAAAGTTCAAGATTTTAATCATATCCAAAAGGACTTTTTGTTAATTTACACACCTTCATCCCTAATACACTTATTATTATGGTGCACTAGGAGGATAATGGCAGACTCTTCTATTAAAGGGCGGTATTCATCATTGAAAATTTTTCTTTTACTGATGGACGTACAAACAAAAAATATATTAACTTTTATGCAGTAGCAGTTTTAAAGGTAGGTCGGGTGAGTAACTTAAGGTAGCTTAAGCCCTGCAATGTGTAGAGGTTTTAAAATTGCAGAAAGTCTTTTAAACACTTGCAATATAATGAAAAATTCTACTTAACTTGCTATGCAAAGATCGTTTTATGGAAAAATCTACACTTTTTGATATTCATCAAAAAAAAAAAAAAAATAAAAATTTTATACAAAAATTTCATTTGTTAAAAAGTTAAATCTAGCCGGGATTCAAAGGAATTCCATAATTTTTATTTTTTTGTCCATTTTTTGCAAAGGCAAAAATCTTTTATTCTAAATTTTCTAAAAAAAATTTGTACCGAGACCTTAATTGACCCGTTCTAGCAATTCAGGAGAGGAACAAGGGTTGATTATCTCACTTAATAAAAGCCACGCCCATTATTTAAAAGTAGTATTGTCTTCTTAATCTCTTATTATAATACAATAAGGGGGATTTTGAAGATTTTTTTTTGGCATTCTTAGAACCAAACCAAAGCACAACTTAAAAATCTAATAATTTGTTAATTTTTTAAGTTTTAATTCATTAATTATTTAAACAATATTTTGGGTTTTCAATTTTATTTAAAAAATAAAATATCTTAAATAAATTATATAGAAAAATAATTTTTTTAAAATGGCATATGTAAACTTATATTTACCATTTTATCTATCATGCTGCAAAATTAAAAAAAAAAACAACTGATTTTATAAAAGAAACTGTTAAATAACTACCCATCTGTGTCAATCTCAACACAGCACTCTTGTTAATGAGATGTTTGTCCAACCCAAGGGCATTAATAAACTAGCTGCACGTGTTGGGCAGCAGCAACAACTTTATTGCCATTTCAAATAATATATTTAATGCATTAATACTTTATCATTTTCCTAAAGGACCCTTCAAACCGGTAACATGGGCAGCAATACTCATACAAAAAACACAACATTATGTCAATAAATATTATTGGAAAGCATGTTGAAGTAAACCTACAAGATTTGTTGTCTTAAAAAAAAAAAAAAAAAAAAAAAACCGAAGACTCATACACTCCTGGGAAGTATTGAATTTTATATGCTTTTTTATAAAATTTTATGTTATATCATGTACTGTCACAAAAGTATATTCAATGTCATTAAAAGTTGATTTGAAAATTCTTTATTGTATTATTTGAAAATTTATCTGAACGCTTCTACGGTTGGTCAAGTGAATCTTTGTTTTAATAATATTTATTATTATTCACTACTTATTATTATTATAATAATTTTTATTTTCATTTTACTTAAATTAAATGGCCCACAAAGCGTTTCCCTTTTATTGCTTTTTTTTGCCTAAAAGAAAAAGTTTTTAATTATGTTGCATAACTTATTTTTTAATAAAAAAAAAACTACTATAGAGTACTTTTGCTTCGTTAAAACGCTTAAAACGCTTGGTACGCGTCTAAAGAAAACTGAGTAGTATACCCTCCACCTAAGATGAGGTTATATTAAGTTTGTCATTAGGAGGAAGGGGGCGTTCGAGTCCCTACAAAGTATATAAATTCTTTTTCAGCACCCAAAAGTGAGACGCATGTATGTCCGCTTGTCCTTGAACATTAATTCCATTTGTTCTAAGATAAATTTTGTGACAAATTTTAGTACAAACGTGAACTTAATTTTTAAGTCTTATAACTTAGAAACGCCTGAACGGATTTTGTTTCTGAGAAGACTTGTAAAGCTTTTAAAGAAAACATATTTGTAAGCGTGGCACTAGCCATTCTTCAGCTTTGTCAGCTATTTCTGACGTCTGCTTTGGGCTATTCCAAACGGAATAGCACCCGCCATCTTATGTGTTGAAGGTATAAAAGTTTCCATTAAAAGTGTTTACAATTCAATGTAAGCCCAAGTATTTCGTTTTATTCCGCTTTACAAAATTTCTAGTAGGAAAAATTAACCATTTTTTAGGCCAACTAACATTTCCAACACCCCAAAAACAAAAGATTGGATTTGAAGGAAAAAGTTTTTATGGTACACGTAACGAAAAAGCCAAACTCATCAACTTTGGCGAGAGCACAAATGAAAAACACTAAACAACACCAAAAATAGTAGAAAAAGAAAAAAAAAAAAAACTCTGGCACTCACAATGTTAGAGAGAAAATAACATTTTGTTATTATTTCAAATGAGTGAGAAGGCAGAAGACAATCCAACAATGATACCGATGACGATGGCAGCTGCTGGGACCATAAACAAATTTCTGGATTTTTATACAAACTGCTGCAAGTCACGAATTGTTGCTAAATAGCTAAAAATCAAGCCAAAAATATTAAAAGTCTTTTCCTTAAACTCCGGTGCAATTACAAACGCAACTAAAAGTTTCGCTTCCGTTTACTTTACACACACTCACACAGAGAAAGAGTCAACCACTGTATTAACATGTTTAATTTGTTGATGTTGCTGTAGTGCTCTACGAGTAAATGTGGTTTGGTTGTGATGGTTTAGTTGTTGTTGTTATTATTGTGGTTGTTGGTGTTGTTATATATTTTTCCTATCTTTTGGTTGCATCTTTCATTTGGGCTCTTCTGTTTGTCTGTCTGTCCGTCTTCATTTAATATATTTGTTTAAATTTTGGTTTTTTGTTGTTCTTGGTGTTGTTGCTCTATGTTAATTACATACAAATTTCCAAGTTGGCAGCTACACAGCATTACCAGCTTGAACACTTGAAATAGTTTTGCAATAAAAGGCAGAGAAACGTGATGATGATGACATCATGATCGTCATCATGATGATGATAATGGTTGATAACAGAAGGAATGCCACATAATCAACTTTTCCAACCCACCCACATAAAAAAATTCCAACAATTAAACCTCACTTTAGAATGATGAATATTAAACAGGAACAAAACTGTGTGGAAATGAAAAAAAAAAAGAGAAAAAAATTCCCTCTACAGCGATGCGCTGACACTTAAAGTTGTAAAAAAAGTGTAATTTGATTAAGTATAAGAATGTCAGGAAGACACACACACATACACATGTTAGATTTTTTGTTTTGTTAAAAAGCGATATGAGAATATGCGGGAAATACTCTAAACTGCAGGTGGATATATAGCCAACCAATCAATCGAACTAGTAAACGGAAAAAATGGAAATACACAAACAAATTTTGTTGCCAACGTTTTCCAAGTCGTAAGGGAACAAATTTTAGCCTTTAGTGCTTCTTTTAATATCCTCCAAATAAGACGGATATATACATGTCTGTCCGTGAGTGCTTCTGTTGTAGGCATTCTCATGTCGTAAATTAAGAGATATTGAATTTTAAAATTTTATACAATACGTACTGTATTCTAGAGCTTATCATCTTATTAAATACGCCCGTATTTCGTTTATAAATAAGGAGAATGTTTTAGCTGTTGGTTTTACCTAAAGATTGTTGAAGTCAGTAGCGCACATAACTAGGATATAGTACAAGAAGTACAAGAGTAATAGATTTCCTATTTTTCTCAAATTGTCTTCTCTTCAGTGTTGACATACGACCATTCACAAGGCATCCATTTCTATCCATGTCTATATTTACATATATAGTGTATGCACTAAAAGTCGAGCATTCTTTTACATTTGAAAGGCATCCCACAACTCGTATTGATTTATAACGTACAGTAACAGCAGGACAGATATTATAGCTGTAGCGGCAACGAATTCAATTAGATTGTATCGTGTTCAGCTTAATTGCCTATTAAGCTAGAGAAGAAAAAACTTTCGATCAAAATGAACAACGGAATAGCGAAATGGTCGTCTGTAGTCTAATAGTAATGGAAATGACAGGAAGAGGGGAGGATAGGAGACATATTTTCAATCTTCTCCATTCACCAGTCAACTAAGCAGCAATTCAATTATATTCAGCTACTCAGTGTGTATGGTTGGTTCATGTATAAAGTAGTTTTGTATGTTCGCTCCATGTGAGTGTTGTGAAATTAGAAATATATACAAACACATACACAAACACAACACATTTTAGTACTATGATGACCATTATTTCTATATGAAATAACAAAAAGCGACGACATTCCATTAAATCTCACACTGGGCTCTATGCATTTTCTTTTAAGCGTAAGTGTAATTGTAATAAGGACGACGACGACAACAATCACACACACATAAACAAGCACATCTATGGATAATAACTTAAGAAAACTTATGCTAAAATTAATTGATTGCTATACCAAATTACATGTAAATGCCATGTGTTGATAATTAATGTAAAACGCCAACAATTACAACACATGCTTGCACGCTATTATTGCATTATAAATATTGTATAATGACAATTAAAAAGCACGTAAGAAAATTAAAATTGGCTTAAGCCAAATATTAAATGCCCTCCTTCAACTATATACAAAAAATGGGCGTGGCTAATACATGATAACGCTCTTTTATTTTCACAAAATATGGTTTTTTAAATAAACTGTGGGCGTGCCCATTATCTAGGTTTTATTTGTAGGCGGGATTGTTTTTATTACATTTCACAGAAGTATCTAAGAGAGGAAACTAAAAAAAAAAAATGGTTTTTTCTAGGCACCCTAGCATTCCAAGGAGAATATATGTCTAAATATTTTCTGTTTTTCATAAGAAATATGGAAAATTTATTAAAAAAAAATAATATTTTTTCAGTTTTTGTTGCATTGTGAGCGTGTCGCTTAACGGATTTCGCCTAATTTTAATACCAATTAAAACTTACGTCGAGTTTGGGAGCACAGAACACAAACACAGGTAAACAGACACACAGGCATGTCCAGATCGACGCAGTGCTGAATTAGAATATACATACTTTGTAAACATTTTAACAAAGTCATATATATCTCCAGGTTGGTGGCTTCCAAATGTATATGCTTTTGCGTAATCAGTATTGAATGTTACCATATGCTAATATTACATTGCCGCCTTGTCGACGCTTTAATGTTGAAACGGAATGACGCATTTTTTCAACAATAATCAAAACAACAACAACATTGTCATAATTGTTGTTTTATTGTTATTGTAAAAAGATTATATTGTGTTTGTAAGGTTTTCATCCATTTATTCATAACATAACTTTCAGTCATTTTACAAAAAAAGAGTGCATGTGTGAAAGTAAGTGTGCGTTGTTACATGCGAGGCGAAGAAAACTCAAGTAAGTTATGCGACAAAAAAAAACAAATATTAAAATCGTCTTGTATAGAGCACAGTATGTGGTAACTCTAACACACATATTGTTGTTAAAGATATTACAAACTCTCGTTTACGTAAAGAGAGCATTACATGCTTTCGTTTTTTTTTTCTCCAATAGTGTTATAAAATATACAAAATTATGTATTTATGAATAATTTACTAAATGTGTGATGGGGAGGAGAAAAGAGTGGAATAGTATTTGCCCAAAAATTTCAATTTTGGTTAATAAAATTTGTTGTCAATGTGTGTGTGGATGTGTGTGTATGTTTAGTAAACACTTTGTAAAACTTTTTATACCCTGCACTACTTGTGGCAAAGGGTATATTAAGTTTGTGCAGATCTTTGTAATTAGTAAACGGCACATAGCCGTTTTATACCAAAACGATTTATACTCGTCTTTACGTCTGGGTGTCCATGTCAATTTCCGTGCAAGCTACAGTTTATATATTTTGAGAAATTTTAATAAAATTTGATGCAAGTGCTTTCTTCGGCCTAAATAGGAACTCTTTTTGAAATAAACCGAATTGAACCATTTTTCAAACCTTCCTTCTTATAAGGTCCCATTTTAATAAGTCTTTAAAAAAAAAAAAAAATATTACAATTTTTAATATTTTTTAACAAAATTTGGTAAAGAATCTTCATAAGATTCATAATAGGCTAATTGTACTCAATCGGATGACTTTTAAAACTCCTTTCCATATAATCATATATCACAAAGAGACGTCTGGCAAATTCTCCCCTTTAACAACAAAACTAATTGTAGCTAAATTTGTGAAAATAAGTGATCTAGAGTATTAAATGGTCGTGCTTGAACGACTATAACATTTTCTCTTGTTTTTTATTATATTATATTGTATTTTATGCATTTACTGCTTAATGCGATTCCTCTTCCTCAATAACTTACAAAGTATAGTTTTATTTTCCGCTTTTTATATCCCATATCATTTGTTTATATGATGTATGGGGTAATAATAACATTATTAGGGAGTTTTTAGCATATTAAATGCATTTTATGTTACAACTTTATATACTTTATATACTTTTAAACTAAATCACTAAATAAAAGCTTTAAAAGGATTTTTGAAAAAAAAAAAAATAGAAAAAAATGTCCACTATTAATTTGTTATAAGAAGACTCTAGTATAGACTGTACCATCGAAATTTGTAAAGTTGTTTTCTAAAATTTTTCTGAATGACTTTTTATACTTGTAGCTCTTCCTTGGTATGACCTCACTTGTTGTGATAGCTTTCAAAATTAAATAAATAAATTTAAATTCTCCCCCTCTTTCCTTCACTTTGTGGTTTAATCATAATAGTTTTTTTTTTTCTTGCTTTTTTGTTTTTCCTTCATAAAACTACCATTAGATAATTGCTTCCCATAAAATAATATCACTTTTAACTGGGAAAACTTTGGCAAATAGTTTCGTAAATGGATGGTATGTGCGTAGACGCCCAGCAATTAGATTTGGATATATATAAAGGATTTATATACATGTACACACATTTATATATAAGGAAAGGTCATATGAAGTTGGTTGTTGTATTGTGTTTTCTTTCCGTATGAAAAAGCAAAAGAGAGAAATAAATTAATAAGAGTAGCGAGAGCTAAGCTATTAATCCAATTTTTTTTTTCTTTTTATTAATCACACCAACAACAACAACTGACAAATAATTACATTAGTATTTTTGCTTAATATTTTATTGGATAATTTTTTAGGATTCTAATAATATTTGGAGAAGCTTTTCTATTTATGGTAAATGGTTTAATTAGCTTAATTATATATACCACAAAATTGTACAAAAGTATATTGTACTTATGCAGCAAATTTTTAATGGGCGGGGCTCTAACCATTTGCATAGGAAAGAACTTTTTAAAAAATAAATGTTTCAAAATCCCTCCAACCCTTTCTAAGTTATGAGACTTTCAAAAATATGTCGAATCAAGATTTTTGAAATTTTCTTAATACTTTAGCACCTATTTTTGTACTTTTGAAGTGAAATGAAAATTTTGGAAAACTTTTCGTACTTTTAAGTCTAACTTTTTAGTACTAAAAGTTTCATATTTTTACGTGACTAAAAAGTTTTAGAATTATATTCAATATTTCAGTGTCTTAAAGAAAGTTTTGTTTCAAGTTTTAGAACTTGAAAGTAATTTTACATCTGTTTTTTGTAGTATTAAAAATTAAAACAATTGATACCAATTCCTAGACTTTATAGAACAATTCAAAATGTTGAGACTAATTCTTGGTACTAACCTTAATATATTCGCTTAATTTCAATAATGGTTTTTAAATTTTTTTCATAAAGCTTTAAAGGATCTAAACTGTCAGTTCTCCGCGTTTTTAAAAAGTTAAGTTTTAAATTCATTAACGCGCTTGTCTTTGGCTAACTTGCTATCCTTTTCATTATTTATTTAAAAAGTTTTGTTTTATAACTGATAAAATCTTACTAATTTTGTATGGGTGTAGTTTACAAATTTCCTCACTAGTTTCTTTACACCACCGCACACATATATCTCTGATATATAAAATTGACTATTTAATCACTAGCACTCATTAATATAAAATGAATTAAAGTTTAATTGCAAATGAGACAGAGCAACACAGCAGCAGCAGCAGCAGTTGCAATTGCTAACTTTGTTTTAAAGAAAATAAACTATATATCCAAGTATATGAAATAAAGAAGAAGAACAGCAAAAACAATGGTTATCATATATTGAAGTGGTAATAAGCTCATCGCTACGTTCCGTTTACAAATTGAAAGGAAGCAAAGAAAATTATTATTATTTGTTTTTTGTTTCTAACAAAACTCCATTTATACCATTGTGGGCGAACGGTGATGGGTAGCACTGTACATATTTACATCAACGACTCATTGGAGACATTGGTTGCCAGGATAATAAAGGGTTTCTCTCTCGATGCTTACTTAATATTACAAAAATGTAAATATGTTTGGATGGGTGTGTGTGTGTGTGTGAGTGGGCGTTGTAAAGTAAATTGTAAAATTGCTGCTGAAACGTTTTCTGCATAAAATGCTTGTCATTTGGCCATTGCCAGCAACTACAACAGTTACACTAATAATAATAATAATAAAAACAATGCATATAAAACAAAATCAAATTAACAAAGAAGAAGAAGTATAAGAAAAAAGTGCGACACACAACTGATCAAAGCCAACATTGCACTACACACCGCTGCTCTACGAAAATACAATTGCAGCTTAAAGAAATGCTGTAAACGTAATAATAGCTGGAGCTGCCAATAGCTAAGTGAGCAAAAAAACAAAAGAACAGAAAAAACCAAGTAGTAAAAATAAATTTGGTTTAGGCAAAATCTTAAATACCCTATACATCTACATAAAAATGGTAAGTGTGGCAAAGTTATGAAAATTGTTGATGTATTTGCTATCAAACCACGCCTATTTTTGGCTTATCGTTGAATGGGGTAATTATAAATATGTATACAAAATTACATCTTCTTAGGAAAATTTTTGTGGGAGATATATTAGATGTTTGCTGATTGTGGGCGTGGATTTTGACAAATTCTGCCCATTTTAAGTAACGATCTGCCTGCAGAAACGTAACGTGTCTGTACAAATTTTCAAAATTCATTAAAAAACAAAATGAACGACCGTGGCAGTGTTACTACCAGACGGACACACGGACATATAAGATCAACTGAGATTTTCATACTGATCAATAATATGTAGATATTTTGTAGGGTTTTCGATGCTTCCTTTGGGTTGTTTCAAATGGAATAAAACATTTAGTATGCCCCCGTATCTTATGCGAAAGGTATAACAAAATAGCAGAACAGAAGAAGAAGGCGATGATTGTAAGTATAGGGCTGCCAATATTGAATATGCTTAAGAAATGAATTGGAGGATGGAGATGAAGATATTAGTTTTCTCCAGTAGTGCGATAATTCAATTTTAAGTGTATGAAAAGCATCGAACACAAGCCAACATGTAGCACTTTATAAATATATGTTGAAACACAGTAGTTATAGTGGTATGTAGCTGTAAACTTACTCATATGACAAGCTGCATTAGATTGCTAGTTTTGTTGTACTAAAGAAACTGTAAACAGAGTACATTAAATAAGTTTAACTTTAAATGACTGTAGTTGGTGTAGAGAAAAGAACTGTACTTTGTAGTAGAGAGACAGAGACTCATTTATACAGTAAATGACATCGTTTAGCAAAATAATTGCCAGCTTACAGCTAACAATTGTCACACAGTATGGAATTTAATCATAAAAATAAACTACAACTATGACTTGAAAAAAAACAAAACAACAAGTAATAAAAAGCATAAAACAACAAGAACTTGATTTAAACCAAATCTTAAATACCCTTAATATGAAAATTAAAATTTAAAATCAATATTGAATAGAAATATTAAACTGTAATTTTGTCTTTTTTTTGTATAAAATTAATAAATAAATATTCTTAATTATATATGGTGTTGTGTCTCCCAATAACACCTTACAACAAAATATTACTATACATTATAATAATAAAAAAAAGTGAACCTATTTGAAATTTTTATTAATTTTTTGCGACTGATTTTTTTTTTCAATATCTCTTAAAAAGTGTTTCAATAAACTTTTTTTTTTGTCATATAATGATGATATGATTTATTAAAAAAGTCACAAACGTTTCGCTTTTCTTCATCAGCCTTCATTTTATACATAAACACAACGAAATGAGAAAAAAAACTAAACTTGTGCAACAATTGTCATAGGAGCAATCAAAATAACGGAGCCTGTACAAAACTGGTTACTGAGCACACAGGAAGTGTAAAATAGCTTTGGTTAGCTTGGCTTTGGTTGGCTTGCCTTCACTTGAACACCGCATCAAACTTTTTTTATTTTACAATAGAATTTTTCAACTGCAACACTTTTCGTATATATACTTAAAAAATAAAAACTGTCGATTTCAATTTTTTGTGCCAACATTTCACATGCATAATAAATGGGGATTCATAACAAAAGAAAAATGGAATAGAGGATTAAAGTAATAGATAGAAGTGGAAAAATTTTACGCACAGATGTAAATTTCCCAGATCTAAGCAGCATACAATAGCCATTGGAAAAATCATTGCACAATAGAAAGCACCGAAGAAATCCATGGAAAAGGAAAAGTGTAAGAAAATCAAAAACACTTGATTTACATATACATTGATAATGGAGAGAGAATCGTATTAACTTAAATTTAAGAAACGTTAACCCACGTTTATTCGTTCTAGAAAACTTTAATAAGTATTTAAGTGTGTCAGTGAAGTTTCAAAAAGTGCAGTTACACTCTAAAAAATATAAAAATCATTTATAGCTTTTGATTTTAGCACTAATGTTTATAACCTCTACATAAGACAGGTCACGTTTGCCATACCTAGAAGCAGGCGTCAGAGATCCTACAAAATGTATTTATTCTTGAACTGAGTTGATCTAGACATGCATGTCCAGGTCTGAGTGTTGTTGGCATTATAGACGCGCCCACAATTTACAGAAAAATTTACTCCACGAAAAACTGGACTTTTAAGGTGAAGGCGTAATCAAATACCTGCCACACCCATTATTGTAGATGTGGAGGTTATTTAAGATTTGGTGTAAGACAAATTTAGTTTTCTTGCTTGTATTTTTTAAATATAAATTTCACTAGTTTGGATATTAATACATTTTGAGTACTTGATTACTAATTTATAATAGTTTGGTTGTTATCAGTAAAAACTGCTTCTTGATTATTGAACAATTGACCTAAACTTGTAAGACTTTAATATTTTTCCAAAACCATTATACATCCGTATTATCCGTTTCCTTTATTAAGTATGTACATGCAATACAAAAATAATTTTTCAATTAATTTAAATTGTCAAACGGACCATAATGTGTTAATTGCATTTTTTTTTTATTTTTTTTATTACACAATTTTATATGAAACTCTCTAAATGAACTTCCACAACTTGCTGGCTTACTACGCTTAATGTCTTCTCTGCGAAATGACAGTAAAATGGAGGATGCGAATAATGTTGGAAATATAAACGATGATACACAAAAGACATTACAGCTAACTCAGCTGAACACATTTGCACTATGAACATACATATATATATTAAGAAGATATAAAATCAAATGTTAAGAAGAGGGAGGGGGTGAGGGCGAAGTAAAAAAGCAAAAGTGGGAGTTGAAGACAAGTTCATTTAAAGTAGGTATCGACTGGTGTGTTTAACTTGAAGGAACACAATAACAAAAAAGAAAAATATAATATATAAGAAAAAAAAAAAAACCGAACTTGATAAAGTATTTGTCCTGCATGACATTCAGGTTTTTCGTTCTTTAGCGCTTTTCCTCGATTAAACATTAAAGTAAAGAACAAGGTCTCTCTCTTCTTCTCACCCTCCCCCTCTCACCAGCACTCCGTTACTTTACCATGTTATGTCATGTCGTATTTCCTTTTTTTATGTGTATTGAACTGAGATTTCTTGAAGTGTGCCATAAAGAGATGTTGTCGGTGTAGATGTTAAAACATTTTGCGTGACATTAACTTTTTCTTACTTTAATCAAGCATAATGTTTCAGTTGGAAAACAGAGGGAGCAGCTCTCTTCGCTAGTTAACTATACTGGTTTTCCTTATTGCTCAAACATAACTATCATATAACAAGAAATGAGTTATGAAAGCAAAACTCTTTTTTTTTTTTTTTTTGTCTTCTTTCTTACAAAGAGATCCTGTGCATATATTATCGTTCAAGTGTGTTAGTGTATGGAGCATAAACAGTTAACTTAATTATAATTGATTTGAAACTTTTCATGTTCGCTTGATGGATTTCTATTTTCGTTTTATCTTCATTAAGAAACAATGTTTGATTCTTTCGTTCTTTCATTCTGTGCTTTTTTTTTTTTGTTTGTTTTTGTTTTATTAAAAAGTTTTCGCCACTTTGCAGCAATTTTGATTCAATTAAATAATTATATTTCTGAGAATTAAAACACACATTATAACATTACTTTTATGACAGTTAGCAGACAATAGGCAACAAAAAAAAAGTTCCTTAACAAAAAAAAAAAAAAACTTTTTTTCTCAGTAGGATCAATGTTCGGCGTTTAATGTACTGTATACTTATTTAATAACTTTTGCTATTGTAATCACTGTTATTGTTGTTGTTGTTGTTGTTTTTTTTTTCTAAAAGGAAAATACCATTACCGTTGAAAGACGCGGAAAATGTGAATAGACATCAAAGATGAGTAATAAAAGTGAAAAGGATGAAGAAGAAGAAGAAGAAGAACTTTCAATTAAAGTTTTAATCTTTAATCCCAAATGTCTTTTTACGGAAATGCACGTATTGTGAGTAAGATGGGAAAGTATGAAAATGGAAAAAAGGTTTCGGCGGCAATGCAAGCTAACAAGTAAACAACTAAATTTGGCTCAAGACGAATCTTAAATACTATCAACACAAAAAGTGAGCATGACAGGTTTATGATGATGCCTTTAAATAGAAAACGTATTGCGCATTATTTTACAAATTGAGTTTTACCCGGAATATTTTTTATAAATTAATTTGACCACGCCCAAAAAAAGTAAAAAGGGGCTTTTAATTTAAAACCGACTACATAAAGTATTGGAAAGCTGAATAGTAATTAGTGTCACGCCCCCTGCTTGTATGTAGATGTGAAGATTTAAGATTTTCTTTGACAAATTTAGTTCTTTCACTAATTTTTAGGTTTATTTGTTAAGTGAAAAATGTTGATAAATTGTGGGTGTGGCTTTTTATCCTATTCGCTAAATTTTAAACTTAGTTACCTATAACTTTTATATATTATGTAACGATTTACGTACTAGTAGAAATCAAATATTTTCATTTCAGCGAAAAAACGAATAAAAAAAAATTGAAATTAAAGTTGAAATTACTCACCTCCATGTTAAATCTGTTTTATCCCATTTGGGTCCTTGCAAGACATAACGTTTGATTCGATGCCGTCTTATATGATGTAAATTATCTGGTGAGAATGTTGTCGTTTCATTATTATCACCAACACCACAACGCGGCGTTCGTATCAATTTACGCGTAGAAGCATCAATTTCTCCCGTTACTGGAATGTTGCCAAAACGCTATATGGTACAAATGGAAAAAGTAGAAAAAGAAAATATTTAAAATTATAAAAATTAGATTAGAAATTTAAGAAACGAAAACAGAAAGAAGCCAACAACTTTTTTAATTGGCTTATGTTTTGTCTACCTGTAGATTTCTTATGGCATCCTTAAGCTGTTCTTCGGTGCGCAATGCTCCGGTCTCTATATCAGATTTGGGCAGATAATCAAATTCCATCAAATAGTTGTACTGGAAAGAAAAAACCAAAAACAAACCATTAAAAGAATGATTACAAAATGGCAACTAAAGTAAAGGATTTTCAGTTATTAGCATGCACTTACAGGTGGGCAGATAGCCAAAAAGTAAATGGAGATAAGTAATCTTTATGAATAAAAACATATTAAATTTGTGTGTGGTTTGAGTCAAAGGTAAAAAGTACCCTTCATTTTTATCCGAATAATAAGGGCGTGGTAACGCCTTCTAATACAGTCCATATTACCTATAAACTTAATACGTAATATATACTTTTTTGATGCAAAATATATGAAATTTTATCTTTGAGGCTGTGAGTGACATTTGTGGGCATGGCACTTAATCTCTTTGACCCAATATTTAAAAAAAATTCAATTTTTAAGTTTTCTTTTCGAGTCTATAAGAGATTTTTTTTGGGTGTGGCACTTAACTTATTTTATTTTTATTCTTCAGATCTATATTTCATATAAAACATTTAAGTGTTTCAACAAAAACGCGGACGCACAGAAGGACACGTCTGATATCTTTCTCCAAACGTACTATAAACTTTGTTTACTCCACCACCTTATGTGGCGGATAAAATGAATATTTATCACAAACAAAACTTTAAAAAAAAAAATACATGTAATCCCCAAATTAAACCTCAAGAGACAAAGAATTAAACAAACATCATACCGCAAATATCGATAAAAGCGGAAAAAGCTAAAACAATAACAAAAAACAAAATAAAACAAAACAAAATAAACACCTGAATAATGAGCATTGGTCTACAATGGTTTCATGGCAAATTATCAAACTGTTGCCGTTTTCTACTTAAAGTTCCAAAAAAAAAAAAAAAAAAATACAACAACAATCTAAAAATATACAAATGTAAGCCAGTAAAACAACAATTTTTTTTTTAAGAGTTTACTACAAAACATAATTCGGCTTGTTTGGTGTGTAATGATAAGCTTTTTGGAATATTTTTAATGTCTTCCTAGTTTGGATTGTTTCCATCACTAGAAAACAACAGATTTACCCAACAACTAAACAAACGAGCAGCCGACCTATTAAAAATGATAACAATACTTTAAATATAATTATTCTAGAGTAGGAGGAGAAAAATTGTGTTGAAGATAGTGAATGCGTGGTTCCTTATTACAATGGATTAAGTGCAAAGCAAAACAAAAACAAAAAACAAAAACAAAACAAGTGAGCAATATTTTTTGGCAACAACTTCAAAAGATGCATTAGCTAAATATATAAAAGGGAGAGAAGACTACACTTCTAACTAACTATCTTTGTGGCACAGTTTTTATTACTTTTCCAATTCAAACAGACATTTGCCGTTTATGCCACACATATAGTTAACTGTAATCCTAAACATTAACCGAGCAATGCAGTGATGCGACTAGATAACAGCTTCTGGTGCTGTGTCAAAATTTAAAGCAACGAAAATATTATAGTCGAGCAATTGTGACTTTTTAAATCCTACACAAGGTATAATGGATCTTTTTTTTTTTTATAAGGCGCCAAATTGAAAAAAATAATTACAATTTTTGACACTTAGAAAAGGGGCGTTATGCGCCCATTATTTACAAAAAGGAACTGTTGGTCAAAAAAAATTGATTTTTAAAGGATTATTTGAATAATCCTTTAATATATTGAACAGCTTAAAATGAAAATATAAATCCTCTAAACCATGTCCATTTGTGCATTCTTCTATTTTATATAATTAACGTTTTGTATTGTTTGCAATTTTTTGAAATCTGTTGAAAGAATTTTGCACATAGATGTCTTTTGGGCCAAGAACTATTGAAAATGAACTTTATTAAACCAAAGGGGGAACTATTGAAAATTAATCTAATTAAACCATGTTGATCTGTGTGTCTGTCTTTTCTCTTCTTTTTGTGCTTTGTGTCATGGGCGATCGACATTGCCCATGAAAACGGGCTTGGGTTTTGTTTTTTTTTGGGACCCACAACTACATATATAACGCCTTTATTAAAATAAGTCTTTTTATAAAGAAATTATTTAATAATTTCTTAATAAAATTTAGTAAACAATAATAAATGAAGGTTAATAATTCCCAAATTTGGAACCGATCGATCTTTTTTTTTTTTTCAAATTAAGAAACTAAATAGTGCAGGATAAGTTCACTAGTTCACTAGTTTTATGTTTTAATTATCTAATTTATATATATACACACACACACACACATAAATAAATAATTATTTTAACAATATGTTTAAAGTTTAACTGCTCAATAACCGCAAAAACTCATCATTTGAGTGAATAATAAATTAAATAAAATTTATTGTAATAGTAAAAACAGTAACAGCAACAACTATCCGTAATTTAATTGAATTGAATTCCGGCCAATTTAATTGTTGTTCATTCAATTTTCGATAATATTCAACAAAATGTTTTCATTAGGCCAGTGAGAGATAACTAAGAACAAAACATAATAAAAAGCAGTGAGAAAGAGAGAGAGAGAGAGAGAGAGAGAGGGAGATGAACAACGGAAGTGTTGTGCTGACTCACAAAATAAATATATGTATGTATACCATACGGCATTAAAGACAAAATATATTGAAAATCAAACCAAATATGCTGACAATCGATTCAATATATATGTATATATATATATATATATATACATGTGTGTGTGTGTGTATGCATATTCATATTGCAATTGTTTAAAATGTAAAACAATTTATTAAATGATGACTTCTGCCAATACTTGTATAAATACCACTGCAATCTACAATTTACTACATATATGGTTAGCAACTAAATGGCAATTCTGTGCCATATGCTGTGTGTAGAGAAGTTTTATATAACTATTGTATGTATGGTATTACCATTTATAGTAGGTAAATACATGTACACACACAATCAATTGTATATTTATGTGAATTTTTGAAAATGTCAGGTGATAGTTGAAGGCTTCGAAACAATTTATCCCCTTCTCACGTACACATATATAGAGACATCTACGTTAGATACTGAATGTCATAAATTAATACTGAAAATCAATTGATATATAAAATATACGAAAGCTTATGACTAAGTATGTACATTTTATACATTTCATATCTAGTACACGTACATTTATACTCTAACGTCAATTGATTTGATTAAATTTCATTTTAAGACAAAGAAAATCTGATATATTTGATGGTCTCATTGGAGAATTGATCATATTATAATGTATGAAGATAATATGTAAATAAATTTACATATGAATCTATAAAAATTGGCATTTTGTTAGAAGACGACGTAAGTGTTTTGCGCCATAGTAGTAGGGGATATATCTTCTTGGTTGGCATTAACGCAAGCATTAGACTTAAAAGCATGATATGTAAGAAAATAATTGTTTTTGTCGTAGCTACTCCAAGTCATATTTAAAGCTATTTATGATAATTAAGATTCAGCATCACTTTTTTAATCGATTCAATTACGTTCGTTTGTCTGTCCCTGAATATTTGCGCTTAAGCTGCAGGTCGCATTTCTTTAAATATTTTAATGAAATTTATTATAAATCATAAAATTACAAAAATTTTCTTAACATTAAACGTGTCGCGTAATCGTCGCTATATGCATTGCGAACTCTTTCTAGCTGGGCTCTGGATAGCTGGAAAGTGCACCATTTATGTAATTAAGTTGTTTATGGCACAGCTTCAATCGTTAACGTTGTCAAGTTGTTTTTGTGGTTGTTATTGTTGTCGATATTTTGGATCCATATACGATGCACTTACGGTTTTACTGTCAACTGCACGTAGATTCTTTTTTATAGCAGCAGCTATGCAATTATAAGGCAAATAAGTTTGCGTACGTGCATGTGTGTGTGTGTATGTGTGTGTGTGTAGAATAAGTAAGGGTAAGCTATACAATCGCATGATATTTCATACGCCTCATTATGATAAATGAAAAGTTTGCGCTCGTGTATGTGTGTGAGAAAACTAGACAGAGAAACAATGAATGACAAAGAGAATTATAAAGAGAGAGAAAGAGATAGAAAAGAAGATGTAAAGGAAAGTGTGTTAGTGATGGTAGGGAGAAATTTTCATCTTAATTTGAAAACACGAGTTTTCACTTTATGCCAATTTCAATTATGTCACTTGCAACTACTACATGCACACACACAAGCGCATATACACTAACGCACGTATAATTTCAGGAGACAGCTCGTGAAACTTTCATACAAGCATACGTCGCCTGACATTGCTGCCGCTGTGTTGTTAATGTTGTTCTTGTTATTGTTGTTATTGTAGCAAAGTTTCCCCACACGTAGAACCATATGAAGGTGTAATATCATAATTATGTGTGCTTGTTTGTGTGAGTTGTGTTGCGTATATTATACATTACGATTTTGATATGCATACACACGCACACATGTACATATATATACACAATTAAAATTTAAATCTACATATACATCATTTTAACATGATTGGATGCGTAAGTATGGTATATATGCTTGCATGTATATTTTTGTAGGGATATGTATGTGTGGGTGTGTGGATGAGTGTATATAAATGAGATAGTATGCGTTTGAGTTTAATTTTGACACTTGACATAAAGTAGCTGTCAAAATTTCTAAAATCACAAATGCATTCGTTTTCTCCCTCTCCCACTCTCCCGCTCATTCTTTCCTTCTCTTCATGTCTATCTACAAATAAAATAAATTTTTGACACTTAATGTTAAGTACACCGGCTATAAGCTAAGGTGCAACTACAACCAACAATAATATAAAAAAATTTACATTCTTAAACGTTTTATGAAATGGATACAAAAAATTAATATAAAGTCAGTGTAAATTTTTTTTCTATACCCTACTTATGAGATGGAAGGATATGCATGCTACCTAAAATAATTTCTTACAGCCACTCCCTTAACTAAGCCTAATTTTCATATGATCGGAATAATGTTAAAACCCCTTTCCCTACAACACTTTTTAAAGAAATGACTTTTATGGGGCAAAGACTTGGGCTAACTGAACAAATTATTGCCTAAATAGAGCAACCAAATGGTGTAGGGTACTTCCTTTACTTGTTTTCCATGCCTTTTTATGTCATGCCTTCTCTGAAGTAACAACGATTTGATGGCAAAAATCTTTGGCGCCATCGTTACATGGTGTTAAATTTCATGCATCAGTATTGTATGAAAAAAAAAAAAAACAACACTATAGTAAAAATGACATGTAATGAATAATGGGCACATTTGTTGTTGTCGTTACTTGGTAGTTATAAAAGCAATAGTTGATTAATAGAAAAAAAGAGCATAAATTGATGAAATGTGTAGAGAGAGGAGAGTCCAATGGGAGCATATTACTCGTTTGTTAATAAAGTTGTTTGCTTTCATGTTACGTTTCACTTAAGAAATGGAAATACACTTGGTTTGTTATAATGTTTGCAACTAATATAAGAAAATTTTAAGAAGATTAAGAAAAAGTGCTTTCTGCAGCTTTCATGAGTATAAGTGTGTTAAAATTCTTTGAAATCAAAATAAATCATATAAAAGCTACATCCTATGTTATGCGTCATAATTCTATTCCCTTCAATTTCTTACAAATTTCATTAAGTTGTAGCATGCTCAATAAACCCATATATGAAAATTTCCTTTTATTTTTCTTGCATTAATTGATTAATAGAGTTTTTCTCATAAAACCAGACAATTCATGTTGTAACAGATAACATCTTGATTTTTATCGATAACACCAGTTGGTTGGTTACAAAGTATTCATACTTCAGGCACCACCACACTTGTGCATAAGTCAAAAGATGATATTCTAGCATCAATTGCTAGCCATAATATTGCAATTATTTCGTATAAATTTTTATTATTAATCTTTTGACTCCTGTCATATCACTTATAAATAACGCTTAAGAACCATCTTCTGATACTCTGTGGCAATCATTAGAATTATTCATAAATATAAAGTGACGTTGGTTACAAAGACTTTTAAAGTTATTTAGTATAGAAATTTGAGTCATTCTGATTAATCCGTCTGTAAATCCATCTATTTACTATCAAAGTTATATTATATAGCCGAGAAGATTTTTTTTTAAATTAACTCGCTCACAATTATATTGTATTACATTTCCATTACTGTAACGTTTGATATATTAAGTTGACATTTTTTACATATATTTCTAGTTTCTGTATGGAGACTGCTATTTAAATTGGGTAAAATGGGTCAAAAGCCACGCCCACTTTAACAAAAATATATTTATCTGACGTAAGAATTTAGCAATTTAGTTTAAATTTAATGCACATATTTATAAGTACCCCATGCATCATTGAGCCAAAAATTTAAGGGATTGGATAACAAAAACGTCCAAAATCGACAAAAATCGATATAGCTGCCATAAAAATTGTCCTAGAAAGTTGAAAGAAATTTAATATACATATTTATATTATGTATCTGCCACGCCCACTGTTTTTTTAATCTTTAATCTTTCAAATTGTGGGGGATTCCTCAGATAAATTTGTTTTTTTTTCTTTACTTGTTAAAATTAATATGTCGAAAATTAGGAATTTATTTTTAGTTCATGAATGTGACAATTTATAAAAATTTTATTTGGCGTAAAATTTAATGAATTTTTAATTCATGTACTATTAAAGATACCTGCCGTGCCCACTAATTGTACGTCAAAGGGGAGGTTAAACTTTAGCCAAAGTTAATCTTTTTTATACATTTTCTAACTCATAGACTAAATACATACAAGTTTAGATGCGTGCCATAGCTTGCCAATGTCTGGTGTTCAAAGTTATGTCAATTGTTTTGGCTGATGGCGGAAAATGTATTTTTAAATAAAGTGTTTGGAAGCACAATTACAAAACAAACATTAAAACGTAAACATAAACGTTGTGGATTAAAACTGGTTTTCAAACGTAAAAAATATATTGAGTGTGCATTTACTTAAGAGAGAAAAAAAAAACACTTTGGATTGGTTAATAAAATCCTTTATAAATTGATGTAACGCAATCTATTGTAACTTTGAACTTTGAAAATAAACAGAAAATTGTGTTTTAATTAACAACAACAACAACAACAACAACAACATTTGCTAAAGAACATGTAACCACGAGAGTGGTATATGATGGACTATATTTGGTCACAGAAAAGTGAAACCATAAAAGGAAACTTGCACCAGACAAAGATCAACAATTTAGCAGCAGCTGTTACTATACTTTAACCAGCTTGACTAGCTGATGAAGATGATGTTGGCGATAAAGCCATACCAAGTTCAATTCAATACAGTTCAGTATAGTTCAGTTTAATGATGCATTGTAATCTACCACAAAGGGGCAGAATTTTCTGTAAAAATTCGAAAACTCTAGACACAGACAAATAATTGCGGCAATACATACAAAACCACTTTAGACCATGTTTGTATATGGCATAACATTTGATGGGTATGTTGATCAATCCAAATCAAGTAATAAAACATCAAACTAAACACTACTGTTCTGCTAGGAATTGTATGAAGAACGAAACAAATGATACATGGAAAAATAAAGAATAAAATGTGAAAATGTTTAAATTTAAAAATGATTATAAACCATCTTCGCCATCAAATTCAGAATTGAGTTTGAGTGTAATCGTTAACATATTTTTTAAAGCCTTATAACTTAGAAACTGTTAACTGAAAACTTTCGAAATTAAGTCATCTCTTAAAGAAAGTATATTTGAAGGGTGTGGCACCACCCACTTAGTTAATAAACGGCATTTATTTTTAAGAAAGTCGTTTGCTAAGAAAAAGGTCAGTGCCACGCCCATCAATTAAATATTTCCGAAAACCTACAGAAATTTCCAAACGTTTGCAACAAATTTGAACAAAATCGAAGCAGGACTTTTCTAATTATAGGCTAAACAAATTCACGTTCATTCATTCGCCATTTTGAAAATCACAAAAGAGAGCAAAATTTCAGAAAAATACCAGGTGCTCAGAATTGCTCAGTAAGCCAACCGTGAATGAACATATTTTTTAACGGCTAGACCGATTTTGTTCAAAGTTCTTGTGAAATTTTGAAAATTAATTCAGCTTTCAAGGGAAGTATATTTTATGGGCGTGGCACCATCCGTTTAGTTTATAAATAGCATGAATTTAAAAATAAATTCTCTCCTAAGTAAATAATTTGTGCCACGCCCCCTCAAAAAGCTATAGAAATTTCCTAACTTTTAAAAAAAATTTGTTAAAAGTTGGAGTTGTTATTGGACAGTTATAAAGAAAACAAGACTATCTTTATTTTGGTGTGGTTATTCTCTATACCCTTGCGCGGTTTATAGAGGGAACGTGTGTGATAAAATTCTTTTTACTTGTCAATGTGCTTTATTAATAAATCACTTGAATGAAGAGAATTTAAAGGACTACGGTTTTCTGTAAATTCCATTTCTACTTGTACAACCTTCACCATTTATGGTGACAACATAATGTTGGATGCGTTTATGTATAATAGCACATTATAGTACAAGACTTTCAAGTGCGTATCGTACATAAAATACTGCTTTGGCAATTTTATACTGTTTCAGCAGTTTGCTGTTCTTTCCAGCAAAAGAGAAAAAGAAAAAAAACCCAAACTTTTAAGTGTTTTGGCATGATGCTGATGCTGATGCTGATTGCACACACAATCCATATGAAGCTAAGTGGTACTCGTATTGATAAAACTGATTGACTACTGTACTAACCAGCTTGAAATTGTCTGACTTGTCAGACATCTTCTGAGCCCCCCCCCCCCCCCCCCTCTACTCATCTTTCTTTTCTTTTATCCTTCACAATAATATCTTTTATGGTAAATTTTTATGAAATGTGAGAGTGATAGGTAAATCTTTAAGGTAGCAGCACTTGTTTAAGAGCTTTTGTATTTTTCTCTTTCAATATTTCGATAGATTGTGATAGATCAGCTCATGTGATGTGTGCGTAAGTGATGATACAAGTATAAAGGTAAAGATTGGTTACATGTTGAGTATGTGAATGTTTCTATTTTCCATTTTACACACATATGAAGATATAAGAAATCTATACCCACTCATGTGCTCCTTCAGGGTAATTGAAAGCACATAATAATATTAAACGCACAAGTAGAGAATTATACAGAATATTCATTGTCAGTAAAATTTTACTAATTTTAGTAAATTATTTATTATTATTAAGAATCTTTTTATTCAGAACAATATTTAATGAATCAAACTAAATATTTAACTAGTGGACGTGACAAGTACATTATTACGCCCTCTTTTAACAAATGTTACAATAGCTTAACAAATAATTTCAGCTTTAAAGAATTGTAGGCGTTTACGCCCATTTGCAACCTACAATGTATGTTTGTAGTAATTATATAAAATGTTTTTGTCAAAATACAATTATTTTTTTATTTCATTTCTACTGTGGTTACAAAAAATAGGCGTTATCGAACAACAGACACGCCCACTATTTACAAACAACTATTTTTAGTAAAAAAAATCTAATCGTTGAGTTTATATGCTATGCGTACAAACTGTCCTTGAAAAAGACGCAGCTGTTTAAATGACACGCCCCCAAATTCATGTAGAGAACATCTAAAATTGCGTATAAGCCATTTGTAACTTTTTCTCTGTATGCATAAATTTGCATCATAGAGAAAAAATTTAATGTTTTTTTTCCACAGAGAGAGGGAAAGAGATGGAAAACTTCTCTAAATGGATACATGAGTGGTAATGTATTCATTTTATTTTTTTTTGGAAATTACAGCATTTTCATAATACATGAAAACACTATAAAAATGATTGAAAATAAATTCTTGTCATCCATTTTTTTTTTCAATTATTTTATGCTTTTGTTATAAAAAAAAATCAAACAAGAATAACCAAAACAAACAAATATGCTTTTGAGGAGGATGAAGAAATTGAAGTGAGATAAAGGATAACGAGAATATGCAAATAACAAAGATATATTTTGGATAATAAAATAAAAAAGGATAAAAATAAAAAAAAAGTGAAGAATACTATAAATGTGTATGGAAGTGTTCTAAAAAAAAATTTATCATCAGTGTTTTATATAAACAACAACAACAACAACAACAGTATTATACGCTTCGAAACTCTTTTCTGCGCCATAAACTAAGGATCGGACCGACAGATACATATAAACCTTCAAAATACCAACGTTTCAAATTTTTACATAAATTTTTGTTTTATGTAAACAGTAAAAACAGAAACACAAACACAAACATAAAAAAAAAAAAAAAACAAGAAAATAATAATGATTAGTCAGAGTGAAGACTTATGAGAGTTGGGTTGGGTGCACTATGAAAATGTGTGCAACAATGTCTGGGTAAAAAAAATAAAAATAAATAAAAACGAGAAGAGTTGTATACAGAAATGTGTGAAATTGGGACACACACCAGCTGTATTACAAGTTCGATGCAAACAACAAAAAATAACAACAAAAAAATAATGTCGATATGTTTCTGTTATTATTATTATTGCTTTGTTACTTACTTCTTTCTATATAAACAAATCATTGCAATGTAAACAAAATGAAAACAGAACACAAACTCTGTACAATCATCAAATTAATGGGCTTGAGCCAATTGCCTTTATTCAGATATACAGATGGATCTATGAAATGTCAATGACCTACATTAATGTCTGTGTGCAGGGTATCGTGTAAGTAAAAACTATATTAAGAGATAAAGAAGTAGAGTCACAACGATAGCTTTGGAGATCATTTTTCCCTTCTCTATACAATACTTCTGATAGTGTAGCGCGAATTTAATTAAAATGTTTTTGCAAATTATTGCTATTCATCGTAAGCGTAAGATTTACGATTGACTCCAAGCCCTAAATTACAAATAGAAATGGTGAAATGATTTAGATTGATCGAATATATATTTTGACTTTAAAAAAATGTTTACTTGAGAGACATACGGACAATTTTAAATTGATTGTATATATATTTTAGTTCTTACCCCTATTTTTTTAATTAATTTAAGATTTAATCCAAAATTTGTAAAATATGTTTTTTTTTTTTAAATCACAGATATATGGAAAATTTCATATTTTGGTTGCAAG
The DNA here is from genome assembly GCA_963978525.1 of Ornithomya fringillina. Taxonomy (NCBI): domain Eukaryota; kingdom Metazoa; phylum Arthropoda; class Insecta; order Diptera; family Hippoboscidae; genus Ornithomya; species Ornithomya fringillina. Next base: position 20,669,251 of record OZ021694.1, on the reverse strand, counting down.
AACAATTGCTAAAAGGAAAGGACGTACGGACTAAACCAAATGACTCCTAGACCGATTTTTTCAATTAATAGACATTCAGATCTACATTTTGCCTTGAACTGAACGGATATAACGAATATTTTATAATTTGTCTGCAAGAGGAATTGTTCAGACTATTGTAGATTCATCAGATGTAAGTTTTGTTTCTTAACCTAACCCTTCAATTAATGAATGTTATGTAAAATCGAAATTATAGTATCAGCTACATGTGCTATATATTTTTGCCTAGCTTAAGTATTTTTGGCATTTGTATAGGGAAGGCCGTAACTTAAGCGCCGCTAAAGCTCTGTTTTTCTCGTAGTTAATAAAACATATTTTTAAATCGCATGCTACACTACCTGCTTTTGGTTAACCACTCATGAATTTTCAACTTATTTAACCCTCTACGTACTAAATATCTGTACAGTGAACAATTTAATTGTAACAATGAAAGGAAAGACTGACAAAGAGGGTGAGAAGGACAGAGTGATACAGTCATTTTATTAGTTAATTACGGGACATTTAAATGGTTATTATAGTTTTTATTAAAATTTCCCATAAATTATTATACCAAGAACCAGCCACCAGTACAAGCGACAACAACGGAATGTCATTTATAACAAACAATGGTTATGTTTCATTAAAAAATACGTACAAAAAAATAAGAAAAAAGAGACGGGGTGCGCCACTTCACATAGGGTAATAAAATTGCAACGAAAAGAAAAACAGAAAGAGATAGAGAGAGAAATGCGTTTATGGATAATAACACCGCGTACATATAAATATACACATTCTACTGTACATCTATAACAGACCTAATGACCCCTAAAGGGGCACAACAAACGATGATGAAGTAAAATGTAAATTGCGCGGATCCCATGTAAAATAAAAAACGCGTAAACTGCCAGAACATAAAATAGAAACGAAAGAAAATGAACACTAAAACTTTACTAGTTTTTCCCTTTTCCTTTTTTTCTTCTTTTTAACCACTAGAGAAATGTGAGAAGAACGGAAAAGCAATTAACGAATAATACGAATGGATATGCTAGCTTCGCTTCGCTTTAAGAACATTATACTTTGGAGCCCTTTTCGTTTACATTTTTACGCATTATATGCGTATAAATTTGCTACTTTTAATCACTGAAATTTTGAGTATACCCTTCGCACATAATATTCTAATTTGTATATTTGCTTTTGGGGGGGGGAGGGAAAAGTAATTGTTCAGAATCTTTACAGGGGTCAGCTCTTTATTAATATTATTAACATAGTAAAGAAGTAGAATATTTACGTGTTTCATAGTGAAATTTCTATATAAAATGGGTAAAATTAGTCAAATGCCACGCCCGCAAAAGAAAGAAAACAATACCTCACAAGCAAAACTAAGCTAAATATATGTAAAAAAAAAGGTAAATTTGCAGGTGATTTAAGATCATTTTCGATCACATCAGTTTAGCATAATTCGATTACATTTCGATATTTATAAATAAGTTGACTTGGACCAACAATAATAAAACAATCTGGTTCAAGTGTCTTCCATAAGTAGTTGTTGTTCTGTTTTTTTTATTGCATGTAATACAAATATTTAATAAATTGCTCCGTTTTTATGAGTTTTTTTATGTAAATCTTTTTTAGCGCCTATTAATAAATATTTGTATTTGTACTTGTGTGTTCATATTTGTATGGCTAATGAATGATATCTGTTTATCGTTAGTTTATTGTTTGGTTTCTAAGTGTGTTTGTGTTTGTTTGTATGATCATAAATTTTTGCTCGTTTCGTATTTCACATCAATTAATTATAAAGTCGTTTATGAATGGAAATAATTTGCAACAATAATAATAATAACAACAACAATAACAATTTAATTTGATTAAATTAATTATCTTGTGAAAAAAATAACATAAAATACTAGCGGGTGCCAACTATAGAAAAACAACAACAACAACAATTTATTATTATTTAAATAATGAACGAAAAAAAAAAATATGATGAATTGAAATCTGTACTCAATGTGACAGCCAAAGCTACTAGGCAACCACATGGACAATCCGACATCATTAACACATAGCGTATATAAGCAGCACCATCAAGCATACACATACATACAATATAAAAAAAAAGAAGTTTAATGAACTAACAACATACACTACACGCATTATACCATATATATATATATATATATATATATATATATAACACAACGCATCCAGGCAGCCAGCAAGCAGTCTTTAGTAACGATTACAAAAGAAATTCTTCTTTAATATTGTTTTTTTTTTTCCTTTATTGCAGGAAAGAAGAATTATAACGAAGAGCTTTGTAGGAAGGCTGCTTATGGTATACAAGTAATTTCATAGAAGTTTTATCGCTTTTGATGGAATTTGAAAAAGAAACCCAATGGAATGCTATGAAAGGAAAAGAGGTTTCGAAAGTCAATATCAGAGAAAATTATTCATATATTCTACACAAATGCAGACACGTGAACACATTTGCACCATATATGAACATTTGTCTGATTTTATGTGGAAAACTGTAGTACACTTAACATCAAAAGTTCATAAACAAAAACATTGTTAGACAATTTTTTTTGAAATATTTTTTATAAATCAAATCAAATCAATAAAGATTAACTTGAAGAATACAACTTTTTTATAATAATATTTTCAAAATCTATTTTGTCACGTGACAAGAAGATTCGAATAAGATAAATTAAATTTAAATCTAATAATAATCAAATGAAAATATTATAGTCGGTCAAGTTCAACCATTAGTTCCACAAATTATGCCAAAATTATGTGGACATGGTTAAATCAATGCCGATTTTGATTATAAATCGATGAGCATAAAATGAAGGTTCGTAGGTTGAAGCATTTGCCGTTTAAGAGTTACAAACATGCAGACAAACTTAATTAAACAAGTAGAGCAGAGTATATAAATGCTTTAAGAAACCTTGTACTTATTGTATATATTTCTGACTTTTTTTATTTTTATCATAATAAAATGTTTATCTCTAGATAAAATATTATCTGTCTCATGTGATATCATACATATAGTTCTTTATGTTCATTATTTTGAATTTTTATTGATTTATTATTATCTACTTATTGTTTAGTGTTTCATCGTTTTTTTTTTTACTTTTTATATGAAATTTAATAAATAAATTATGAAAATTTGTGTTTGTTTATAAAAACCGAGAAAACGTTCTACTTTATATAAAGTTAATCAATCTCTTTAAATGTTTCTAAAACTAAAATGATGAGTTTTAATAAGTATGTTTATAAAAATTGTTGTAATTGTTATTGTTGTTAATTTAGTATTTATTGCTGCTGTTGTTCAGTGGTTGGTATTGTTTTTCTGTGGCTGATTTTGTATTTTATTTGTTATTGTTGTTTTTGTTCTTATTGTATTTTAATGCTTAGTTGTTTTTGTTGTTTTGTTACTTTTTAGTTGGTGATGGTATCGTTGTTATTATTCTTATTTTTCATTGTTGTCGTTACCACCGCCGCTGATGATGTTTGTTTTGTTTGCTTTTATCATAATTTTTTACATTGTTCAATTAAAGCAGTAAGTACTCGTATTTAGGTTGTGTCCTAAAATATACATAAATGTCATGTCATATTAAACTAAATTAATTCAATTCGTCTCAATTCGAGAAATATGTTTTTACTCCACTTGTTTGCCATCTTGAATTTCAATCAATTCAAATCAAATTTAATTGATGGATTAAAAACAAACAAACAAAAAAAATAGAAAAATAATTGTATAATTCCACAGACATTTACACATATGTTGGATGATAAATGAAAGGTTACAAAATGGTCAGAAATTCACAATTATTATGAATAATTGTTGATGTTAAATAAATAAATTGATTTGAGGATTATAATTGATTCGATCATTACATTAGTAAGCAAAAATTATTCAACATTTGATGAATCTTCAAAGAAATAGAAAAAAGTCAGCTAATGTATAATTTAAAAAAAAATTATAAATTATTTTGTGCTGACACTCTTCCACAAGATTTGTAGTTGCAGTCGTATGTGGTGACATGTGTGTTTTAAGGAAAATATGACTTTAATACAAGTATTTACACATAATCTGGTCCCCATGGAATCTTTCCCTTTTTTCTTTACTCGGTTTGGATAAATGCTTGTTTTACCTTACAAAAAAAAAAAAAAAAAGACATCTATTTTTAAAGGCACATTTAATGCATGTTGGCCTTAATGTTTTATGTTATTGCTGTTGTTGTTGTTATTATTATTATTATTATCGCTTCAGTTTTATTATAAGCTCATATCTATAAAAACACTTGAAAAGTGAAGAGTGTGCTGGTGCTGGTGATGACTTAGGTTTGAGGTTGATTTCCATATTAAACGGAAATGGCAATTTTATGGTGATTGTCGTTAAAAAAAAAAAGGGGAATCTCATGTAGTTGTTGTTGTTTTATAGTGGTTTAATGACCCAATATAAAAACATAACTTGTGACGAAAAAAAAAAAAAAAATCATGATTAATATTCCTTGCAGACCAATAAACGTTTTCAGAATGTTTCAAAGGTACAATAATTTATAACCTCTTCTACCTAAATTTATCTACGCATATATGATATATACACTGCCACTGCATTATCATTATTATCATTTTTATACCATCCACCTAAGGTGGGAATTATGCTAAGTGCGTTATGCCTTTCATAACATTCAGTAAGAGGCGTCAGAGACCCTCAAAGTTTTTTTAGTTTTGATTTAATTAAGAATTGAGTCTATGTAGACATGTCCGTCCAAATATTTGTCTGTTTTCGATACTCTAACTTTTGTACACGCAGGTTTCTATATAAAATTGGTTGAGATCCACGCCCACAAACGACAAAAAACTATCTATTTGCCACAAATAATAAACTCTAAACTTCGTACATACGCTTTTTCATAAAATGGGAGTCTGATAACAGACACGCCCACATTTTACATATAGTTGTTAAAAAGCATTATTATGAACCTGCCAAGCTCAGAAATTCTATATAAACAAGGAGCATATTAAAAAACCATAAGCCACACTTAGTTGATTACTCTTCTTTTTCTTCGATTTAACCATTTTAATGATCATTTGAATTATTTTTAAAATTTTCAAATCTCTGTAAAATTAGATTTAGGCTACTTTCACTACTACTGTGTATTTACAAGCAATCACTACTAAACATTATCCAATAACAACGCAATAGGAGAACAATATTGATTGAACATTGTGTGAAAATGGATTACCGGACCAGAGTTGACAATGGTTTTCGTAATATTGACACTAATGTTGTAAACAACAATGATGAAGTTGATAATAATAATGAAGATGATGATAATAAAAATCATTCCAATACTGTTTAGTTATGATATGAAAGAGTAATGATGATTAGATCATTAACCTAATTTATGGTTGTGTGTATTTGTGCGGGTGTTCAATAGAATTTTTGCATAAAATATTGTTTGGAAATGGTATGACATTCGTATTCGTTTGCTTTTACTGATTTTCTCTCTCTCTCTCTCTCCCTATCCTTACTACTGTTGTTATTGTTATTGTTGTTGTTTTTGTTATTGCTATTATTGTAATTTAGTACAATATAGTGTTGATTTAAAGTTGTACAATCAAAAATGAATATTTATCATATAAAAGCAAGAGCGGAAGAATGAAAGGGTATAGAAAACAATTTATTTTAAACAACAAATTCATTTCATTTTCATATATTTTATACAAATTATTGAAAATAAATATATATATACATTAGTATTATTATTTTTTTTTTGATAAAAATGAGGGTACATGACATACAACAATTGTACGTGTGCATATGATGATTTTTAAATATTAAAAATAAAACAACAACAAATGCTACCATTTCATAAATAGTCATAAACATATGTGTCCGTTGTATAACGAAAAGAGAAATAATGAAAAAAAAACAACAACAAGCAAAGAAGCAAGTTTTGTAAATGCTTCACATATACTTTTATTATTCATATGTAAGCTCGTGTACTTCTTTTGCTTATTGTCTCGTGTACATTGTGCTTTGTATTGTTGTTATGACGATAATGATGTTATCAGTTTGAGTACTTGGTGGTGGCTACCGTCTGAACTATTGTTCGAAACCTAAGCAGAAACAACAACAAGACATTTATGCAAACAATAAACATAAATGTCTACTTAAAATGCACTGCACAATGCAGCTCTTTAAGAATTATCATATAACATACTCAACTATACACTCACCGTTGCCTATAGGCAACGAATGCTTACTCTTCAACAGTACACGTACTCGCACTCAGTTTCTCCTAAAGGTTGTATGAAATATATTTAAGATGCATGCTCTTTTATTTACTTATGTATAAAAAAATTTTATACCATAGAGTATGCATGCATGTGTTTATGTGAAAAAAAAAAAACTCTCAACATTATAAAAGAATTTTGGAATGTCTGATAATATCTTACATACAATATAAGCACGCATTTAGATATCTGAAGTTATAATGGTCCCTATTAGATTTTTGTTTAAGTACCCATACTAGTTTTCATTTAAATTTTTGTTATTGTTGTTTTAAATTCTTTTGTGTGTTTTTAATTATTATTGCCTTACTGTTCCTATCATTGTCTTGTAATTTGTTAAAGACATTTAAATATTATAATTTTTTTTTATTAAATTTGTCTTATTCTACATTTCAGACGCTTTCATTTCAAAGGAATCTTAATAAAAAATCATAAATTGTTTTTTTATGAAAAACCATCATTATGACATTTAGGTTTTCGTTTTCTTTACGTCAAGCTCTATTATTTGATACCCATAATAAATATATTGTGCAAAAAGCTAAAAAGGTATCCGCCATTTTGTATTAGAACGACGAAATTTGGCTAACACCATTTTACTCTTTAAGCCCTTTCGTTCTTATCCATATTAAATATTTTGCGTAAAAAGTAGATATTCGCCATTTTGTATTTAGAATTCACTTTACTTAAAGTATTCTACTCTTCAAACACTTTCATTTGATACTAATATCAAAGAGATTGTGAGAATATTAAAAATCCGCCATTTTGGGGCGACCATGCCATTGACTATTTTGCCAAATTCATCTATAATCTAACTTTAAATAAAAGGATGTATCGTGGTAATAATAAGAAAAATGTATTTTCTTTCAAATTTAAGTAAAGAAGGAATCAATCTTAAAAGCTTAGAAAAAAGAATTCCCTTACAGTTAAATTGAAATTGTTTTATTGTCCCATATGACCCAAATTTGCATAAGAGACCTTCATCATATAACTGGGTATTGATAGCAATTCCATCGTCTTATTATTTTATATAACGCTGTTAGTAAAAGGGTTAAAGAAGCACAAAATACAACACAACACAACGCAGCAGGGTTTGATTACGTGCAACCTATACGAGCATAAATAATTCACTTTCATGTTAAATGTAACAAAAAAGATGGGAACACATGTTTTAATGAAATGAACGCATGAGTCACCTTTTATGGACGCATACATATATATGTACATACATATAGAAGGGAGATGGGGGCGAATTCTGGTGACAGAACACATGAAGAAAGTTGTAAGCACACGTTTGCGCGTATACATATATAATAAAGAAACCGTTTTATTGACGCAAATAGTGTTGTTGCTATAGTTGTTCAACAACACAATATATTAAATTTACATACGTAACGGAAAATTTCTTTTTTCAATATTTATCAGACACATGTTGCGGCCTGAGCTATAAAATGAACTTTAAAGTTTTATTAACACACTGTCAACTCCATAAATTGTTGAGAAGCTTGAATATAATATAATATCAACTAAACATGCAGATCCGATCTTTCTTTATGAACTAAACCTTTATTGTACTCTCCCTATAAGATGGAGGATGGTATACTAAATTTGGAATTTACATTTGAAACATGCAGAAGGAGGTGTCTGTACAAGGTGTATTTTTCTATGACTATATTAAAATCTAGGGTGGTATAGACGTGTCCATCCGTTTACTGTATATAACTTTTAATTTTGACATATTAAGCTGAATTTTTGTACAATTGTTTAAGTTTGTGCATATAGAGCCAATATTTCAGTAGGGCTAAAAGTAAAATGCCACGCCTACAATAAAAAAAAACCTATCTAACAGCCACAAAATTAAAAAAGAAAACTATAAAATTTGATAAATTTTAAAATTGGAATATCCATCTTTGAGTCAAAAGGGGACGTGGCCGTATAACCTTTACCGCCTACAATTTACAATTTAGATACCTATCAAGCTATAGCTAAAAATTTTACGCCGAAACTAATTTTCCAGTTATTAAGTAATACCCACATTTTTACAGGTCATTTAACATACCTGGCCATACCCCTTTTTTTAATCAAATATATATGAAGAGTGTTTAAGAATTCGCTTTAAGTCAAAGTTTTACATGTTCTTTCTTATTATTTCATAATATAACCGAATATTCCGCTAAACACTGTCACTGTTATCCTTAAGGTTTACATATCTCTTACCATACCAGACAATATTCGTCTTTCCTTTTTCATCCCAAGAGAGTTAACATGCACATAAATTGTAAGATTCACCCACATTATTTATGTATGTACGTACGTAAACCATCTATATGTTTATGAAGCACATATAAAAAATTCATAATGTAAAAAAGAAGCAGCAGTAAATAAATAACGCATAAATTTTGCTATAGTTTCAATTACGATGAGAGGACGACGTATTCCAGTCAGTCAAACAGTGCTATGCATGCATACACGGTCACAGGCGACAGACTGGCGCCAGCTCCTTTACAACTACTGCTAAATTGTGCGCCTTGGCAGTGCTGGTGTGTATGTTTCTCATTTATTTTCATTGCTACCAGAATACACACACTCTCTATCTTTCTCTCCCTCTTTTCTGCTTTATGTAAAATGCTTGCACGCGCATTTATGTAGAGAAGTGTAAAATATGCTTAGCAAAAATATATGTATTGTAAATATATACATATGTATTAAATGGGTCAATAAACTGCTTGTAAAGGCATTAAGTAGAAAAAAAAAATGACGAACGTCGTCTGGTGTTGAGACCTAAAAGTAGAGTTTTTAATTTTCTATTTAACCTACCACGGTATCCTCGGAAATGGCTAAATCATCTTTAGATCGATGATGTTGTTGTTGTTGTTCATGATGATGTTGATGATGTTTGTGTGAATTTTCCAGCAGAGGCCAAGCGGAAATCAGTAGGCAGCGCATTAATAGCAGCATTATGAAAAGCAACGGAGGCTTACGTGGCGGTTTCCCACTCATTTTCATTTGTTGTGTTTTTGTTTTTGTTTTTGTTTTTGTTCTGTTTTGTTTTTGATGATTTATTTTTATTGTATAAACACTTTTAATTATTTATGTCTAAGTTTTTATACAATTTTTTTCTTCTTTTATTATTAACAATGAATAGGAAAAATATTTGCTTGCAATTTCCCATAAGCAACAGCTGGGGGCAGTTATGTTATTATATTCATCAAATAAAAATTTCCGTTTTTCTTTAATGTAATATAACACAAAGAAATTATTATTATTATTGCAATTATATTGTTGTTGTTATTGCTGTTGATACTCAACACCTGCTGTGCAGCAATATTTGCATTATTACAAGACGTTAGAGATATAAAGAAACAAGTCTTTTTCAGCTTTAATGAATCAATGTAGTGAACGTGTCTGTATGTAAGACATCTCTAATTGATACAGAAACTACAACGATTACTAAAAGAGAAAACTTTTCAGTGGACACTCCTTTTACTTGGCCAATTAAATTGGAACCTTTTTCACATAGTTTAATAATATTAATAAAAAACAAGTAAAAAACTAAATTTGGTTTAAGGCAACTTTTAAATGCTCTTTACTTGTGCCTAGAAATGATAGGCGTAGCAGGTAATAATTAGCAAAATTCTGAAGGAAGCGTCAGAGATCCTAAAAAGTATATATTTTCTTGATCAGTATCAAAATCTGAGTCGATCTGGAAATGTCCCTGATGAGTCTCATTGTTTTTGCCATGCTTCTGATTGGAAACTTGCCAAAAAAATTTCCCTATAAAGTTAAATGTTAGTATATATATATTTTTAATTACAGCATCTATTGATGTGCTTAAATGGGTGTGGTGGAAAAACGCCCACAAATTACAAAAAAAACTTTAAAAACCATAAAACTCGACTTGGAAGTTGAGACGTAATACATACCCTATTACAGAGCGTAAAAATAAGCCTGCCACGCCCACTTTATGTATGTAGATGTAGGGGATATTTAGGATTCAATCAGTTGCTTTAATTTTAGCAGTCTTTTAATACCTGAGCTACTATTATTACTACTATTATAGACTTTAGTACTTCACCTTAGTACTTAAAAATCTAACTTAAATTCTAATTTTAAGTACTCAATAATATAGATTAGTTAATTACCAATTTAAAGTAATCAAAGTGTAATATTTCCCGCTAAATAACTTGTATTGCTACACTGTCATCACGTACTTGACTATCAAATGCAAGTACTTTAATATAATTTAATAAAATTTGTAATCCTATTTTTTAATTATTAATAATACACCAGAGAAAAAATATTCTCTTTACACCGAAACACATCAACTTCTTTGTGATAAGAACTTCACTTCACTTCAATTTTGATTTAATCCAGATATGTTTTTTTAGGTATTTATTTTAGGTATCGTTTTGTTTATATATTCCACAATAGAACCGCATTTTCCAACAACACAATATCCAACTTTCGATATGCTCGAAAAAGAACCGAAAGATTTACTTTTTAACAAACATTTGTAGCCTTAGCGCTCATGCGCCTTGAACAACAAAGCTACTCAAGCCACAATCACAACAAAGGATTTTTGTGTAATTTTTTATTTTTATTTTTTTTTTTTTTCAAATTCAACACAATTGCACACAACTTTATACAACAATGAATAACGATTATAAATGATTTTTTTTTTTAAATTTTTTTCTTTTTCTTTCAAGAAATCCAAAATGATATAAGTTGGGCCAATTATTATATCACTGAAGAAATAACAATAAAAATAAAAGCGGTCAGAGAGGAAGTCGCTTTAAACGCACCTTCATATATATGTATATAAATAATCTCATCAAGTGTACACATATGGATTTTGTTACTTCCTTTTTTTTTTATTCACTACACATAGTCTTTAGGTATTTATGTATGTATATATAAGAAAAATTTTACTTTAGAAAAGATCAACACACCACGCACGTACTTAAACACTTCCGAACATACAATCCACACGCCACGCAATAAAGTACACTCCACGAAAAATCAACCACTTCGCTCGTGTGTGTTTCAACGTTTACTAAAAAAACAGCCTACAGTTTAATGTTGGGTGGCTATTGTAGAGAGATTGAAAGCAAGAGATTCGTTTGCATTTTGCTTATTCATTCACTTCAAACAACACACAGAACACAACACAGCGTACAGCACACAGCACAGCATAGTACAGTACAATAATATCAGCAACCAGCACATACAGACAAAGCCATCCACAGTCAGCCATGCAGTCAGTTAGTATTAAAAAAAACAAAAAATTGTGTGTGCTGTGTTTCAACACACACGGCGTACAGTGCATGTGTGTGTGTGTGTTTACGTGTGCGTTTGTCTGGAATATAAACAAAACAAACTCAAATCAACAATGGCTATATGCACATATATACAAATGACAACAATAACAGCAACAACAAATGGCACCAACATAAACATTACTTCTAAAGAGTAATTCATGTCATTGAACATACAACATGTAACTTACGTGTACGTATGTACGTATGTTTAGCACAATATAAGACCACAACAACAATAATGAGTACATTTTATAGAGTATATACCATATATGTTATGCCTCCCGCATTGGGGACAGTTATGTTATTTCACGCTCTTTGCCAAACAGCTGATATTTAGTTTACTTTTATTTTACTCTCTACTAGACGACTGCAAGTGATAAACTGTTGAATTTTTGCGTTATGTGTCCAAACCTACAATAATATCGATTTATTAACGTTGAGTCAATACAAGCAATTTTCTCACCCTACACTATATTACATATATAAAGTAAAAAAAAATCTAATTATATATATTTAGTCCATACGGCAGTGTGCATTTTTTTAATTTTATACTTACTAAGACGTATATTTTAATGAAATTTAGTATAAAATCATTTAAAAATGTAAATCAATGCATTTGTAACACTCGATAGAAGACATCGGAGACCTTACAAAGTATGTATATTCTTGATCAGCATCAAAATTTGCATTGATTTTGACACAACAGTATCCAGCACAAAACTTGGCTTGCAAGTTTATTCGTATAATACATACTTTATTTGTGGACGAAATGTATCTGCCATGTTCACTGTTTGTATGTATATGTGGAAGGTGTTTAAGATTTGGTCTAAGACAAATTTGGTTTTTTTTTTACTTTTAAAATTAATTGGCACAACCCTCTTTATAAAGTACGTTTCTGTGATATAGACTTTTCCTATTTATACTATTATCTTATGTGAAATAATTTCATAAATGAATACAATGTGTGCATGTCAAAGATCTGCTAGACTCTCTTAGGTTAAAAACTTTTATATATCGGCTCCCGGCAAGAGATATTTTGTAAAAGACATTCTCGTAACATTTTAAATATATTCTCTTCTATGAAAGTTACTCTCAAACCTATATAATAATGGATGGTTTATGTCTGGGAAATAATTTATTCCATTGGAGTATAGTATTATACGTAAGAATGAGAGACGGTGAATATAAAGGTAAGTACATAGTTTTTTCTAAAACTTTTATTTCATATTGATAATTTTCAGCGCCCACTTTATTTGATACAGACTAACGAAACTTAGTTTATAGCTTTCTATTTATAAAATGTTTTTATTTGATACCCATATCAAATAGGTTGCAAAGTTATAGGAAATCCGCCATTTTGTAGTGTCTACTATATTGTATTTAGAATAATGACACTTGGTTTATAGCATTCTGCTTTTCAAGCCCTTTCATTTGATATCCATATCAAATATATTGCTATTGTACAGATAATCTGCTATTTTGAACTGGGCACCATTTTAATCATGCTAAAAAATTTAGTTTACTATAATATATATATATAGAATAAGTGGGAGAATCAGACATGGAAAATTATTTGCTAATCTCTCTCTCTCTCTCTCTCTCAAAACACATTAGATAAAAATTATTTCAAAGATTCTCAAGAACTTATATATTAGAACTGTTATATCTTTAGTAACGCGCTGTATCTATATCTTTATCTATATATCTACTCTACCCCTACAATCACATTCGAGGCTCTATTCTTGAAGAAAAGTTATTCAACCGAAGAGATTGAAATAAAGAAAGAAGGAATGAGTAGAGATGCATGTTTCAGAAAAAATATTTGAAATTTATTTTATAATCAATCATCATAAGAAGAGGAAGAATAATGAATATATATTATAAACATTTAACCTTTACACCACGAACAAAGAAATGAGTAATTTTATATCAGAAGTGAGATGATTGGCACTGACGTATCGCGCGTACATACATATATAAAAATACTTTAATTATCTGTTTATAACAGCCGAACACATTCACCTATAGATGCAATTTTTTGTTCTTTTTATTTCAGTATGAACAGCAATAATCTGATGCTTACTCATTAAGCGGTTTTAAGTATTTTTTAGAAGGTATTTCCCAGATCAATCAGAAATCAACAACAACATCAACGTTACAATTTTAATAACTTTGTCATTCAATTATTCAAAGACAGTGTAGAGAGCTGGATATTAAGTGTTCAGTCTATGCTTTAACGTGTAGCATGAAACAAGTTTGAAAGCTAGAGACAGGTGTTATAGATCAAATTACTTTTAGAAACTTAATGGTTGTTGTAAAACTTGACGAACTAACCCATACGTAATATCCTTAAAAAAAGAAAATTTCTTCAAGCCAGTCATCTCTCTTTCTCTCTTTCATTTTGCTTTTTTTACACAAGTTAGACCAGCACTTGGGCAAAAAAAAGTTGCAGCTTTAAAACATTTAACGGGTTTTTCCATAGAGACATAACAATTTTATATTTTAATACAAACGCAGTCAAGAATGTTTCTGAAGATCTGTTAACATTTTTATTATAGTAAAGTTTCCTATTTTTATTACTAGCAACATTTCTGACATACCTGTCAAAGTACCGAAATTGTTTCAGTTCACATATTTATCTCTAAAACCACATTGGAGCGAATTGGCACAAAAGATTCCAACCTATTAAAAGAAAAAAAAGAACATCAACCCATTTTTAAAAAAATAAATACTTTGAAATATTTTTTGAAATCTATTATTATAGATAAGTGGGCAATCCCACGCCCACAAAATATATGTAACATTGTAAGGCTGAAGATTTTTTTAGGTAGAAACAGTTAGTATGCACTAAATCCCTTCAGCGGTTCAAAAGTTATAAGCCTTTCAACATGGACATATTAAAAAAATTAGATGAAAAATATTTCCAATGATTTTGATAAATTTTCACAAATAATAACAACAACCATCCCAAAAAGAAGGTAATGTTGTCAATATGTTTACTTTTAAGGCTGAATTAATATCAAGAGTTTTCACAAAAATACGTGCAGTCGTTTCTAAGTTATAAGACTTTCAAAAATAATCATATAATCAAGATTGGCTTACTGAGCAGTTCTCAACTTTTGCGGCAGATAATTAGATTTTTGTCGTTTTTGAGCGTGTCCCTTGACCGAGTTTCCCCGATTTTTAAATAGCCACCTGCATTTGAATCTCAAAATAGATATGTGTATTATATTAAGTTAGAGTTTAAATCACTAGTTGACTAATAGAGAAAGAAATTATGATTAATATTTAACTAGTTCGGTTCTAACTTATTAATCAATATTTACAGGATATGCGTTGGCCTATGTTTACACCGTACTACTCGAATGTTAAATTTTTTTTCTTTATTTTGAGTCATAAAGCAGTCAAGTTTAGTGAAATTGGTGAAAGCAATGAAATTGTGACGTACATTACCCTACTTATACATCATATAACGTAAACGTTTACTCATATTATTTATATATATTTTAAAAGCCTGATAAACTGCTATTGCGTAATACATTAATGATATATTACTCGGGCAAAAATTCCTGCATTTGCTTGAAATTTGGTGCAAACGTTTGCTATCCACTGGAGTATATATTAAATTTGTTAGAAGCAGAAACTTCAGACATTTTTTAAATCGTATAGATTAGTAATTGAGTAATCTTTGAGGAAATTTTGAAATAAATTACTTTCGATTTGAAAAATTGACACTTGGCTTATCTCTAACTACTCGATTTAATGAAATGAAATATATGAAATTAAATTAAAAAAAATTCTGAATTCTCCTAAAAAGTTGGGTGTTTAAAAATAAAATAAACTCAAGGCATATATACTGAAATTGAAATCCAAAGTTCTCATTGAATCCAATTTTATTATCTTATGTTTTTTATTCACAGCTCAAGTATATGAAGATAAATGGGCACTGGGTGCACGATGATAACTCTTTACAATATCCCACATGAATAAGCAAAAACTGTACACACCCCATACATATATTATATTATAGATAATTCTTAAACCATTTCAAGCAATGATTATTATTATTTTTTCTTTTTTTTTGAATCTCCACGAAATGAAAATTTTAATAAATCACAAAAAAAAGAAAAAAGAACAAAACTGTGGAAACTAATATCAAGGATACCATATAAAGTGTGTAGAGTAGATAGAAGGGGAGTAATTAATTAAACAAAAGCAAAACAAACCCATCAATCAAAATTTTTGTGACATGTTTGTGTGGTAATGGCTTGTTGGTGGCCATCACCGCATGTCATTGTAATTCACTTTTTCGTTCATTCATTCACAATCACAGTTCGATAATGTCAAAAAAATAAAACAAAACAGCAACAACATTGTTTTCATAATTTATTGCCGGCATGGTATGATATTGTAAATAATTAAATGCTTTATAATTAAGTTTATAAAACAAGTACGACATGTGTTGTAGTAAATCACAAAAATGTAAGCTCACCCACAGACTCTACTCGTGCTCTGAGAGCACATCCAACACAATGCAATTTCATTATTTCATAATTTTGTGTAATATTTAATCCCTATAAAAATGTTTTAGTTAAAAACTCTTACATGCTGGCTCTCAACTGTAACTGAAGTAAAACAAATGAAAATGCTATAATTGGTTTAAGTCGAATGTGATGCATTAGAGATAACCTACCTTGATACGTATTGTAAATTAAAATAAAATTGTTTTTAATTCTATAGAGTAGCCATAGTCTTATTAAGATTATTATAAGTAAATCTCTAAACTGAAATTTAATACAAGCATTTAATACTCATTCAAGAACTTCTTTAGTAAGTGTGGTTTTTATCTCTCTAAGTTTATGAAAAATTGAAATCTCCAAGACCATTGACCATTTTTAATACTATTTATTGTATAATTGCCTGGTTTGGAATTGATGTCTTTATATAGTAGAGAGTATAGTTAAAACAGATGGAGGGACGTAAAGACATAGTTGGTTTGATAATAGTTAGGAATATATATACTTTGTAAGAATATCTGAACTCAAACAATTTTGATAAGGTCGTTATACCGTTAATTTTAGCTATAAAAAAAATCTTGTCTACAAATCATATATAATTGGCAATTAATCTATATGTGAAATATGAAAAATGAAAAAGTGGAAAAAAGTTAACGTATCATTATTAAAATAATATTTGATTCATGATGCGATTGCATTTCAATAGGCAAACAAAGTCACGTTTCTCTATATCGAGAAGTTAACGCTTCATTTGCACAAGTTTACAAATGTTTCTTTTTTTCTATATATTTTTTTATTGATTTTGCATAATCAGCGTAATCAGTTGAAACCATGTGATTAAATGGCTTTTGTATACGGAAATAATGAGATTGGCGTAATGTTGTTATATTGCAAACGTATACTCGTACATTTGTATCGAAAAGTAGTTTCAAATATAAAACAAATGTAATTTTTTTTTTTTTTTTTTAATTTATGGTAATATTCCGTTTTTTGTTTATGAGTGACCTGTATGCGAGAACTCATGTTCGGAAATAGTTTTAGTATTTTTTTTTTTTTTTTGTAAATATTTTGACATTGTTTATTATTTGAATTAACATTTTATATGGAGTAACTCATTGCCGGATGTTGTTTTTTTGTTTTGGTAAACAATAAATAATGTCTCGATTTCTAAAAAATATACTTATGCACACCTTGTTATAAATACCAAACATAGTGATGTGAGGCTGGCGCTTGTGTTTGCCTGTGGGCGGTAATTCACAGTTAGGGGGTGAACATGTGTGCATGTTCTTGACAGCGGGTCATTTTCAATATATGATCAAAACAAGTAAAACATCATAAAAATGACAAAGCAGAATCTATAAAATTATAATAAGTCGGAATCAATATTATTTAATGAGTACAACAAAAACAAATGAAATAATCGAAATGATGAAAATTTAATGATTAATCTAAATACATCAAATCAGCTTTAAGAAAATTGTGGTCATATTTTGAGGTTAAAATATATTTTATGTATATATTATTTATTGGACATACGGACAAAAATTTTTATTTAATTTTCCTTTTTTTTTATTGTTCGTATGTTCATTTAAACCATTTATTATGATTATTTAAAAGAATCTTTCATATTCAGTAATTAGCTAGAAACTTAAGAGCACCCTGTTCTCGGGTTTTAAGTGTTAAAACTAATGCACGCTTTTAGGCAGAATTGTACAACAGTAAGGCCCAGCAAGCAAATAATTTCAGACTCAAGTAACAAATTTCATTGCAAAATAATTAAAATAATATAAAATGTATACATTTCAAAATAACTTTAAATTTTCTTAGTGAATTAAATCAATTTATCTTAAATTTTATGCTTTTTTTATTGCAATAAATTATCAACACAATTAATGATTCAAACAAATGAGTTTTCTGTAAAGAAATCTGTACAACAAGCGAAGATATAATAAAACAAAGAAAAAAACTAAATTTGGTTTAGACCAAATGTTAAACACCCTCTTCCATCTTCCCTTTAATAAATAGGCATGGCATGTACGTGTATATATTATGCCTAGATCGACTTAGATTTTAATTCTAATCAAGAATATAGATATTTTGAAGAGTCCCTGACGCCTCTCTTTGTGTGTTGCAAACGGAATAATAAACTTAGTATACCCATCACTAAGACGTAGGGTATAGAGATACAAAAACAATTGCATCACGTAATGAAAACCTATTAATAAAACATATACACTTTAATAGCTCACTATTTTACAATAGTAAAGAGCGCAGCCATTTGATAAAAGATACAACAAGAAAATCTATAAAAATTTATTAGATTAAAACGTGAGGTAAGCACTGGCAGTGTTTTTCATTAATATAATCTAGTACGTACTTAATTAAAGCTTTACACAACACCTTGAGAGAGAGAGGGATTATATAACAATATATAAAAGAAAAAACAATTGGCCCATGGGGGGATCGAACCCGCGACCTTCGCGTTATTAGCACGACGCTCTAACCAACTGAGCTAATGGGCCTTGTTGATAATCGAAGATAGTACACATATAAGAAGACTTTGAAAAATAAATGGTTTTTTCAACTTTTAAAGAAAGCATGTAGAGCCAGAGATACACTCGTATATAAAAAATTGATCAAAATATTTTGATTTGACAAATTTTACTTCTAAGTCATACATCGAAAATTGTTTTATTCTTCACCTGAAAAATGTGTTCCCTACATTTTTGGAATTGAGCCACATTCCGCCATGTATTTAATTTTAAATCTAATTATTAATAAAATTCGCTGCATAGAATTCCAACATTCATAATGGTCGTGGCCATCGTATGGAAGATAACTTTGAAAAGCTTTTCAATTTAATGTTCAAGTGAAAGTATGCGTAAGGTAGCTAAAGAATTACGAGGTTTCTAACTTCATTACTCTTGCATTGGTGCAGTCTGTACATAGCCTGCGTATGTTGTTTAATTAATTTTTTTTTAAAGACATGCAATGTCACACTGTGGGAATTTATAACCTTTTCCTTTGAAGTACTGCTACATTTTTTTTTTTGCATTTCTATTAGTCTCGTAAAAATGAAGACATGAAATAAATCTGGGTAGAGATGTTTACTATTTTATATCCAGCATCTCGGAGGCATACTTATATTGGCAAAATATTTGTAACACCGCGAAAGAAGTTTTAGAGACCTCTACCAAGTATGTATATAGATTCTTAGTCGATTTAATTATTTTCATTTGTCGTAGTATATAAACGGGCGATGTTTGACACACCTACAATTTACAAAATATTTAATTCACAAATAGTTTAAAAATAGTTAAAAAAAAGGCACAAAGCTACGCCCCTAGATTATGTATAAAGGCGTGTAGAGTATCCCAGAGAACCACGTCAATAAAATATTATCTTGTGCTTTTATTTTTTTTTCCCCTTCAGGTCGGTTTTTATAATGTTTACTCTTTGTGTGAACATTTATTACAATTGAACATTAATATGAGTTAAAGAAAGGAAATTGTTAGCATCTCTACAAATGTTGTTGTTGTTATTATTATTATTATTATTATTCTGTTATTCTTTTATCCGTTATTTGTTGCATTTATCACTATTTATTTGTTTCTGTTGCAGCCATTGCCTGTTTGCCTGTCAACCCATTTATCATTTGTCCTTTATTACTCTATATAAAGGAATGTTGCTTTCATACAAGCATTCAACAATATGTTGTTTGTCGAGTATGTGTGTGTAGCAGCAAGACGAAGAAAAATTGTTCACTTTTCTAGCAAAAGTCATTTCAAAAATCTTTAAATTATTGAAAATTTACAAAAAAAAAAAAAAAAAAAAAATCTGCATTGTTTTCTACAGTTTTTGTACATGTGCGGTGGGTGGTGTGTGAAATATTTTGTAATATGTGGAAAGTGTTGCAAACACACATTGCTACAAAATACATATTTGTATATCTCAAGTCTAGTTGTTGTTGTTGTGATTGTCGTTTTTGTTGCAACTTAATAATAAATACAAACCACATAGAATCCAATGCCAATAAAGTGTTTCCTTCGGCAATATGTGCTGTTGTCGGGCAAGAATTATTGCTGTCAATAAGATAGCACTAGGATAACACACAGCTATACACAAACACACACAAACACATATAACCGACAGACATAACCAAAGACTAGGTAGATTGTTGTTTATCCTTAGCAAGATATAAACACATACACACGATTTTTTTTTACTTGCAGCCATATAAGAGGAAGGTTTACTCCCATTGGTTTTATTTACATATAAAAGCTTCCACATTTATAAGCCAATGAATCAATTGGCTAAGAAACGTTATTACTGTACAACAATATATGGCCTCTTAAATCAATTTAATTGAGTGCACATACATTTGCAAGACTAATTAATTGTGTGATTTATTGAAGACCAACGGGCAACAGCGCGTTTATGTGGGGTGAAGATGAAGAAAGAAAAAATCGAAACATTGGCTACGAATATCTTTGTATATCTATATAAAATGATGGGAGAAGAGGGAACTGAACTTCCTTTTAAATGTTTCAGTTTATTGTCACTTCTCTTCCTAATTACTTGCCATGCAAATTATCCCGTGAAATATTATAGCATCTGATGGCACACCTAATACACTTGGCACAAAACAAAGTGTTATATTTGCACGTTGATGAAATCTTTTCATAAATTTTGAATACCTTTCCGTTCAGCTCACTAATAATTTTACCCTTCTCTAACATTTTTACCTTATGGTTATAAACTCTTTATAGGAAGAGAGATACATGAAGCATTCGGCGATGAAAAAGGCATTACACACCTTATAAATACACATACAAAGCTTGAGTTGTTAGTAACAATTGTAAAATAACAATTACAAAGTTTAAATTTGGAAAATATATTACTATAGATAATTAATCCATTCATCCAAAAACTAAAAGTAGGCATGATAACGCCAAAAATTTAAAAAAATGTCTTCTTTGGCACTAAAACCAACCTTCAAGTTAATACCTAATGTATATTCCACTAGAGAGCATAATCAGAAACATGCCACGCCTGCAATTTATATATAAATTAAGGTGGACACTTTAAAATTGACCCAAATCACTTTTATTACTTTTTTACCTCCTTTACTTAACACAATCTGAAAGTAAGTTTTTCTGCCTCGCTTTTCTTTTTTATCCTTACCCAACAGTGTTTGTTTGTTATAACAGGAATTGATAATTTATGTATTGATAAAAGAAAATTACAAGAAAAGTTATGGATAAACGATAAAAATTACAGCAGCAGCAACAAATTGAAGAAAACAAAAGAAAAGAGTAGCAGCAACAATATCAACAACAACATAATGATTACAAACAGAGGTATTACAGAGGGAAGCAGAGTAATATTGCCAGGGTGGGAAGCATAAAAAAGGAAACTTTAAGTTAAAGGGGAAAGTATGATAAACTGAAAAAAAAAAAGGAAAAACTTGAATTGCATTTTAATTATAACTTTGTTACTGTCACTTGATGGTCTCTAATTTCTTCGGGTAGTGTTTTCTAACAAAAAACAAAAAGAGGCGTTCAGCAACAACGAGTAGCAACATTAAACATTTGAAAATGTAATTAAAAAGTTCTGCCTTGCATTACTAATGTTGGGCCGATGGAGTTGACTGGCGGCTCTATCTCTGGCTGATTGTTGTCGCCCTCGCTTGAATCGCTGTTTGTGTCTTTTTCTCTTCTTTTGTTTTCAGTAAGTTTTTATATTTGTTTTGCTAAATTTTCTTAACAATTATTATAATTTTTATATATATCTGGCGATCTATTTATATGCAGCATTTGTCGTTTACGTTTGTAAAAAGATTTGAAATTAATTTGATATAAAATTTGTTTATGATTTAGAATTTAAAAAGGCGACAAATATTCTTTACTTTAGCATGCTTATAACGAAAAGTGTACGGGTTTAGATTTTTATTTTATAATAGACTAATTCAATTAATAAAAAGTGAAAATGTTTTACTCGGCCAAACCTAACCACAAACTACTAAAACTTAACGATCTACAAGTATAGGATTTTTCACTAAGGACATAACAATTTTATATTTAAATAAAATACAGAATAATTGAGAGATTGGGGTGAAGTTTATTCCAGATACAGTGCTCATGTTACATTTAACTATTAATATCGTTCATAAAAGTACCTCGAGCACTTCCTCAGTGATCTATTCTTTCGTCCCCAATAGTCCCTCTATCACTCTTTGGTTGGTAATATCTCTAAGACTAAGATCTGTAATATTTTAATGAGCAATACTATATAGGCAACAGTTGGGTAGTTAATTAACCTCAAAAATGGAAAAAAATTCATCTTTTAAACGTGGCTTACTTAAGTTTAAAATATTGAATTCTCTGTAATTATAATATTGGGCAACCTTTACAAAGCAAAAGAGCTAATTTTTTAACTTCATTATCAGCATGTTTCTTTCACCTTTACATAGTTAACCTTTCTATATAAGTGTGTTCGTTTGTAAAAGTCTTTATTTAGAATATAAACGTATGTACGAGAGAGAAGGAGAGAAAATTAAGAAGGACATAAACTAACAACTACAGACAAATTTACGTGACACAATTAAAAACAAGTAAGAGAACTAAATGTGGTTTAAGCCAAATCTTGAATACCCTTCACATATACATACAAATAGTGGGCGTGACAGAGATTTGGTTACGCCTTCTAATTGTGTATGTATTACGCCCGAGTTATACCATGAATGTGATTTTTTGTACATTGTGAGTGTATATGTTATACGCGATAACGACTAGTTTGGCAAATTGATGGCAGAGGAAATTATAAATAAGAATTTAAAATTTCAACTTAATGGCTCAATTTTTGTGACAAATAAAGGGACTTTTGTCAATTGTGGGCGTACCTCTTGACGGATTTTGTCCATTTTAAATAACGATATGCGTGCAGACCCTAATAGTGCCTAATAGTGTAAATCGACTGAGTTTTTGATGCTGGTCAATATTATATACACCTTGTAGAATCTTGGACGCCTTCTTTTGGATGTTGCAAATGTGTATTATACCTCATATGTTATGTGAAGGGTATAAAACATGAATTTATAAAAGAAAGAACACAATAATAAAATTAGCGTATATACTCTTTTTACACAATATAATATATATGTGTGTATGTGTGTGTATATATAAAGCACTGTACCAATAAACATGATGTTATTAACAGTTGTTCTGCATGACCAACACTCTAAACAGCTGGCTATAATATTAACAAACGAACCATACCAAGCATCCAACCCACAGTACAAATACACACACACACACACACACGCACATACATATACATACGTTTATATAGTTACATTCGTTTAAAGCATCACGTAACTGAAATCCAGAGAAGCATATTCTCTATGCTCTGTAGTGTTATTACATATTGTATAGAACTGTACCGTCCATAGAGTATAATAGAGTAGTAGCAAGCAATAATAACAACAATAATAACAATTGAAAAACACAGCAACGCTCAATTCATATGCATAAAATAACGTGGGAGTAGTGCAGTATTCTTACGGAATGCATAAACAGCATGTAAACGCATTCACACATACATACACATACACTAACAAATATCATCATTATATAAATATATATTTATATATAAACATATGCAAAGTTTACGGCAAATTTATTCAATCCTTACACACTGTGAAAATATATATATATATATAAACACTCTCAGAAACATACCTGGAGCCTGTAGCATGAGCAAGTGCATGGCTGCTGTACAAAATGAACCAAAAGGCAACAGAAAGCAAACATTCTCAAACAACAAATTGCAGTAAAATAAATACATAATAAATAACATTAAAATAAATATACACACACGCACACTTATACACAACAAATATGCAAAACACGAATCACTGGTGAAAAAGGAATCAAATGAATCTCAACATGAAATGCATTTCGTTAATATTAAGAAAATTTCATTTATTTTTTTTTTTTTTTCTCCAAATGGAGAGCTACAATTAAGAAAGGCATAGAGAGAGGGAGAGAGAGAGAAATTCTATATTAGCATTAAAATATGAATATTTTTCCAATGGCCATGCTTATTAATCGAAAAAAAAATTCTCTGAAATACTAAGTTGATTATGTCATACCCGTCTGTCCGTTTGTCTGTTCATGTAAATTTGTCCCCAAACTATAAGTCGCATTTTTTTAAATACTTTGATGAAATTTAATACAAAAAAAACATGTTGACTCTTAGAGGAATCGAATCAGAACATTTTTAAAACCCCTCCCCATATAAGATCCTTGGCAAAGAAAGTTTTTTATATGAAGAAAATTTGTAATTCTTCATATTTTCAGCTCCATTGAACGATACAATTTGACCTGAAACTGAAAAACATCACAAACAAACATATAAACACAATATAAATATATACTAATGGCACCTTCCAGTAAGTCAATCAGTCAGCCAGCTTAAAATGATAGTCGTTGGCTGTCAGGGTAGTAGTCTGCAATTTAAATATAAATGTAATGCTTAATATCAAACAAACTAATTTCTTGTGTGTCTGTATAAAATTGTAGCATGTGCCCGTAATTAATGGAAGAGAAGACCAACGCAAACATTTGTTTCAACACCTAAGCATTGAATGCGGCTTGTATACTTGATAGTTTAAATATACTCCTACTCACCCTTTGACCACCCTTCTACGCTCCATTTTTGCTTGCATTTAAGTTCAATTTTACATTCAGATAATGCCCCAGCAAGTCAACGCATTTCATTTGTATGCATACAATACCACAGAGAGGGAAAGAGAGAAGGATATATATATAGAGAGAGGGAGAATTACAATAATTTTCAGTATCATTTACTACCATACAACAATAGCAACAATAAACAAATTGCATTTAGTGCTCCCATGTTGTTATTTACTGTTGATGACAAGCAGCAGCAGCAGCAATAGCAGCAGTAACAGTAACATCAATGACATTTATTCATTCTCGCACCAAAGCAACAAATAATTCGCAAAGTATCAACTGCATGACTGCACACTTTTGCCTTAACATTCATTTCAAATGCAAACAAAATGTGATGTAAAACAAAACAAAAAAGCAACAACAAAGTGTGTGCATATATAAAAAAAAAAAATTAAAAATAACAAATATTATTCACAACGGTATAAACGTAGCGTTTATAAACGAAAAATAGTATTGTGTACTGGCATGTTGCTCCATACGCATACAGCGTATGTGTGTTTCCTGCTTTTACGCAAAATGTACAAAAAGAGTTTTGTTGTTAACACAATTACCGCCAATACCCCCGGAGTAATACGCATAGTGTTTGTAATTATTCGATTCAATATATTTCAAACAGTGATTTCAACGACAGACACAAGTTTTAATTAAAGCGAGAAAGGTACTACTTGTTGAAGATTGGCAGAAAAAGGTATTAGTTAGATGTGGTTAATTAAAGTTGGAAATATTCAATAAAAGGAAAGCAACTTGTATATCACCCACTTAAGGCGGCGAAACATAACAAAGAAAACCTGTAAAGTACACATTTTTGATAAGTATCGAATTTTGAGTTAATGAAGACCATCTTACTTCCCACAATGCTTTACTGAATCGTTTTACAATAACTATGTTTCTATGTCAATAACAAATTTTTATTGGAAATATTTAAATGCAAATTAAGTTTATTTCATTATCAATTGGAAATATCTTAGTTATGAACCGGAGTGAACCATTTTTAGCAATTCTTCTATTTTTCAACCATTTTTCCATCTTCCATCTTTTACTAAAAATAAACCCCAACTGTTTTTTAGTTCATTTAATACATTAAATATTGTAGCATTTGTCATCATACCACACTACCTCCACCTTATCAACACACTGCATCTAATGAATTGTACGCTTCTCTGTGTAGTGGAGGAGTAATTGTAAAATTTATTATTTAAATCTTTGATAGTGATAGTGAGCAATGATGGTGGCTGGAGAGATAATAATGTTGTTGGTGTAAATTAGTAGCTGTAAATATGTTTGTGGTGGGTATTGTTTGAACAATAGTTAAAAAAAAGTAGAAGAAGTAAAAAAAGAAGAAGCAAGTGAGCAAACAACTTAACAAACGTACAAGTGAAGGAACCATTTGAATGAACAAACGAATAGTAACAGAAACGACTTAACACGCATACACACACCTACACTTATATTTTCAACACTTGAGTCACATAGCTAGTAATTCAGCAAATATTTAATTTGGTTTTTCGCTTGTTTACAATTCAGAGTGGTCTACATGCTTTCTTCTTCTTCTTTCCTCCTTAACATCAAGTACTTTTTTTTCACTTTTCTCTACTACCATAAAACTTTATAACAATTAAAATATTGTGGAAATAAATTCTATGGGATCAACTTGATGCACATTCAATATCATTATATGTGTATAAAAAGTTAAGTACGGTTATGTATAAAAGTAAGTTATTATTATTAAGAATAATTTAATACAAGTACTAACTGTTGACTTAATCATTATTATAATTTTTACAAAATGCGTCCTTACCCACAGTATAAAAACATAATAGCGGACGTACAGACATTTTTATATCAACTCATAATTTTACGCTCAATATTACAATCAAGATATCAATGAAAACTATTTTCAATATAAGCTGTAAACATCATATATCAAAATATATTTCCTACCCTTTCTTTACTTCACTCTACCAGCGCTTGTACACGCGGTGTAATAAAGACAGCTTACCCCGTGAAAGTGTGAAAAGTTACGTGACACCATTTAATTGTTCACATTCCCCAAACAATATATATATATACACGCACACACACTTCCAAACATAGAATATATAGAGGATGAAATATAGAGAGAGAAAGAGGCAAATATACAATATAATATATGCAAGGTAACCGCATTCACACTTGCACACACACAACAAATGCAAACAAAGAAATTACAATGGTGAACACAATTAACGGTTAACTAGCTGAATTTACATTCTATGGTATTGTTTGCTTTCGACTCTAGAGACGAGTAGATATAGCAGAAACAACAACAGCAGCAGCAGCAGTAAATGTGTGTAAAGTACGTTTGACATAAATGCATTTCAGCGTATATGACTACAATTCAATTAAAAGAATTTAATTGTGATGGAATTTTTGTTGCAAGAATATTTAATATACAATATTTATTTATATATATAAGAGTAATCCAAGTCATTTAATTTAATTTAATTTTTATTTTTGGACAAAATTGCTTAAGAGCCACGTTTACAATCAACAAAAGTTCACCTAGCAGCCACACCCGATGTGTACGTTGATATATTTTCATTACACTATTAAAGGGCATATTCAGATATCTGCACACCTACATTTTGTAAAAGTATGTGGTGGATATTTAAGATTTGTCCTAAATAAAGTTTAGGTTTTAAACCTTAATAAGAAGGGTATACTAGGTTTGCTCTGCCTTTAGCAATAAGCAGAAAAAGGCGCCAGACACGCTACAAAATGTGTGTCTGCCTGGTGCTGAAACTCTGTTAATAGCAAATTTTGAGATATTTAGCTGAAATTTTGTATAGACGCTATTCAAAGTGGGCAAAATCGGTTTAGAGCCACGTCTAAAATCGATAAAAATTTAGCTATAAAGCTGAAAATTGGTACATGTATTTATAAATACTTTATCCATCAAATTGCTTAAAATGGATCTTGTTGGATAACAGACACGGCCACAATTTACAAAAAATTTTAAAGAGCATAAAATTCGACTTTCTTTATACGTAATACATACATTACCAGAGAGCGTAATCATGTACATGCTACGCGTAGTCGTTGAAGATGGTATTTAAGATTTGATCGAAGCCAAATTTAGTTTTTTTACTTATTATTCGTCAAGTCCTTTTCTTCGGTTCTTTACTTGGTCTACTTTCATAATCAGCGGATTACTTACAAATATATTTAACTTGTATATAATGAATGATAAGTTTTTGTATATGTATATATTTGTAATGATAATATATTGATGTAATTGATACTCTTCACGTCCCACGTGCAAGTATTTGTTGCATCATTGTACTGATAATTATATTATACAAACTTTCTACAATAAACAATTTAATTACCGAAATTATCTATCTATGATTGGAATATATTACCCGCACGTATGGGTATATGCGTATATGAGATATGATAAAATTTACGCTTATATTGTCAGCATCCCAGTAATGAAAGCGTTTATTAGTTTTAATTAGAAATTTATGTAAGTTGTGGCGCCAGCGAATAGCTCATTCCCATTTCATTCGGTTGTAGTCCTGTGTATGGTAGGTATTCACTATAAACATATTTTTTTATAGTGGAATATATTGTAACCAACATATACACACACAATCCCACTAATGGGTAATTGAAATGAGAAAAACTATAAAATAAAAACGAGGAATGTGTTGTGGGGACGAAATGTTGCCATTACTGACCATTAATTTTATTTGGGGTACAACCAAATGCAATAAATATACATATGCGCCTGATATGTAATTATTAAAATGCCACAAATTACATTATTCGCATACATGTTTGTATAGTGTGACAATAACACATCGAACATTTTCGTTCATATAGTATGCATGTGCCCATTATTCATTCTTAATAACTTTTTATTATATTTTTGTCATTTTGGTTTACAGTTACTGTTATATACAAAAACAATTAGATGAATTTTAGGAGTGTTGTAAACAAATTGTCGTACGTATTAGTATTTTTTTTTGCAAAAATTAAACTTTCTGTTGCAGTGCTCGTAAAAATTAAAAAAAAAAATCAATTCTGAATAAATGAATACCATAAAAATGTTAGTAATGGAGGGTTTTTGGAAAAATAAGTAAAAGTGTATACCGAGGTAGATTATTTCAATTTAGATATTTTAGTCCGTATGTCCGTGTACTTTTATATGCATCTGTTTTTAAAGTTAAAATTGAGTTATTGAGATAAAACTTTAATCAGATATTCATAGTTCTTAGTTAAGGCAGGTAGTTAATCAGTGGACATTAGTAATATTTTATATGGTGATATTGATTGATTTTTCTTTTCAAGGACATACGGACACATTTTAGCTTTTCACATTGTTGAAGTACTATTTTGTCATATATCTACTACTAACAAAAATTTAATAAGGAAAATTTCTTGTAACAAACGTACTAATACAAAAATTATTCCTGTTGGGGTAAAAAGTATTTTTGTCCGTGCGTCCGTTAAAAAAAAAAAATAATTTGAAAAATTTAGCTATTTGCCTGTTGCAGGATACATTTATATATATAAGGTATCTGGGTCTTATATTAACTTATAATCTTTATGGAAATTATTTTTTTTTTATTATTTTTTGTTTTTAATTTTCAATGCTAAATATTTGTTAATAATTATTCATTAATTGCTACATAATATTTTTGTATTAAACGAATAATTTTAAACAATTAAATCAAATCATAATTTCACGAATAAATTACTTACCCAGTAAAACGTTTCAAAATCTGAAATTATACACAAAATAAAAAATATTAATAACATGTCAATATCTGCGTAATATAATATAAATGATGCATATAAAATATGCATAAAAAAGAAAAAAAATCAGAAAATATAGATATATATGTAAAAAAAAAAAATCTTCAAATGTGTTGAAATATTTTTGTTCTCTATTTGGTTTGTCACATTTGCAAAGAACACTAACTTGACCTTTACGGTAAATGTCAAGAAAAAAATTACATAAAATTATATTTATATAATTATTTATATATATACATACATACACTCACACAACGAATAGGGGAAAATATTTTCCGTTACATTTAACATTTATTTGTGAGAATAAATTATGAAAAAAAGCTGCTTTTATAAGTAAAAAAAAAACCCAATTACAGAAAAAGCTTTCTCTGAGAGAGAATTTGTTTGTCTTTGATTTGGTAAGTCATTAACCCAAAATGTTGCATGGCATATGCTACGCGCCATTAAACTGTTATACAATTTCCGAGTAAAGCGAAAAAACGAAAGGAGACATGATGACTTTTAGCCTTTACTCTGAGGTGAATAATACGAAGCAAGCGCTTTAACTTTAAAAATTTACCCCCTTTTTGTTCTACAATTGAAATCTCCTTTATCTCTATTTGTCGTTCTATATTTCAGTCATTTGAAGCTAGAGAGCATGCTCCATAATTTTGGTTGCATTGCCTATTAATGCATGGATTTGCTTAGCTCATGGTTTTGTGGTTTAAATAAGTTCCGTATTTACGAACTTTTTTTAGTAATGATTTTACAGCAGGTCAGTCAAGAACTTTATCGTAACATTTTTTTTAAATCTACCATCAGAGCGATACACCAGTGGTTAGTTGGGACCACCAACCGAAATGCTTTTATTTTTTTGCTGGTCAACTAAAAATTTCGTTTCAGTAGTTGACACACTACTGGCAATACGAGTATAACAGCAGACGTAATATTTTCCGTTGGCCTAGATAAGGGAGCAGAGCTATGGAAAGTTTTCAAAAAGTATTTAACAGCAATATTATCGATGGTAAAAGATTTCATAAATCTGTGACAGTTTAATTGTGCGAGAAATTTATGCATAAAGATTTGCGTCTAACACAATTGTTGCCGTCAAGGCGGAGGCGGGTAAGTAATGCTTTGATGATATCATTGTAAAAGTTTTTAGACGAAAAATTCTACACTTTTGTTGTATTCATATAAAAAAAAAATATTTAAAAGAAAAAGTTTTGTGTTTTTTTTTTTTTTAAGGCAAAAAATAAAAATATGCCTTTAATAAACAGATTAAATATTAAAAGTGATTCAAATAAGAATATAAAGTGCTATTTGTAAAATTATGCTAATTTATAGTTTGTAAGCATATAAGAGAAAATGTGCCAAATTTATACCCGTTCGTTGTAAATTGTGCTAAAATTGTGTTTACATACTTCTAGTTTTTGTAGCGCTATTCAAATTGATCAAAATCGGTAAAGACACGCCCACAACCAATAATAATCTATTTATCTGCCACTAAATTTAGCTATAAAGTGAAAATTAGTAAAGAATACTATAATTATCCCATTTATCGATGATCCAAAAATGGGCGTGGTCGAGTAAGACACATGCCCACATATTACAAAAACCTTATATTCAAAGCAAGATGATACATTAGTCATGTATGACACACTTACTGTGTGTATATATATATATATATATATATATGGATGACACTTAAGATGTATCTATTGGACATAGGTATTTACATTTTTAAAATAAGTTAATTTAACCCAGACAGACTAATAGAGTAAATGAATTTACTTACTAAAGTAAACTTAGAAAAACTATTTTGAGGCTTTGCATTAAGTTTCTAACAATTATCACAAAAAAAAAAAAAAAAAGTTAGAGAAAAAATTTTAGTTGCAAACTATTATATATTGTGGTATGTATATAAACATAAAAGTTTTGTTGATGTGTATGTGCGTGTGTGTTGGATTGCCACTTTCAATACACTCTAATACACTTGAACACACTAAATTTGTCACATTTGCTTACTTAATTACGCAATATGATTCTCTTTATATGTAGTACACCTCCTGAATGTGTAGTATGCTGAATTAAACCTTTTCGATTGCTTATGAAATTAGCAACAATAACAACAACAACAAAAACATAAACAAAAAAAATTAATTAAAAGGTTTTGAATTTTGAATAAACATGGAAAAATCAAAAAACGTATTAAATGTCAAATTAAATGAACACACGTACAAATAATCTATATAATCACATGAATTAAAACATACGCACACACATACGCATGCAAAATAACTACTAAGTAGATTATAAATTGTAATCAAACGCTTATAAAAATCTATTTGTTAAAATCTACTTGAAAAAATTATCCTCTTCATTTAGCTTTAGAGTAAAAAAAAGTAGCTTATTATTTGATTTACGAAAAAATGGGGCGAGGTCATATAACAAACACGCCCACTA
This sequence comes from Ornithomya fringillina, assembly GCA_963978525.1. Lineage (NCBI taxonomy): Eukaryota > Metazoa > Arthropoda > Insecta > Diptera > Hippoboscidae > Ornithomya > Ornithomya fringillina. The sequence goes on along the minus strand of OZ021694.1, from coordinate 20,637,100 downwards.
ATTGCAAAATCATTTAAAAGCATATATTATGCATATTACTTATTAGCTTAATAATTTATTATTGAGGTCTCATAACAAAAACATATAGTACGCATATTTATAACCAGCTTATCGATTAATATACGAAAAGAAAGGGCGGAGTAAGAGAGCGCGCCCACAAAATTTATTTCAAAGCAAAATTTAAACCTATAATTAACCTAATATATACCCCACAACCTATTCTGTGAAGCATAATTGTATACCAGCCCACCCCCAAACCATTTTTAGAGTGTCTAACTTAGTTATCGTTCTATTATCATAAGTAATATCATACAATAAAAGTTGTATCACTTAGATGTGTAAATTGCACTCAAACCATTTATTTATAAATATTTCAGTATGTTAGTAACATATCTGATACAAAAGAAGAACAAGCAAAAGATAAGCAAACTTCTCGATGGTGTAATTAAAAGTTCTCCATTCTCATACGATTTAGTGTGAAACCATACCATACGAATAATTTCTAGCCATGCATTATACCTCTGCTAAGGAAAAGTGTTTACTTTACCAGAGACTTTGTTAATATTGTAAATAATTTAGTAAAGAATTGTATGGTACACAATGTGTATGCAAGTTTTAGTTTAAAGCAAACAACAAGGAATGCATGTGAGCACATAAATGCACACACGCATATATATGTGTGCGAGTATAAGTAAATACAATAAATAGACAAATACATTTTACCAAAATCTCTGCCGACCACTTGATGATATAAAACTTACAGGTGAGACTTATTATTGTAGTTGTTGTTGTTGTTCTTTAGCAACAGCAATATGTAGTTATCTCTCTGTCCAATTTACTCGTTACAGCCACCCTCTAAGCTCCAACAGCTTAAGCTTCTCATCAAATGTATACGGACGTATGTACATTTTAGTCTCATACAGCTTAAACATATATAAGTTTGTATGTGTACAATATTTTATAACCTTTCGTTTAACTGAGATTTAAAAATTTATGTCCATCCGTCTGTCTGCATAGTATATATGGGATATACAAAAATGTATGTGTGTTTTGTGATCTCCTCTCTGCCGCATTCCATACCACACACATACATAGTGTAAACATATATGTTTCTAAATGCATATATATAATATAATTTAAGCTTGCCACCACTCAGGGAATTCTCTCAGATTTCTGTCTAACTGTAACTATTTTGTTTTGGCATTTTGGTGTGTTGTGGTCTCTACTCTTATTTATTAGTTATAACATCCCTCTTTTCACACCCTCACATGTTCATATATTTATGCGTCTGTCCCAATACTATATTACTTTTCCGTTGTGTTATTGTTTTAGTTGCTTTTCTCCACAAAAATTATAATGGCATTGTTTCATGAGGGCGGAGGGGGCAGCTAGAAGAGACAACATTATATTCGAATGCCACTGACCAACCAATCAGTGTTAAGTGCTAGTCTCTCAAGTGATTTCATCTGTATATGTATGTGCTTGCACAACCAAACTATCAAATATCTCTTCATACACATACACATACATTAAATGAAAGCATTATAAAGAAAAAGTATCAAAGTAAAAAAAAAGAGAAAAGAAATAAATGGAGTTAATTTTTTTTTTGTAGAATTTTACCAATTTTTTTTTCTTATGTCATCCATTATTTATGATCAACTTCACTGAATGTATATGTTATAATTTAAATTAAATAAAATATATTCTCGAAGGATTCATTTTTAATCCTTTCTGTTTCATTTGTATGAAATGTTCAAACTATTATATGTATGTTTGTGTACGATGAATGATTACTTACCATTCATCAAAAAAAAACTATTTTGCACCAAATTACAGCTTTACACAAAAGTACTTATAGTAAAACATTCCATCGATGCAGTACAAACATTTTAAGAGGGTCTATACAAGCCACACCCACTTTTTACACAACTTTTTCAACAACAAAATTCGACCTGTTTTTAGAAGATTAAATCAAATACCAGCCACACCTACAAGTCGCATAAAGCACAAATGGAAAATATGTTAGATTTATCCTAAAACTAATTATGCGTTTGTAATTGTTAATATTGATTCAATTTTAAATTTTTAATAATTTAATATTAAAACTTAGCTCTTTTTTACTGGTTTATATATGTACATGACTTTCTCGTACTTCTTCAATAATATTTCGTAAATTAACCAATTTTCGTTTGTAAAAGTTTTGCTCTGTTGTTTCTTTTGTAAAAAATTTAACTTTAAACTTAAGCCAGTTGTTCTATACATTTAATTTTTTTAGGCAATAATAACATATTTCTATTCGTATATACCTATGTTTGTTTATTTGTAACCATAATGGCATCTCTTCTCCCTATAACTATTAAATGAAAGGAAATATGTGCCAAATTTTGTTTGTCGGTCGATTGGCTGAAAGACCTTATTGCAACGGTTGAGTGGTCGGTTAAGTGTTGCCGCCGCTGCTGCTACTACAAAGAACATATGTATGATATAGTGTCAATAAAAAAGTTAAATTATAATAACAAAAACACATTCATCGTTTGGTAAATGCTTGCAGCCTGTCTAACTTTTTTTGTCTCACTCTGCACAAGCACTACACGTGCTTGTGTGTTTTTATTTTTGTGGCTTTTTATTTTTGATATCGTTCACCTTTTATTAAGAGATATATTAGATTTGTCATTCGGTTTGGAATTATCGGAAAGAAGGTTTCAGGGACTTGCATATAAACTTCAAAATCTTTTGTGTTACAGGTAAACCAGACACATACACAATGCAAAGTTTGTTGCCTATAGAAATATAGCTTCAAATTAGAATTTGTACATTATTTATCCACTAAAAGAAGGCGTGTGTCCAATACACGTACAATGTAAGAAAAAAATCAATTTGTTTTAATATGCAAACTGAGATAAAAAAATTAAATTCCTATTATGATAATAATGTTTAAAAGAGGTCGAAATTGTATAAATACCATGCCCACATATTATTAAAAAAAACATTGAAGGTGCCTTGGCTGTGGTGTGAACCAATTTTAGTTTGTTAATTTTTTTGTATTGTTTTTGGCATCATTTTACTTTAAAGTATTGCGGTATGTTATTGCTTGTGGCAGAGACTGTTTGATATTGGTTGCATTCCTATAGGTACATATATAGTATGTGTGTAATATTGTTTTAGCTTTTCTTTTCTATTTTGGTGACAACATCTGTTTACACTTGTTCCGAAAAGTTTTTGATAACGTTTTTGTTCTTTATTCGTCGCGTATTGGCAACTATTTGAGACATGGTTGGTTTTTTTTTTTTGTTTTTTATTTTTTTGCCCACTCAAAGAAACATGTCGCTTCTAACGACAGTTTTATTAGAGTTAAAAGCTGAATTTTATAAAAATATTTTCTCTCATTTCATTTTATGGAAGTTCAAAATTTGTTTATTTGTTCATATTTGGTAATAATTAGTTTAAAAATAAAAATAAACACTAGAGTAAGAATTTGATTGTAATAAATTCATTAATCATATTTTTAAACATATCACAACTTTTATTGTGCTTGTCACAATCTCCGTTATGCAGTAAAACTGAACTTTTTTAACAAACAAACAAAAAATATGTCAAACATGAAAAGTTTTCCAACTGACGAAAAAAATTGTAAAACGAAAATTCTTTAAGGTGCTGAAGCAACATTTTCTGAACACAAAAGGAAAGAAAAGCTGGAGAGAAAAATAAGCAACAAATGCAACGTTTAAAATATGTTTTAGTTTACACCTCATTGAGCTCCTCTTAACCTTCCCCATGACACTTCTTCTGCTTGATATTTACCAGTAGTGGTGAAAGGTATGCCGCTTAACTTTAGAGGAGGAGTTTAGTGCCATGACTGTCGCAGCTTCCTTCTCACTTGCAATAGCGACACTCCTGTTGTTCACTTCCGAGTTGAATATTTTATTATCTACAAGGACTGTGTTTTTTTTTTAAACTCCCTCTTCGGAATAAAATGCTTTTGAAAGTTTTTTAAAAGCAAAATTTTCATATAATTCTGAACGCAGCCAAAATTTAAATTTCTTATTAATTCACTTACATTTTTTTCATTTCTTTGCAATTTCGAACTTCATTTTGGTGACTCGTTTGAGTGCGTATGTGAACGGAATCCCACTAAATTGTCGTTATTTCCTTTCACATACACAGTCGCAGTCATTGAACTGTAACCCCATCATCAATCCTTCATCCGTCGTATTATATAAGCAGTACCAGCGGTAGTGCAATATATTGTTGGTTGCTTGCTTGATTGGTGGTTGAATGATATTGATTAAAGGAAAAAACACTTCAAGTAATTGCTTTTTAAATGGATTTTTATAGCCCGAGTATGGCTGTAACTATAGGATTTATTTTATACACTCACTCATTTAGCCTGGATTGCTATAGTGGTAAATATATGCGTTTGCTGGACATGCTGGGATTCCTTTTCATTCTCTCTCTCTCTTTCTTTTTCGCTTAATTCTGAAATGATAGCACCAACAAACGGAAGCCGCTTTCTTGCTCACTTGCTTATTATATTAAAGCATATATGCAGAAGTGAAAAGTATATGTGGTTTTGGCGAACATTTGAATGCCCTTTTTATTTATCTATAAACTATATAACTATGGGCGTGGCTTGGCGCCTTCTTTTAACATTATTAAAAAGTATTTATGTCAAGGTCTACACTCAAAAACTGCACGAAATTAAATATTATGTTCATATATTAGGAAGCTCTTTTATTATGTGACCCCGCCCATTTTAGTTATACATACATGGACTTGTTATAAATATGTTTGTATAAAAATTTTGACAATTTTTAAAAAAAATCTATATTTGGCATAAAATTTCAATACCTATACTGACATAGTGCGCAATCAGTTAAATGCCACGCCCCTTTTTATTTATATACAAAGTGAAGGGTATTTAAAATTTGGCTAAAGTCAAATTTGTATTCTTTTCATTTTTTGGTTGATATCTCTTATATAACATTCTCTGACATATATATATATATATATATATATATATATATATATATGGCACAGTATTTATGAGCCGCGTTATGAGCTGTGGGTTGTATGGAAGCAACAGTAGCTAAATGAAGGTGTCGTTTGGGAGTTTATTTTTTAATAAGATTTTTATGCCAACCAAGTATGAGAATCTTACGATAAGCTTTAAAGTAAAATACGACGGATTCGTAATCTTTCTGGTTTTGTTCTTTTTTTTAATCTCACTCACTCTACATAGTCAGGCTTTGCGTATATATTCAATGTTATAAGCTCGGTAAGAAAACAGGACATCCTCTAGACGGACATCTAGATATAAATATTTTTTACATATATACACCTATCCTATGAAGGTGTTACAAATATTTGTTGCTAGTGAAGGACATTGCTTTCTTATCAACTTTAATCATGTTTATTACAAAAATCCTAACTTAACAATATTAGTTACAGATATTTTTTTTTTTACTTTTTTTAGTTTCTTAAGCTTATCCTTGCATCACTCGGTATTAATCTTGTTGGTTGGTTGATTGGAAAAAACATGTTAATCTTGCCTATGGCATGACTTGTATAAAAAAGAAATTTTTACAATACTTTACAAATATACTATGCACTTACTATTGTTCTGTTTAAATACATAGCATTCCGAAAAAAAGGGGAAAAAAAATTGACAGCCATACAGGCAGGGATATTCAATTCATTTGATGAGAAAGGCATTTTAAGGTTGTGTTTGGCATTTTGCCAACTTGGTCATCATCTTCAATCAATTTGAGCTGAACAAGAAGAGAAAATTTCTCTCATTCATATAATATCGTATACAATGCTTGAAAAATATGTGACACTTGACACAAAAATTTATGAATAGACCAAAAATAACAAAAGCAATATGAAGAAGAAGAAAAAGAAGAAGAACTAGCAACAGAAACATATTGCAGATTTTATTTGGAAAATTTTTAGAGGAATGACGTGCTTATCCTATAAATATATGTTTGTGGGTGTTTATATTTTTTTTTTTTCTTGTTTTTTTTTTTGTTTGTTCTCCATTAACAAATTACAACATTGTGATTTCCTGTAATGTGGAACGTGTAGACAAAGTCAACATGTAGTAAAAAACAAGGCTAACATTAATTACGAAAAAAAAAGACAACAATAACAATAACAATAATAAAGAATCGTTAAATGTTTGCTTGTAAAACAAATACAGAAAAAAATGCAAAAGGGAAGAACACAGTCCTTCAATGAGAGCGTATACAATACTTCAATAGAATAAAAAAAAAAAATCTAGATGAAAACTTCAGCTTAAAAGAATTACACCCTACACATTAATAAAGCAGGACGTAAGGACATTCTTCATTTTGTATGCAGATTAAAATTTAGTGTTTCAATGTTGTTAATTAAAAGCCATGCCCACAAATGGAATACATTGAAACCTTAAAAATTCTTTGGGTTTTGGATTAAATATCAGCTGTGGGTATAAATAAAATCAGATTTTAAGGCTGATCAAAAGTACATCTACTAACTACAGCCAAAGAGTTTCTCAAGTATTCTTCCAAAACTTGCAGCATATAAAAAAACTTAATCGGTATGTTATAGTGTGTTTAAAATTTTCATACATTATATATAATATTTACATGTGTGGTTATATAGAAAAATTATTTTTATTATTTTCAAATATAATAGTTTTGTAACGAATTATCGGTTTGGTGGTTGCTTCAGTTTCAATTATATTTGTGTGTACATTTCCTTTACATTTAAATAATTTATAATGATAATAATTAACGAACATTCATTAGGGTTTTTAAAATCAATATTTTATAAAAATTATTTTAAAAAAATATGTTAATTAATTTGATGATGATTTGTTACATCATATGTAAGTACATTCATTCTATCGCGTTTTATGGTAAACAAGTATGGTATGAAGCATTTGCTCAGCTCTGACATTATAATCGAATATTTAATGTAATCACTCCATAAAATGTGTAGGTGTGTGTTTGAGGTTATTGGTTAAGAAAAAAAAAAATACATCAAATGACATTATTAATTAACATCATTATACACCGAACCGAAACAATTTTTACCCACAAAAACACTAATTAATGATTGGCATGCGATATTATAATAACATTATAATGTAACTTCGTATGTACGGGTCAAAAGGTCAATAATAGAGAAAGTGAATATGAAAGTAGACCGATATGTCTCTTGCATTGCCTCACTCAACTTGGGTTTGATGTGTTGAAAATTGTATAATAGCATCACAACCTCTTTGAGTGAGCTACAGCAAGTTGAAAATACAACAAAAATAATAACAAAAACAACGGCAAATTAATTGTAATTGTTAAATAAATGAAAAAAAAAGAAAAAACTAAAGCAAATACTTAACAAGCTAACGTAGTGTGGAGAAGAACTAATTTCAGAATTACAAAAAGAAAGAAATTGAATCAGTCGCCACCAACATAAAATCCAAAATGTAAAAATAGGAAAAAAAAATTAATTTAGTTCAAACAGTGTATAAAATAATAAAATACTTCTTTTATTTGCCACAAACTGTAGGCACACGAACCTACACGTCTATATCGATTCAGATTTTCGTCAAAAACGTATATATATATATTGTTTATCCCAAATAGAAGTTTTGGAATTTATAAAAATTTTATATTAAAAAGAAAAATATGTTTTTTACGTTTCCAGCTAAAATTTATTCCATATCTTTAGACATACTTTATATTGTAAATATATGTGTAACCAAATTGAATTATACACATAATAAAAAGTGGAAATATAAACAAAAAATATTTCAGACATAATTCGCTGCCAATATCTACTGGGTATATGCTATATTTCTATTTACTTTCTATTATTACATTTATGAAAAATATATATAAAAAAAAATCCCCACTCCGTGACAATGCGCGCTTAATTTTGTGTAGAAGCACATTGCCGTGACCAGGATTCGAACCTGGGTTACTACGGCCACAACGTAGGGTCCTAACCACTAGACGATCACGGCTGCGGGGGATTCATTTGACTTTTGTGCTAAAAGTTTATATCAATTCTCTCTCACACTCAGCTCAACTTATTTTTGTACAACTTTTGTTAACAGAAAATTAAAAATGAATAAAAACCAATACAATGCTAGAAAATCTATTTCAGGTTTTTTGCATAATAGCTATTCATATATTTAATATAAATGGTAATATAATTAATTTCATAAAAAATAAACTTTTATAATCAAAACATTATCATAACAATAAAATAAAAAACAAAAGTTAATAATCAAACAAATCATTATTAATCACAACATTAGCAAACAAACTCTATTATTGTTATATAATAATCATTATAAATTTATGATAAATACCAACAAATAAAACAACTTTTCATTTTGGATAATTGTTTAATAGAGACCAGAGAGCAAGAATAATTTGTTGTTATACCCTTCACGTAATATATTTTACATTTTTTTATAACCACAAAAAGGAAATTTGGATTATCTGGTTATGTCCGTTCGTATGCCTGATGCCATGTTCGTATGCCTGATGCCATGCTCACAGCAAAAATAAAGTTCTAAACTAAAATATTGTTTTGACGTCCTTCATTTTGCAAATTCACATTTAGCCACGCCCACAATTTACTTAAAATCTTTTCTTCTAACTTAATATTTCTGGGCTGAAAATGGGTCTTATTGGATATTGGTCACGCCCACAATTTACTAAAAATCTTTTCTAGCCAAGAGTTTAACTCAATATTGTTGGGATGAAAATGAATATTAGTCGCCCCTTAATTGCCAAAAGAGTATTTTCACTTCTTATCCCTTCGCCTAAGTTTTCAGACATTCGGATCCACTCCTCTTGTTAAATATTACCTTGAAAAAAAAACGTGTTTTCATTTATTAGGGGGAAAAAAACAGCGTTGAGTAATTTCATTCATTTCAATAATTTCAGTTGTCAGCTTTATATCAATATTTAATATATTATGTCACTCACCAAACCTTTCATTTTGTCATCTCAGTGAATTTGGATGCATTAAATGTTACCTATTAAGCTGTCCATATAATCTGTCTATCATATATAGAGTATTATAATAAAAATCACTTTGTTTCGTGTATAAAATTGTACTTAACGTCGATTACAAAATTGCCAAAAAAAAACACACACATTCATGCTTATGTCCTCTCTTCTCTTTACGAAAGAATTTTTTTTTTTTTATTTATTTTACGTTTTCATCGTATTTCCTTTCATGTTGTATTTAACGATTTTGTTAACAATTTTTCACTCATTTTCCGTTATTTTTATTTCACTTTCTTTCGTTCTTTCCCTTTTTTTTTCCACTGTACAAAAAAATCAGCATTAAATGTACATTTACACACACACCTATACGTACGTAACTGTATAATGACTATTGAAAAACTAAACTAAACACAATGTAATGAAACATAAAAGTTAAATATACACTTACACGCATATAAACATACACACATGTTTACCCACCCCAACACACACAAGTATTTGGTATAAAGAGCATTTTTACGGTTTTTACGATTCACCAACAACAACAATAACGGTTACAAATTATTGGTAGTACTATGAAAAAGAAAAAGAAGAAGAAGAAGAAGAAGAGTTGTATCAAATTGCAACAATTTCGCATTGACTTGAAACATTTCATACATAATACATAATATGACCTCAGTACCGTTACACATATAGACATGCATTCATACAAACATACACACAGTGTTTAAAGTTGATAGCAGGCATAAAACCAAAGCAAAGTCAGTTACGCCAGAACTTTTTATATATTTAGCCCATGACTAGATGGTTGTTTTTTTATTATTACTGTAGTTGTATAAGGCAATTTTTAAAACTTTTATATAAGTATATTTGTAAAAGAAGTAAACTAAGTTTGTATTCCTTTTGCAACATCCAGAAGTCACGCACCTTACAAAGCCCATGGCGTCCGTAACTCCAGACAGAGGGTGTTAGTTCTATCATGTTTATTAATTACAGTTTAAATTTAGTAATATATTATTAAGTCATTCAAAAATTGTCGAATTGGTTTTACAGATTTGTAGAAAAAAAAGTCATATTTGGTATAAAATTTATTTTTGTAAAGTAAAGAAAGTCCAATTATATACCAGTCACGCCCTTTTCATGAATTTTTAAAAAAATGAATATTTTATATATAAAAGAAAGGTATTTTCAATTTGTTTCAAATGAAAATAATTTTTGCTTTAAAATGTTTCTTCTTTTTTTGCCTACGTTATGTAGTTTCATTCGAAATTGTTGTTGCTGTGATAGTAGTTGTAGAGGATATATGCATAGGTTGAGTTTGCTTTATCAAATTTCCTTCATTTTTATACACTATACATAAGAAGAGAGGTATATTAAGTTGGTGATTCCGTACGCAATACCAAGAGAGAGGAGTCAGAGAACCTACAAATTATTGATTAGCATCAAAAACTGAATTAATCTGGACGTGTAAGCCCTTGCGTGCGTTTTTGGAACTCTGATGGTCGTAAAATTTGAAATATAAAGCATATATTTCTACTTTCTGCACATAGAACGCTATTTAAAAATATATTTCATTGCCATAAAATTTGATATACTCGTATAGACCTTTTATATTGTATTTATAATTAGCTCATCCATTGATAAGCCAAAAATGAGCATGATCGGATAATTGAATTGATTGAAATATATATAATTACACCATCCCTCGAAACGCCAAAAATGCGTGTAATTAGATTACCGATAATAATTTATAAAAAAGAGACGTACAAATCATAAAAATCACCCTTCAAGTAATGACTTAACGTAATGCGTATACTCTTAGAGGGCGTAATCATGTACCTGCCACGCCTTTTATTTGTATATAGATAAGGAGGGTATTTTATTATGTGGCCTAACCTAAATTTATATTTTTTTACTTGTTTTCATTATTTTTTCTTATTGGTTTTCATTTTCTTTTGTGCTTTGTATGCAATTCATTATGGTCTGTTTACTGTTTTCACTAAGCGTGTCCTTTCATGTTCCTTTTATATATATATATATATACATATTCATATACCTCACACATACACACCCACATATATTCTTCTGTATATAAATTTATGTTATATAAAACAACAGAAATTTAATCGCTGGTAATCAATCAATCTGTAAGGATTGGTTTTGTTTGTATAAAATGTATGAAAAAAATAAAAGAAACTCAAACTCAACCGCTATAAAGAAATTAAAATTTATATGTTATACTTTATATATATCTATATATATGTGTTTGTGTGTGCGTTTGAGTGCGTTTGTTTATTTATCAGGAAGATTGATAATTATTAATCTAGTGTGTAATTTTCATTTTACTTGTGTGCACATAACCATAGCGACATAAATCACTTCGGAGATGTCCATTTTCAATATTTTACTTAAAATGATATTCAGGTCAGAACTACTTTTTTTAATTTTCAAATTTCTTACAAATGGAAGAAGAGGCAGACTATTCAAAAAAGGCCCTGATTAACATAAACACATACTCACACGCCTACAAATGCTTTGTTATTTGCGAACGCGCCATTAAAACAATTACACTTGACATATGTGGCACAAAGTCATGTTAAACTGTTTGCTCCACACAACCCTGGACCCTGTACAGTGTATATCCATTTAATGGAGGAGCGAGTGTGTTTATTATGTGACCATTTGGTTAACTTTGTTAATGCAAATTTCAAGTTGAAATTGTCACCAACACACATACATCCTTACACCCATACACCCATACGTATACATAGTTTTGCAGACCAGAGGTCATTTGTAGTGGAGCAGAATGTAATAAAAATTAATTATAAACGTGTAGAAGTAGCAGAGTGTGACATATAAAATGAGGCGCCAAAATGACAATAACAGTTAAATTGCTACAAAGGCCACATGTGAATACACAACTGTTAACACTGTCGTTTGCATATGTACAGGATATTCACAAACACACATTATGTTGGTAACAAGTGCTACTGTTGTTGTTGTTGTTGTTGTTGTTGTTGTAAGAATTGTAAAATTTAAACAACAGCCACCACCAACGACATCGTCATTATCACCATTAAAACAAATTATATACAAATAAGTATTAAGTGTATATGTACGGGGTAGTATGCTTTTAGCTTTAGGACAAATGTTTGGAAAAAAATGAGTGATAATAATACACCATGTAGAGGCTTTATGTAAAACTATTGTCTAAACTAAAATCTGAACTTTTTGAATAAGAGTTTATAAAAGACTTACTAAAATAATCCGTTATTAGGTAAACTTTGTGCTGCTAAGCAGCTAACATAATGTTAGATTAATATTATTATACTCTACTCTTTATTAGAATAACGTATACGAGAGTAATCCTAAAAAATATATATGTTTTTGTTTGTAGTGTTTAAAAAGAACAATATCGGGTGAGGGGCACACCCACAATATACAAAAAAATATATCTTTTAGCCAAAAAGATTAAGTTATGACGTTGCAATTTGTAAGACCCTTCAGAAAACAGAAAAACCTTATTTGTTATAGGATTCGACTTGCAAGTTGATATGTAATACATACACTATAAGAAGACGTAATTAGGTACCTGCCGCACCCCCCAATTCTGTGTAGATGTGGACGGTATTTAAGAATTTACGTAAACCAAATTTACCTCTTACTTGTTACTACTTACTACTACTGTAATTTTACAAACGCTTAAGCAGTAAGTTTTAGACTTTTGGAGATAATTTGTTGTTGGTTGTTGGGTATTAAAATTATTACTCAGTAGATTCTTAGTATTATTATCTCAGGATTTTAATACTTGTACATGAATGTCAAAAAGTAATTTCTGGTAAATAATGCGTAGAAAGCTAATCTGCAGATGAAAAGTACACTCGATCTGTTCTTAATTGAATTATAGTTCGTTTATTTAATATATCATTTATGTTTTAATACAATCTCATATGCTTCGTTATATAACAACACTATTAAAGTAGTGATGTTAGACAACAATTTAGAACATTTCATGTAACACCCAACACTCTACAGAATACTTACAAGTATTTCAAAACAAAACACTTGTGCACAAAACTGTTGTTAAAATTAAAGTCAACTCAAAGTGTTACACGTTCATACTATGCATACGTATACAATAAATATATATCACCCTCTCACTCTATAACAATAAACAGGACATTATAAGTGGACCAGAAACCTTTAAAGTGTAAAAGAACACCAACACAACAACTACAACACCAGCAGTAGCAGCATATTTGTATAATAAAAACTTTCCATCTGCAATACATCACGTTGATGCAGTCACGTTGGCAACATGCGTTGCTAGCCACGCTACCATAAATGTAGATAAATCTAACCAGTAACAATAGCAACAACAATAACACAGCATTACTACACTATCACAAAAAAAAAACAAAGAAAAAAAGAGGGAAAGAAAAAATGAAAATTTTTAGTGAAAGGCAATAAATTTTACGAAATTCTGTTTGACTCTACTGCCCCCAAGAGTAGACCTGATTTCCCGCTAAGCTAAGTGAGTGAAAATGGGGAAATTAGAATTTCATACATTGTCGTTAAACTGCAGTGCAAAAGCACTTGTTGATTTAAGGCCTTGTGTGTGTGTGTGCATGCACTTTTAATGCGACTTTCAGTAAAAGGCTTCATTCCCAATGATGTGATAAACCACTTCTACACATAATAAATTTACTTTTTATACCCTCCACATAAGATGAGAAGGTATACTAAATTTGTCATGACATTTGCAACAGCAGAATGGAGGCGTCAGATATTGTCCAAAGTATACATATTCTTGATCAGTATCACAAGTGATTCGCACTCAGTCACTCAGTAAAAGTCAACCTAATACTTAAACTATTAGAGGGTATAATCATGTAACCGTCACGCCCACCCTTTGTATGTAGATTGTGGAGGGTATTTGAGATTTGGTCTAATCACCAAATATTGTTTTTCTTTATTGTTTGTTATAGATGAGAGAGGGCGAGTATATAAACTACAAGCGGATGCTAACACATGAAAATGTGGCAGCAACAACAACATAACTTCAGCTTATCGGTAATGTAATGAAAATAAGCCAAAAAGAGAGAGAAAAAGGAAGTGGGCAGGTGGTAGGCTTATGGGTTTACACTCATAAATTTTGCAACAATTAGTGACATTTCATCGACCCGACGGCTGTCTTTGACAGGGCCTGTCCGTATACAACCTGTATTATATGTTCTTATACATAAATCTGATCTTTCTTTATCTATTGTACGAACCTAAAGAAACTTTACATTAAAAAGAAAAATGTATGGTACCCTAGAGAATGCTGCAGCAGCCTTACTGCATCTGGTATAATTGTTCAAACAGTTCCCATTACTTTGTCACTCATAATTTTTCTCTTACTCTTTGACAAAACCTGTTAATTATGTTATGTTGGACAATTTCCGCATTGAGTTATTTTTATGGAAGGTTTTTCTACTACATTGAATGCCAAGCTATGTGAAGGCAGTAAAAAAAGCAATGAATGAAATGAATGCTCTTCCTCCGCATTTCCAAATATTTTCAGTAGACAATTATTTGTTAAAAAATAATCGAAATAAAAGGGAAGGAAACGAAATTTGATTTTTTTTTGGTTTTTTTGAAAAAATTCTTTAATATTTAAAACGAAAATTCATTCATAACATACGTGTCACTTTTCTGCGTTTTTTTTTTTTTCTTCTTTTTTACTCTAATTTGCATAAAAGCATCGTAATACAGACATATTTCCAATTACTTACAAACAATCGTCTATATATACTTGTACCTTACTATCGCCACCATCACAATATTTTTAATCATATATTCATACACACATATAAAGCTGTCACATGCTTTATGTGTTATAGGAAAAGGAGAAGAACTCGCGCAACAAATTCATAATTTTCAATATTTTTTATTACCCTTACGAATAAAAGTATGTAAACATGGTCAAAATGTTTGTAGCACTCATAAACATAACCTCAAAAAAAAAACCTTTAGTTTTAATCAAATTCTGAATAATTTCTGTCCATGCGTTCGTCTTTTTTCGCTTGTAAAATATAAGACATTGAACTTAAACAAATCATTTGAAAACGTTAAATTTAACTTAGGTAAAATCTTTATGAACCTCTACATTTATACTTAATCTGTGGGCGTGACATTTATACAATTACGCCTACATTTCATTTACTATTAATACACGTAACTCAAAAATTCAATAGTGCATCAAATCAAATCAAAGATTGAATGCTGCAGCAAATAGGTCGCTTTGTGATTTGTGGGCGTGGCTTTTATATAAATGAGTTATCTTTTAACATCTACTACTACTACTAGTATGTATTGCATTTTACCTCAAAGATCGAATTCTGCAGGTATTTGCTGAATTTTTGTAAATGGTGGGCGTGATAGATATATAATTCGGCTCTTTTTTTACAACCAATTAATTTCTACTATACCACATATCAACTTATTACCCCGCCTTTTTGCCCCATATGTGAGGTGAGTACTTAAGATTTAGTATAAACCAAATAAAATTTTATTATACATTTTTCTTCTTCTTCCTTAGCATCAATAAAATTTATAAGTGCATTTGACAGGAATAAGACAGTAGCAAGGATAGCAGAAGACAAAGATGTGGAATCGATTGGAATGGAAAAGGGGAAAATAACGAATTGAAACGATATGTGTGGCATGCTTAAGAGGACAACTTATGAAAAGTGCATTTGAAAGTTATACCCACAATGTGTACACATGACATTTTTTTTATTAATAATAATTTTCTTATACAACTTATCCTCCAACATTAGTTTACATAACTATCCATACCATGCCATCCTATCTCATCCATCTTTCCAACGTCAACTTTTTTATAAAGTCAATATATGATTGAGAAAACAAGGGAGAAAAGTATATTTGGCTTAGACCAAATCTTAAATACCCTCCATATGTGCAAACTGTGGGCGTGGCATATACATGATTTTGCCCTCTAATAATGTATGCATTACTTATTCGCTTGCAAGTCGAGTTTTACACTTGATAAGGTTTTTTATAAATTGTGTGCGTGTTTGTAATCTAAACGCGCCCACTTTTAGCCTATCAATGGATGCGATAATTATAAATATTTGTACCAAATTTCAACTTAACATTTTTTGAGACAGATACATAAGTTTTTTGCTGATTGTGGGCGTGACTCTTGATTGATTTTGACCAAATTAAGTAGCGTCCTGCATGCAAAAACTAGAAATATTTGTTTTAGCTCAATGTCTTAAAATTTACGACCATGAAAGTGCCAACATATGCCTAGATCGACTCCGTTGTTAATGCTAATCAACAATATATACACTTTGTAAGGTTTCTAACATCTACATCTGCGTGTTGCAAACGGATTGACAAACTTAGTATAACCTCCATCTTATGTGGAGGGAAGAATAAAATAAAAGAGCAAATAACTCACAACTATGAGATGGGAATGCAAAAAAAAAAAAATATTAAGTAAAAGAAAAGTTTAACTGAAATGTGGAGCAACACTTAAAATATTAGATCATTGACCCTATTTGGTGAGAGTAAACTTTTTTTTTAAATATGAATAGATTAAACTTGTATTCTAACACTTTATACTGAAGTTTAGAAGTAACTATTTGTTTTTTTTTTTTTTTTAATTGTGACTGTTTTTCACTTACAGACAGAAATCTCAGTTGCTTAAAGAGAAAAACTTTTTACATAATTAATTTAAATACATATATATAGATATAGTGGAAGTTTTTTTCTTTATTTATTAAAGAAGATATCTTTACGTTGCTTTACTTTCCCTTCCTGACCACTGTTGCGTAATTATACTAACAAACGCAATAGATTAAATAAATAAACAAACAAAAAAATTAATTGGCTTAAATGAAATATAAGATACTCTTCAATTTGTTGTTATTTATGAAATGTGGGCGTGACATGTATACAATTAGACTTTCATTGAAATCTCTAGGGTCGAATTATGTATCAAGAAAGTTTTTGCAAATTGTAAGCCTGGCTTTTATATGACTCCTAACATTTTCTACATCTTTTTTTATAATCGTTAAAGTGCGGGAATTTCGCAAATGGTATGACAAAGTTGTTGTATTTCCTACTAATAGCTGGACAGTATAATAAGCTTGTATTTTGTATGGAGTTTATAAAGAAAATCTGGCGCCAAATAAATTATTTTTACACCAACGTACAAAATTTTTATATTTCAATCCGTTTGTATGTCAGTAAGTATGTACTTCAATAAGATTTCTAGAACTAGAGACGCCATTTAATGTAAAAAAAGAGAAAATGAAGACATATTAGATAATCAAATAAACTACACACACACACACACACACACACAGATAATAAACAACTTGTTGCAGTGGTGGTGGTAGTGAATGAGGATTTTCTTTAACCTTTATGAAGAAATTTTTTATAACTTTCACATACTATACGAAGGAATACACTAAGTGTGTTATTCGATTTGCAATATCCGGAAGGAGGCATAAGAAAAGCTGGATCAGTATATCTATAATTAGAACTATAAAATGTAGGGTATTAAATAATCATCCTTGACTAATCATAACAGTTTTGCTTGGTTTTTTTTTTTTTTGTGTCTTCATACCCAATCTAGTTAGTATACAGTTTAGTTGTTATTAAGTCTTAAATGAACATATTTATTAAGAGTGGATTTGAATAAAATATAAAACTTGTATAAGAATTTGAAAAAAAAAATAATGTATTATAAAACAACAGTTAAAGAAATTCAATTGTATGATGTAAGAAAAAAAGGAAAAATCTATTTTTTATGCGGCATCGGTATGGGTAAGAGCATTGATTATATATTTAAACGCTATTGTTCTGTACAACAATCGAAACAATTTTCTATTGTCCAACATTGCCGAAAATCAGCGAAAATTCGACGAATACTAAATGTATGCAAAAAACATAAAAAATCTAAATATATGTTCATTTAAGTACATATTGTGGAGACCCTATAGCAGCATTTCAACACAAGAGAGAAACATTTTTTTCTTAATTTATATAAATTTTTTATAAAATTCACACTAAAATTTTGTGTTAAAGAACTTAAACGTAGCATGCACATGATTTTTATAATCAGTATAAAACCTCAAGGTAAAGCTGAAATACTGAAAATTTCTTGTATAACTATTATCCCTTTAGACGGACGTACAGACTGACAAAACTGATTTTTTTTTTTATTAATATTTATAAACGTTGCATGTAGATTAACATAATTAGTATAACTTCCATAAAAAGAATACAACGATTGGATGAAATTGTCAAATGATGAGACAATGATGATAATGATGCTGATTGGTGATATGTTCATAGCTGATGATGCCATGAAATGTGATTACATTTCATTTGCATTCAAAATCGTTTCATCATCAACTGAACTAAAGAATTTGTTTAAAAACAATAGCTGCATACACACCCACACGTACACATACGCAGAGTTCTATGTAAACAGATCATCATCAGCATCATGATTATTATTGTTGTCGTCATTGATGCTATTCGAAAATCCCTGTAACAACGTGTGGCAAAGTAAAGCAACTAACAAACAAATTGATGCTAAAGCACGAGCACATGCAATGCATTTTATATATGCACATACACACACATATATAAGATGTGATGCGTTTGTATGTTTTTATGTCATCTACTACTACTACTACTACTACTATTAAGCACAATTCTTTGGGCAAACATTCTAGGCAATCATGTCATACTGTCAGAATACAATAGATTGCAACGCACGAGCCGGCTTTAACCCATAATACACATACACTTGCTCACACACATACAATATAGTGCAAAGCTAAGCAAACAAAAGGAGAAAAAACAGCGTTATCTCTATCTATGCGAAAACTAGAAAACAATAAAAACAAAATGAAAAAGTCAACACATACGTAAATCCTTAAGTGAACATACAGTGAGAAAGGTAGTAAGATAAGGCAGAAAGGCACCGAACGTATCGCATGCAAACCTCAAATGAACGCATATTCAATTTTGATTACTCTATGACACTCAAAATCACAAGCACAATAATGCAGTTCACGTTTTTCGAGGTTTTCTCATCATTTCTACAAAAAAAAAAAAAAATTCTATAAGTGTATTATTATAAGAAAAAGAGCTTTAACGCAGTTTATCAACCATTTTGTAACGTTAAATGAAATGAAAAAAACTTTGAGATTTTAATAAAAAATTATTTTAATAAAATATATATATATAAATAATTTTTTTATGTATATTCTTATTTTATTATTTTTTTAATTATTTATAAAATTATTTTATTAATATATTTTAAATTTATAATTTTATTGTTTTTAAGAAATTATAAAAAATACTATTTATATATATATATACATATATATACAAATCATATATTCAAAAAAAAAAATATTTCAATTTATGATTCCTTTGGTTAAGATGAAAGAAACGTCTATCTCAACTTTTTCGATTACCAACTTAATGTGCTTCTCTACAACAATACTACCAACGTATGGCAAACGAAAAATCCTTTCAGGCAGTGTACGCGTTAGTAGCGCTATGTTTATACGTGAACAAAATTCTCAAAATGTCAAGCCAACCAAATTTCATGAACAATATATAAGCCGACCAAACTATATTCGTAATATACAATATATTCGGTTAAAAAAATTTTTATATGTTTTTAGTTTTGGTTTTTTTGCTTCTTTTTTTTTTTTGATGAGTACGAGTGAGTGTTATAAAACTCTCATCATGATTACAATAAAATTACTGCAAGAAACTTTTATAAAGGCAATGATGTTATCAACTCAACTATAACTAACTCTTAACTAAAGCTACATAAGCCGTTTGCATACACTTACATACACAAAAGGGAGAATAATAACACATATCATTGTTACATATGTAGTGACATTTAAGTCGTTGGATTCCTTATGGTGGTGGTGGTGGGAGGTACAAAATGCAAATGCAATGTAGTTTATTGTTATTGTTGGTGTTTTAACATTGTTTGGAGAATGCATTCGTTTCGGATTCGATTTTCACGCCAAACTTTATCAATCTTATCTAAACTTTTTTTGGTGAGTTAGCAAAAGAAAAAAGATTTAAATTTTTTTGCCATTTTCTTATTTTGTCATTCTATTCAAACAAATGAAATTGGTTGTGAATACTATATACGTGGTATAAATGTCACTTAACACTTAACCTGCACTGTTTGACATGCAAAATCGGTATTATCATAAAAAAACAAAATAAACAAACAAAAAAAAAACAAAAAAAAAAAAAGAATCTAATTTTTCTAACTTATGCCAAAATTGAAAAAATTCATACATGTGATAAAGTACCAAAAAATTTATAAATGTTAAGTGTGAGGAAAATAAAATTAATTATTATTAGCTTTTAATGAGTGCTGTAAGATTCTAGTACACCAGGAAATTAAATTTCTTCTATTATTATATATAGAAAAAGTGGACGTGGCATCTATCACTTGATATGTGTGTCCATTTAAAAGTGGCATTCTGTGCCAAAAATTTTCTTTTTTGTAAGCTATTCTATTATCCGCACACGCCCATTTTCGGCATATGCGTGGTTAGGGTCCTTTAAACATATGTATTAAATTTGTATTTCATGGCTTCACTTTTGTAATAATTAAGTAGATTTTTAATGATTTTGGGCGTGGCTCTCAACTAATTTTGACAAATTTAAGAAGCGATCACCTAAATTTTTTAAAATTTTACACCTTGAAATTGCCAACAGTCACACGGACGGACATGTTCAGATCAATTCAGATTCTAATGCAAATGAACACCTTTTTCTGAATACTGCAAATGTTATGACGAACTTAATATACCACTTCAAAGTATTTATCCCACATAAAAAGTAATAAATAATAAAAGTTTGTCAATACAAAATTTACTCAATTTATTTATAAATATAGCACGATTTTGAAAAAATTTATATACTGAAAAAAAAAATCGAAAAAATATTCATTAAATGTTTCCGCCCGGGATCGAACCGGGGGCCTTCCGCGTGTTAGGCGGATGTGATAACCACTACACCACGGAAACTCACATCTACCGTATTAAAACAAATTTACTTCAATAATATATAACAGGGTGTTTCATATAAAAATAAAAGTTTTAATAAAAACATTTTCTAGCATACATGATATCCTTATAAAAAAAAAATTGTATTTGTTGAAAATATATCAAAAATATTGTCATTAGGCATATAAATGTATGTCAACAAATGCTTACATGTACTTGTGAATAGGTATTTATTGTAAACAACAGAACAGAAAAAGGTGGGTCTGGCCTTTTGGAATACGTACAAGTAAACCCAACGACATAGTCATCGTCAGAAGTCAACTTTAACTCATTTGCCAGCATTGTAATTACAATTTCATGGACTCTCTCCCTCTCTTTCAGCTACATTAGCAAACCTAATCAACGGTGTTGTTGTTGGTTATATGTGTGTAAGGTAGACATGTGTTATAGGCATTAAGGGTATTTTTTATATATATTTATATATAATTTCATATTTATTTCATTTAATGCATGTTTTTTATATTTATTTATTATATTTGGCTTGAACTAAATGTTAAATACCTTCCACCACCTCCTTCATATGAGGTGTAGAATGTGTCTGTTTACATCTCTAAATGGGGTATATATAATGCGTTAACTCATAAATTAAATTTTGAGCCAAGTATAATTTTTTATAAATTGTGGGCGTGCCCGGGTCATTTTTGGCATATCAAGGGAAGGTTTAAATATTAGTATGTTTACCTAATTTGACTCTGTAGCTTTACTGTAAATAGATAGATTTTAATCGATTGTGGGCGTGGCTCTCAAACGAATTTGCCCGATTTAAATCGATCTACGACTTGTGTGCAGACACTAGAGACTGTATAAAATTTTAGTTCAATGTCTCAATATTTTCAACGGTGAGGGTGGCAAAAACAGACAAATGCCTCCTTCTGAATATTTCAAACTCAATGACAAACTTCATATACCCACATAACTAAAATGAACGGTATAAAAATCTAAGGTGTTGCTTGGCGCTTAAACTTATAAAATATTAATCATTCTAAGACGGTCGGGAAAGCAAGTACGATTTTTCTCACTTCGTTAGTGATGGTGTGATATACTTAAATAAAAGTATGAATTTAATATTTCATTAAAAAGTATTCAAGAATAAAAAAAGCAAAGTTATCACATACCTATGCTGTTTCCAATCACTTGGAAGCCGTTAAGTGTATTAATCGGTGAGTTATGATGTAAAATACACATATTTTAAGTATTTTTAAAACTTGAATAAAAGTTAATTTTGAAAATAAAAGTTTCAACCGTGTTTTAGCACAGACAAATATTAGATACCTAACAGTATTGTCATACCCATCATTTAAGCTTTAGCCAAGCTTCGGCCAAATGGTTCTTAAAAATATTTTTTAAACAAAACATACGTTACGTAGCGAACCATACTACTTTTATAATGGTTATTGTTGTTGTTGTTGGTGTTCAGGTTTTTTTTTCAATTTCTCATAAAATAAAGGAGAGAACAATTTTAAAATGAACACCACAGCTCTTCAAGAAGGCCGTACTTTTTGTATAAAGAGGGCTGAGCACGCCCACCCCTACGTTTGAAAAAAGTAACTTCAAATTACTCACTTTTCAGTGCTTATATGAAATATGTATATTCATGGTACGGCGCCGGAGCATGCAAAATATTGATAATAACATAGGTGATACTAGAGTGCTTAGAATATAACACTTGATAAGTTCTTTAATATGCCATGACCTGACACAAAGGCCCTTATCTCACCATCACAGGCTACCAGCACGGTGCTAAGAAAAAAAAAAAAGCTGCCGCTAAAACATTATTTTACACAACATGTAGCAATGTAAACAAGACATAGGCGCGCTTATTTGTTTTGTTGTTTTTCGTTTTGCCCACTATGTAAACACTTGCACTTGCCATCATCATCAGTCATCTAATGCCCACAGAAATGTTAGCAGTTGTTCGTTAAAGGTGGTGTTAAACGGTTGTGTTCAAAAAAATTACTGCCTCTTGAAAGCTCAGCTTAAAAAAAAAAATTCGCTTTGTGTTTGGGTGAAAGGGTTTAGGCTCGAGTCTTTCCAATAACTGTTGAAACGTGTTATAAATATTATTTCAATCACTAATCAAACAAACAAAAAAACAAATCAACTCATCATTGTTAAAAATACTAAAGTGTTGTTAAGTGAAAGTTTATGAATTGTTGCAATAATTAGTGTAAAAATAAACCGAAAGGTAAAAAATATTTATTGAATTTTCAAACGTTTGTGATTCTTTCCACTTTTCTTAATTCATTCTCAAAGTCAGCAAGCTTAACTTTTGTCGATATGTTGTAGGTTGTGAGGGGTGTATGGCTTTTAATATAAATGGTCAGTGTCAATATGTTCTTTTAAATACATACGGACAGATGTGAAAGGAGAGAATTACAATAAGATATGTCGTCAATATACCC
This sequence comes from Ornithomya fringillina, assembly GCA_963978525.1. Taxonomy (NCBI): domain Eukaryota; kingdom Metazoa; phylum Arthropoda; class Insecta; order Diptera; family Hippoboscidae; genus Ornithomya; species Ornithomya fringillina. Next base: position 20,613,550 of record OZ021694.1, on the reverse strand, counting down.
TGCACCTCATGTGGCAAAAGGCATATTAAGTTTATGTGCATGTTTGTAACATCCATTTCTAGTTATACCGATGAATTCAAAATGAAAATCTGCCCGTTGGTTTGTCCATGTAAAGTTTTGGATTTTTGTATTGGATTTCTCAGTATTTTCAAAGTTTCTGGACTCTAGTCTAGTTGTAGCTCTATGTAGTTTGTTACTGTTGTCACCACGCTTTAGACCCAGTGATACTAAAATTAACTTTCCGTTTATTCTACTACCAAAATTTATTAATTTTTTTTTTTAATTCTATTAAATTAATTTATTTTTGATTCATTTTTCTTAGCTTAATTATTATTGATTAGGAATTAAGTAACAATCTTATTCCCCCTTAGTACAAATTTAATATCTAGTTGAAAAATATTTAAAAAAATAACAAAAAAAAATTTCCCATACCGGGAATCGAACCCGGGCCTTCTGGGTGAAAGCCAGATATCCTAGCCACTAGACCATATGGGATATAACAAACCATGAATATTTATTATTCTTATAATTATGTTTAAACAAACTAATCACAAATTTCACCTTTAACTTGAATTTATGATTATTTTGATTAACACCCAGCTTTAATCTTAAAACGTTATAAAGTCTCCAAGATCCCATATGTTCTAGTGACTAAAATATTTCATAAACTTTAAATTATTCGAATAATATTTTTTAATAAACTCTTATTATACTTTAAATAATTGTGTAAAACAATTAAAACCCAGTTGGAGACCTTTTTAACACTTCATAAATAAATTGACCGCATTCTCATACTGTGGGCACACTCTTGAGTAGAGGAGTCTCTCAATGAATAAATTAATGAATTAATTACATTTGTTTACCACAAGAAGTTAAGTTATGATCTAAATGTTTATTAATTATAACGAAATTTAGACTTGAATAAATAAATATAAGAAAGACACACATTTTCGAAATTGTATCCTAAAGCTTGTGTAAGATTTACAGTAAAGGTTTTTGTATCTAAGAGTTTTAGAGGATAGAGTATTAAGTACAACTTGGACAGATTTCAATACTTGCTGTGGATCTTTATGTTTATTAAATGATGGTAAAAGTCTTACTTTCTTTAATATATTAGATCATTGATACAATACGTCGGCTGCAAGTATCTTGTAGTTGGGTTTTTACTGTACTCTATGTTTAAAGAACTAGAAGAACTGATAAAGCAAACATTAAAAGGGAATCCTCTAAACTTAAGCTCTATAATAGAACCATCAGAGAATGAAATATTGAATAAACGCCCCAAATAAACCACGATAGAACTTGAGTTAATTACTTTAGCAGTTTAGTCAAAGTATCAAATGAGCGTAACCTAAGAGTGCAGCTAGTTTTTTGTTCTTACTCAACATTCGTTTGAAAGGGTCGAATAATACGGAAATTTCTTTGTAAGGCAGGATTAGTTGCATTTAGCTATTAGTGCATATAAACATATTTGCGATAACCGCAAAGAATAGTGTTGGATTTTAAAATCAAAATATGCGTTTCATTATAAAATGTCATACAAAAGAAATGTTCGGTAAGGCAACGTCTCAAATAAATAAAACCGTTCCAAGTTTTTAATTAGTTATTTTACGACGTAACTAAGGTCTAAACTTTGTACAATAGAAAAAACCAACAATAAAAGATAATAACGGTCGGCCTAAAAAAAAATAAAGCGTACGTTTGATAATTTTTAATGGAATTATGTCTAACTCATGTGTTGGGTATGAAAATATCAAACAATAATTGGGTTAATGGGCGCATTTAGTGGCAGCCAACAAGCCTCATGTGTTATGATTTGCATTCTAATTAATTTCTTTTTTTTTTTTTATTTCAATTTTTTGGAAAGTGCATTAGAAGGAGAGAGCGAGTTACTATAATTACTTTAAAAACTTCAGCAAACACATAAAGTTTGTTCAGTTTTATTAATCACTTTGATCAATACGCACAGGTACTGTATTTATCAGGCTATTAATGTAAAAATAATTTATTTTTTGAAAAAGAATAAATTAATTCAAATGAAGAAGTGACTGAAAATATAAAGAAAGGTTTCTTTAAACCATGTGAAGTAAAATATTATATTCTAAGAAGAGAAAACTTTTTGGTTCAATATTTCATATTTATCGTACACTTATTAATAGTTATTTTTTTTTTACTTATTAATAGTTTTTTTTTTTTAAGTGTTCCGGCTACAGTTTCTCTAACATGTGAAACCAATTCTGTAGATTAACAAATGTCAGATTTATATATATCAAAGAGAGTATTTATATTTAACACAATGCTCAATTATTTATTGATTAAAGAAATCATGCAAGTGTTTTAATTACAGCAAATGCACAATCCCAAAGTTTCACTATTAAATAGTGACCAGATAAGTTCAAATGAATTACAACAACAACAATAATTGTTGCGGTAACTGCAAGTAAAAATTTTTATAAACAGACAAACTCAATCATTTACTACTCTACACCACCCACTTGGCTCCAATTCAATATATTTGCAAAAGCTTAAACATAAATTTACATAGCGAGACAATAGACGGTACAAGTGGTGTAGGGTAAAAAAAAAATTAATCACAACTTATTTAGATTATTTATAGAACGTGTAAGAAAAATATATGTGGCTTGGGACAAATCTCTTCCATGCCTCCTTATCTACAGAGAAATAGCGAGGGATGCCTGGTACATGATTACGCCCTCTAATAGCGTATGTCTTACCTATCAACTTAAAAGTAAAGTTTCACCTTTTCTAAGGTTTTTTTTTGTAAACCAAGGGCGTATTTTATGATACATGGAGGGATTATAAAAATTTATATCATTTTTTATTTGTAGATAAATTTATTAAAATTTTATCTATTGTGGGCTTGCTGTTAATCGATTTTTTTTCCAAAATGTAAGACTGGACAGACATGGGCTAGTTTTTGGTGCTGTATACTTTATATTGTAACGGAATGACAAACTTAGTATACCCTCCATCTTATGTGAAGAGTACAAAACGACTAAATAGTCTCTGACTACACTATCTTTATAATGCTAAATAGAATAATAAATATCTCTCATCTTATGTGTATCCTTACTATTCACAGTCAGTGTAAGCATAATGTAAAAGAAAATTTTCAATTCTATGCAACAAGTTGAAATAACTCTATTTTGTTTGATGAGAGATAACTTAAATAAGACACGTGCATTTTTTTATAAACATTAGATAAAAAGAGAGTGTGAGAGAGTGAGAAAAACATTATAACATATACGTGAAATACAAAAACGCTTGATTAGTTGTTACTTAACATTATAGTAGATTAGTTACTGCTCACTAGTCAAGTTTATGAGAAGTTTACTTGTGACATAACACGAATAACGGCAGAATTAAAAAAAAAAAAAAACAAGAAAAAAATTCATATGTCATTTATTTTACCTAACTAATGGGCTGGGGCATTAAAAATCGTCTTAAATGTTTGTGTTAATAATATTTTTTTACAACAACAACAATAATAATAATTGAAAATAATAATAATGTTTGTTAAAATAAAACAACTGAACAAAATAAGGCAACAACCATGAGCACGAGTTACTAATGAGTAAAAAATGGCAACACACACATGCTTATATTTCATTTTTTTTTTCTTTTGTGTCATATAACGACCGGTCATTGGTTTTATGTTAACAAAAAACCCTTAGAAATATAATTTTAATCAGCTGTTTGTTTTAATTCTATTGTTTGTTTTGTGTATTGTTTTTGTTCATTTGCATATTTACACACATATTCAAATGTTACTTAAAACTGCAGCCAGCTGGCCAAGAGAGAGAGAGAAAATAAGCGAAACAATACAGAAGGAAATGATTTTTGTAATATGATGACGTCATTAGTTGTCTTTTGTGTTTGCTAAGCTTTGCGTAAAATATTCTACATTCACTAAATACTTGAGACACATGGTTGTTTTTATTTATGTTGTATTTTGTTATAATTATTATTGTTGTTGTTGTTAAAAAACACACCAAAAAAAAATTGTAAACAATGTTTTAATTGTTTATTTTTGTTGGTATACTTTGTATGTCAATCGTGAATATCACCAACAATGTGTTTAAAATACAATAACAATGTAAGTACTAAATATTATCTCATAACACAAAATTAATATTAAATAGAGCATTATTCAACTGCTTAGGCTTGTTATGTATAATAAAAATGATGATGAAGAAAATTTGTGATATGTAACGTCTTTCAAAGTAAAAATATTTCAAATTTTTATACATTGTGGACGTGAAAAAAATTCAGTATATTTATATTTCACGAAAAACTAAATACATTTGTTATAAACACTATCACTGTAGATCATAATCATAATTATGATTTAGATAAGGAGAGAAAGTATTACAGACATAACTAGGAAAACTCAAACATTCTGTTTGAATGTTTGAAAGTGACTGAAGTAATTTTAAGAAAAATATTAAAATACGATGGAATATAACGAAATACAAACTAACGTAACGACAGGTGCTGTCATTCACATCACAATGAACATTATGTTCAAGCGACTTTTTCAAATCTTAAAAGTCTTATTCGTCAAGATTTCCATCCTCCTTAGTTTGATTGATATTTAAAAAGTAAAACAACAATTATTTAAATAATTTGCAGCATTTCTCTTGATTGTCATGGTGTTGATCGGTTATTTGGTCTACTATGCTATAGCGTTGGTATTATTAAATCGAGACATTACCACCTGTTCAGGTATGTTGTATCCCCGTGAATCGGAAACGAGAGAAGTGCGTTCACTAGATGGCTTGTGGAATTTTGTGAAATCTGATTTAACAAATCCCACACAAGGCATACGAGATAAATGGTATTTAGATGATTTAAATCGAGTGCGACCCACTATACCAATGCCAGTACCCGCCAGCTATAATGATATTACCACTGAACATACCTTACGGGATCATGTGGGTACAGTGTGGTATGATCGGAAATTTTTCGCACCGAAATATTGGTCTAATCAAAGGATATGGTTGCGCTTTGGTAGCGTACATTATGAAGCTTTTGTGGTAAGTACAAGAAGAAGAAAGAAGACAAGAAATGAACGAAGAATCCTTTTTGAAAAAATTAAAAAGGTAGTCTTCTCCAAATACCAAATATTTTAAGTTTTTCTTTTTTTTTTTCAAGTACGTGAACGGTCAAATGGCGATGAGACATGAAATGGGTCATTTACCATTTGAAGCTGAAGTTACAGCTTATTTGAAGATGGGCGAAGAGAATCGTATAACCGTGATGTGCGATAATGCCTTAATACAAACTACTATACCTCAAGGGAAAATTACGGAAGTGGCCAGGTTTGCTATAGAATAAATAATTTTAATCATTTTTCATTTTCACTTATTCCTCTTTCGATCCCAGGGATGATGGCGTTACCATAGTACAAACTTACACTTTTGATTTCTTTAATTATGCGGGTATACACCGTTCCGTGCATTTATTTACTACACCAATGACTTATATTGAAGAAATTGAGGTTACAACTGATCTAGCAAAGGAACAGACAGGTATATAGTTTGAAATTATATATAATCAACATCTTTCTTCGGGCCGATCTCAAAAATTATTATAACCTATCCTTTTCTTCTTTCTTAGTGGGCATTGTTTACTTTAAGGTCAAAATTAATGGTACCGCTGTAAATGAAGCGACCAGCAATGATTTATATGTTCGCGTACGATTACTTAATAAGGAAGGTGTTATGGTGGCTAACGCTACATCGGAAACAGAAAATTTAACGGGTATACTAGAAGTTCATCACGTAAAACCTTGGTGGCCGTATCTAATGCATCATGATCCTGGTTATTTATATCAAATGGAAGTGTATCTTTACAGTACTGATAATATATTATACGATGTTTATCGCTTGAAGGTGGGAATACGTACGCTCAGTTGGGATAATAGTACATTCTCTATAAATGGTAAACCTGTTTATTTTCGGGGTTTCGGCAGACATGAAGACTCCGATGTAAGTTGTTGAAGTTATATGTTGTGGTTGAACTATTTTTATTTGAAAATTTATTATAGATTCGTGGCAAAGGTTTAGATTTAGCATTAATGACGCGTGATTTTAATTTATTAAAGTGGATTGGAGCGAATGCCTATCGTACCTCACATTATCCCTACTCGGAAGAGTCTATGCAATTTGCTGATGAGAATGGCATTATGATTATTGATGAATGCCCCAGTGTGGATACAGAGTAAGGAAAAATTTTCCAATTTTCTCATGAAATGGTCGTCGACTTTTAGGGAACAAAGCCGCAGGGCTGAGAAATGCCTGAGTAGTTTAAAATTTATTATAAAAGCTTCCACCTCAATGCCTTATAAAAAATAACTATGGCGCGCATTGAAACGCATAATTAAAATAATCCTCAACAACGTTATACAGTTGTACCAACCAATTTCTTTCCAAAAATTACTGCATAATGGTTAGTTTTCATGGAAGTTCCTTAGTGTAGTCCTTAGTTTCATAGTATAGTATGTAAAAAACTTTATACAGTTGTAGTAACCATTTTCTTAATAACATCGATTGAGTCAACTAATTTTTTTTTTTTTTTAGAAATTACAATCAAGCTTTATTGGACAAGCACAAATCTGCCATGGAACAGCTAATACATCGTGATCGTAATCATGCCAGCGTTATAATGTGGTCTATAGCCAACGAACCGCGTACTTCCCAAATGAATGCTGGATCATATTTTCAGTAAGTATTGATTTATATATTAATTTTGCTACGGAAGAACATTACTATTAGGTTTTCAATTGAAAAGGTATGTAGCTAATTATACGAGACAATTGGATAGTACTAGACCAGTAACAGCTGCCATAGCAACCCCTTTAGATGATGATAAAGCTGTAAGTAAATTGATTATTCTTAAAAGAAATTCCCTTCCAAGTAATTCAGTTGGCTAAGGCTTTGTTTAGGTAAACTTTGCTTACTGTGAAACGGTTCAGGGGAAGTTTTTATTGTACTTATTTCTACTTTCTTTCCCTTTCTTTTCTCAAGGCCAAATATTTAGATATAATTAGTTTTAATCGCTATAATGGTTGGTACAATAATGCCGGACGTCTGGATATGATTACGAAAAGAATCATAGACGAAGCTACCGCTTGGCATAAAAAACACAACAAGCCAGTAATTATGTCGGAATATGGTGCCGATACCGTGGAAGGCCTACACTTGGTAAGTCCTAATCTCTTATGAAAATGTTTGCGAATTATTCAAAGCTAAAACGCGTTGGGGGGTGGGTCGCCATTTTCCATTACAGCTACCTTCTTATGTATGGACGGAAGATTATCAAGCAGATCTATTTTCGCAACATTTTAAAGCCTTTGATATATTACGCAAACAAAATTGGTTTATTGGTGAATTTGTCTGGAATTTTGCCGATTTTAAAACAGCTCAAAGTTTGTTCAAACATTTCAAAAAAATCGTTTGTATAAGTTTTAATGTATTTTATGATTCCATGTAGCTGTAAATCGAGTGGGTGGTAATAAAAAAGGCGTCTTTACACGTAGTCGTCAACCAAAGGCGGTGGCTCATTTATTACGGAAACGTTACTTTGCCTTGGGCCGTGAAGTGGATCAATGTAGTCTAATGCCTAACGATCTATTTACCTATATAACCGATGCCGGTTCGTCAATACATCAAAACAAACATGATAAAGGCGATTTGTAACGTTTGGATGACAAATTTGGTAAGAAAACGTTTTTAGTATATCATTGAAGGGTTTAGGAACTCAATCTATTTACAGCGCATGAGGAGGTTTTTGCTTTACATTCTGGCGAAATGAATTTTCTATCAGCCCTACTTAAAATAAACCTCACACAATAAAGTTATAACTGCCGGCAATTTATTTTTACATTATTATCTAAAATTTCTCAACTCTCCATCTGCTCTGGTCTGATGGTTAACTTTTTGCCTTTTCTCTATAGTATTCAACTTAATTTTTTTCTTTAATTTTAAGGTGTATGTGTGTGAACGTGTATAGTATTTTATTTTAATTTTTAATTGAAATGAAATAAACTTTTTATACTTGGTCATTAAAATAAGAAAATCCCTACTTTTTACATAACAGAGAACTATGAAGTAACTTTCGTACCCTGAAGTTTGTGAGTAAAGAGAACAAGTGTTGAGTTTCTCTGCATTTCGTAGGGATAATAGCTAAGTTTGTAAACGTACATTCGTTTTGACAAGTATCCTGCGCACTTGTTGTACTTAAACAGGAAAAAAGCTTATTATTTCTTTCAACTGTGGGCGTGGCTGTTGGCCAATTTTGTTAATTTTAAATTAATACCAATGGACTAAGAGGTTATGTACTAAATTTCAGGCTAAAATCTAAAATTTTCTAATGGTAATCAATGACTAGATGGAGTCAAAATTTAATTTTTTTTACTTAATGCGCTAACTGAAACATTTTTCTGATAATTCTACCTGAAATAATAAATTTACTATACCCGCCCATTAAAATGTAAAGGGTATGCAGAGCATGAATTTGCCTGTACTAGTGACTCACTAACAACTGTTTGTTTACTACGATACTATATAAGCGTAAGGGTTCTCTCTCTTTAAAAAAACAAAAACAAACAAGACCAATTCACTAAATATAATCAAAGCAAAGCAAAACAAAGAAAAATACATAGAATATAATTAAATACCCACTAAAAACAACTGCAGCAAAACAGTTGTGAGAAGCAGCTTGTTGAAAGTAGAAGTTTTGTGCATGTAAGCTATGGCAAATATTTTATGGCTGAATAAATCCATCATCTTCATCATTATATTACTAAAATACAATATACAAGCTAAAGAGGATACGAATTGGGGTGGTGGCATATTATATCCAAGAGAATCGGAATCACGTGAAGTACGTTCACTGGATGGTTTGTGGTTATTTTTCAAGCAACATCATGATAACAATACTACACAAGAGGAATGTGATTTATTGTATAAACATGACTTAAGTCAGGTAAGGAGATATGATTAATACTAATGGATTTTTATTTATTAGAAGGAATATATATTATTTTTCTTTCTATTCCAGATAAAGCCTAATGATACGAAAACAATACCAGTGCCAGCCAGCTATAATGATTTATTCATTGAATCGGATATTAGAGATCATGTAGGTTGCGTATGGTATGAGAGAAAGTTTTTCATATCCCGTAATTGGTCGGTGGATAAAAGGATATGGTTGCGCTTTGGTAGCGTTCATTATTTAGCTAAAGTGGTGAGTTGAGTACGAACGTATGGACAAGAAATTCTATTTCACAAGTAAGTGTATGTTAACATGACTTAACTTGGACAAAAATTGAATTAATGTATATTAGGTGCTGAAGCATTTTCTTATTTTAATGGACGGATGGACAAAACTACTAAGAAATAAAAAAATCTTTCATTTTTCAGTGGTTAAATGGCGTCAAAGTAACGCAACATGCTATTGGCCATTTACCGTTCACTGCTGAAATCACTGCTCAGTTGAAATTTGGTGCTGAAAATCGTCTAACTGTACTATGTGATAATCGTTTAAACAGTACATCAATACCACAAGGTGAATTAGTACAACAACAATTAACCGATGACAAACTGAATCGCACCATACAAACGTATACGTTTGATTTCTTTAATTATGCTGGCATACAACGTTCCGTATGGCTGTATACAACACCACGTCTCTATATAGACGATGTGGAAATCACTACCGATGTCAAATTGGATGAAAAAACGGGTATTGTAAACTATCAGATACAGGTGGAAGGTTTCGATGTAAATGATGTTCTGCAACCTTTAATGGATTCATTGTTTGTCCATTTACAATTACGTAATCGTTCCGGTGAGATTGTAGCAGCTGATATAAAGCGTAATAAACCTTTTAAGGGTACTATCTATGTGCCGGATGTTCATGTGTGGTGGCCGTATTTAATGGATCCCGATTATGCTTATTTATACACCTTGGAAATCTATTTACATGCCGGTGGTAAAGATCTTCTGGATGTTTATCGGATGAAAGTTGGCCTGAGATCATTAGATTGGAGCAACACTACCTTGTTAATTAATGGAAAACCGTTATATCTGCGCGGTTTTGGCAAGCATGAAGATGCTGATGTAATTTCTGGCCCCTCACACAATTTAAATCACACACCTTAACATTGTTTTTTTCCCTTCAATTTTAGTTACGCGGCAAGGGCTTGGATTTAGTTTTATTGACGCGTGATTTTAATCTATTGAAATGGATTGGCGCCAATGCTTATCGTACTTCTCACTATCCCTACTCTGAGGAGTCCATGCAAATGGCCGATGAGAATGGTATTATGATTATTAATGAATGTTCCAGCGTCAATACAGAGTAAGAGTGATATGTGCAAAGATTGGCAGAGAAATTTAAAACAAGAAATCCTATCTATTTACAGTCTCTTCAGTGCCGAACTGTTACAGAATCATAAGTCAGCCTTAAAACAATTGATTCATCGTGATCGAAATCATGTTAGCGTTATTATGTGGTCCATTGCCAATGAGCCACGTACAAATAAAAATGAATCTCAAGATTATTTCAGGTAAAAAAAAAAAAAATTTCAATGACACACCAAACCGACATCACTTAAACAAAATCCATGATTTATTTCCTAGTATCTTATATTTAGAAAAAATGTATGGCAAATAAATAGTATTTTGTTATTTGTGGACGGGGCTCTTGACAGATTTTGGCTATTTTATATACTATTAATATATATTGCAGATTTTAAAAGTATCTGTTCAGCTACATATATTACAATTTGCAATAATAAGAAGACCAACAAGGACGGACGGACGGACATACATGTCTAGATCAACCCAGCTTTTGATACTGATAAAGAATGCATCTCTGATGCCTCCTCCTTATGTGGAGGGTATATATTCGTAAAAGAATCGCTAAGGAGTAACGTAAAATATACTATACAACAACATAAACAATGGAACATACAAAATTATAAAAAAAAGAACTCACCATCATGATTTTCTTCTTCTTATTTTTGATTGATTTCTTTGATTAAATTTATAGAGAAATTGTTGAATATGTGAAATTATTAGATAAAACTAGACCAATAACAGCAGCCTTAAACGTGGTTATAGCCAAAGATAAATTAGTAAGTTCTTCCAAATTATATGAATTGTTGTTATGTGTATGATTTTTCTGTTCTTATTATTTAGGCACAGTTTTTGGATATAATATCATTTAATCGTTACAATGCCTGGTATCACAATCCGGGACAGTTGGATACCATTACAAACAATGTAATAGATGAAGCTCAGGCATGGCATAAATTATATAATAAGCCGGTAATTATGACTGAATATGGGGCGGACACTATGGAAGGTTTACATATTGTAAGTTTGTATGACACATTGTGATTATGACGAAACACAAGTAATGTAAACAAATATGTTTTTTTTGTTTTGTTTTTTCAATTCTAAAAACAGCTGCCCACTTATATATGGTCGGAAGAATATCAAGAGGCATTATTAACAAAGCATTTCCAAGCCTTTGATGATTTACGTTTACATAACGGTTTCATTGGTGAATTTGTATGGAATTTTGCTGATTTTAAAACAGAGCAAAGTGAGTTATCTAGAAAAAAACAGATCATTTTTAGTGATTTAAAAATAATTTCATTATTTTTTTAGCTTACCTAAGAGTGGGTGGCAATAAAAAAGGTATATTTACACGTAATCGCCAACCCAAAGCTGCTGCCTTTTTACTGCGGCAACGTTACTATGTTTTGGCCTTGGAACTAGATGATCATCCTCTACCTAAAGATGTATTTCAATATGTTATACATTGGCGTGATGCTTATTTGAATCCCTTCGATATTGATTAAGTCAATAAATAAAACTGTTTCGTCATATCATTTATACTGAAAAATATTATTGCTTTGTTTTTCATATCAACTGTTTTGATTGGATGAACATGTGTGTGGTTCTATAACTTTTAAGCATTCATCAGCAAATTCCACAAACAAAGGTTCTTGCATAGCAAATTCCATAGCTTTGCCAGGATTGCGAGCGGTATCAATATCTTTAAGGAAATTCCTTAAATGTGGATTGTAGAGGAGTTTTTTTAAACTTTCACTTTGTGCTGCAATAATTATAATAATTACAAATTAGTCTCTCTTCTTAATTTAAATAAATTACCTAAAAGTTGAAGTTTTTCGGGATCTACTGTATCCTCAGTTCTAAATGGTACATGTATGGTGGGTTCTTCATCTTCTGCTGTTACAGGCAAATTTTCTTTTGCTTTTTTATAATTAGCGGCCGCTTCTTCACATTCTACAGAATTTTTATGCAATTTATAACAAGCTACAGAACAACTAGGAAAAAAATGAATGAAAAGTAAAAAAATTTTGCGCGTTTTTTTTCCATTTTCTTATACATACTAAGGCTCCAAGCATTTTGGGCAGGTATATTTTTTATATTCCACTTCGCACACAAAACATTTTATCATTTTAATAGGAAATATTTTAAATTAACGTGTTTTTATATTTATATTTTATTTATTTAATTTCTTTTTTAATTTTCACAAATATTTTAAGCATTTAAGCATGTTATTTTTTCACAGGTTCGTTTTAATAAGATGTAGGGTTGCCAACTTTCAATTTTTATATGTTATTGTTTCCATTAGCATATTACGTTCATTAATAGAGGGAGTCACTTATTAAGTTAAGTAATGATTTTTTTACACTTTTTCATTTAGTTTTGAATAAACGTTTATTTTTTTAAATAAATTAAACTTTTTTAAATATTCATTATATTTATTTCAAAACTTCATCCTCTCATTAATTTAATGCCTATTTAATAAATTAGCGCACGTTTCTCCCTTCTCAGCTGTTTTTATACGAAAACAATTTACAAAATGTAAAGTTTCTTAAAAATAATGGTATTATATAAGAATTATTACTTCATAAACTTATTCTAGAGAATAAAAGTTTTCAGTATTAGAAAATGTGCCTTTAATGCCGATATAACAATAAATGGCACACCATTGTTATAGCTTATAACCATACATTTACTGATAAGCATTTTATTTTCAATAAATTTAAACTACTATACTCATATTTCTTCATTGCATCATACATAATAATAAAAAAAAATTTACTTTTTAAAATGTAAAATTTGATTTTTTAATTTTATTTTGTTATGGAAAAACTTCGCATATATTCTAAATTGTTATAATTAACACTATAGTCGTAAACATTTATTATGAGTTGAATATAATTTTGCATAAATTTCAAACAGATTTTCTAACTTATACAAGTAAGTAATATATGTATTATAACAAATCCTTATAAATTATTAATATTTTTGTAAAAAGTCCAATTTTTTATTTCATTCGTAATATTCGTATAAAAGTACAAAAAAATAGAACAAAATTGTTACTGAATACTAATTTATTTTGTCATATGGTCATAAATTCTTGTTTAAGATTTATGGCTATTACTTAACAGCCAAAAAAACAAAAAGCTTAATAAACATTTTAATTCATATTTTCACGCTAATAAATTTCAATCATTCAGTGTTGACAGCAATTTTATAAATTCACTTTTATGTAATAAAGAAGCTGTTATAGAGAATATTTCTTTAGATAATTTTAAATTTGTTGTTATAATTGTATTATATTTCTCACATCCTTTAATTTGGTACCCATAACGAATATATTCTAAAGATCCTAATAAACCGTTATTTTCTTAACCACCGCCATTTTGAATTTATAAAAACGACACGTATATTATTACATTATATTTGTTAAGCTCTCTCATTTGATGTCCATATTAACTAGTTTGTGTAGGAAAGTAGAGCAAAATTTTTGTGGGGTCCGCCATTTTAAATTTACAATAATGACATTTAGTTTTTCATCTTATACTCATCATCACCCTTTAATTTGATAGTCATATAGAATGCGTTCTAAAGAAATTGGTTATGCGCGATCTTGGGGTGATCGCCATATTAAATTTAGTGCAACACTTCTTATATATATTTTTTAAAAAACATATTAATCACAGGTTATTTTAAAGCTTTTATATTATTTTTATTGATATTTAGTACAAAAAAACTTGATTACTAAAAACTACTCGGCCCCTTCCGACTGTAAAACGTAATGCTTATGTTTACTATATACATCGCAATTTTGATCAACATATATTGTGCATGTTTATGCGGCCATATACATATATATATATATTATGTATAAACTATATATTGTCTATGGTAAGTATCAGAATAGAATAGATTCAATGGATAATGTATACAAAACATGTTTTTGTTGTATTTGTATATCCTTTGTTTGTTTGTTTTGCTTTGATTTATTGGTGTTGCATTCATTCTCTCTCTCTCTCTCACTCACTCACTATTCACTTGTCTCTCTTTAAACAAAATTTTAATTGTTTGTCACGTTTAATGAATTTCTACACAGTTTCCCTCCTCATTAATCATTTTGATTGATTCATGCCACACAATACTATACAAATAGTTTTGCACTCTCTCACAACCGTTAATCTTTAATAATAACAGTTACACGCGACTATAAAATATATACACAGAGTGGTTAAAGTTAAATTTTCATCATTTAGCTTAAAATTATTTATAAATATTTTATATGATTTTTAGAGATTAGAATAAAAAAAATTATGAAAATAATTAAATATAAATAAAAAGTTATTTTGTTTCTAATATATGTACTAAAATGCTATTTAAAAGTAATTCATTTAAATAACAATTGGTTTGGGTTTTTTTATATATAATTTTTTTAACTCAAAAACAATCCATTCAACAATCTTCATGTTAAACCCAATAAATTGAAAACAAAACAAACAAACAAACAAAAAAAAAAAAACTAAAAAAATTTAAGCAAAGTATTAATGTAAGCATAATTGGGTTTAACACTCTACACTAGAGACATAATGCTGCAATAAAAAATAAAAAAATAAACTTTTCAAACTTTTTCATATACAATATAACCGCGCATACGTAAAAACATGAAATAAACAGCTCCGACAAAAAAAAAACGTTAAAAAACGACTTTCATAAACACTTTAAGCCCAAAACAAAAGTCACGAAATGTGATATTAACTTCGAATAAAAAAATCACCAAAAAACTAATAAAAACTTAAACATACATGTGAAACGTACATACATATATGTATAAGTAATATAAACACACTCATACCTTACAATACGTATAAAAAAACAAAAAAATCTTAACAAAAACTATCAAAAACTTTTATCACAATTTTCTTTATAAAAAGCAAAAAAAGAAAAAAACAACAACAAACAAGTCCAAACAACAGTAGCACACGAATTATTTAGTTAAAGAAACTTTACTACAACACAATGTAGAGAATACATACCACACATACAGCTACTACCGATACTTATAAGAGTAAAGCAAATAAAAGAAATAAATTCGGTTTAGGCCAAGTCTTAAAGATCCCCTACAGCTACATGCAAACGGAGGGTGTGGCACGTACATGATTATGTCCTCTAATACTATATGCATTATACATCAGCTTGCAGATCAAGTTTTACGGTGAATACGTTGATTTTTTGAAAATTGTAAGTGTATCCTGTTTCCGCCCCCGCCTATTTTTGTTATTGTGCTTAGCGAATTTCAATCATAGGTATATTTTTGTAGATTGTGGGTGTGACTGCTGTCCGTTTTTGTCCAATTTAAATAGTTTTATGAAACTAGAAGAAAAAGAAGAAGAACTTTGTACAGACCATGAGAATGCAAACAACAGACAGACATAACACAGACATGTCTAGATCGACTTAGTTTTTAATGCTAATTAAAAATTTAAAAGACTTTGTAGGGTCTCTCTTCTGTCTCTAGAGAGAAATACAAACTTAGTATACTTCGTATATTATATAGAAGATCTAGGCACTCTCACAGTTGTAAATTTTGATATATTTAGATGAAATTGTATACAAAAAGTTCTAGTTTTTTAGAATGCTACCTAAATTGAATAAAATTGATCAAGAGCCACACACTCAATCAATAAAAATATATATCTGCTAAAAGAAAAAAAGTTGAGCTATGAAGTAGAAATTTGCTAAAAATATTTATGTAATACATCAATGTGCCAAAAAGGGGCAGACATGCCCATTATTAAAAAAAAGCACCTTATAAAGTATAAAAACTCAACTTGGAACTTGATACCTAATCTCTGCTGTTTGCATATACATGTAGAGAGTGTTCAAGAACGAACACTCTATATATTGAAAATTTAGTATATGAACAGTTTACATCTTTTAAATGATATTTTCGTAATGTAGAGTGTAAATAAATAACAATAATAATAATAATAACAACAACAATTGTATTATGCTTCGCTAATCTGGGTACCCAATATAATAGTTGCCTATAATTCCATTGCCACCAAAAAGCCTTAGCAGATACTATAAACATGCATATCCAAAGGGGCGAAGGTGACGGCAGCGACCATCATTGATACAATATATTGTTTGATACTGTACAACACTTATACAAACGGTACACATATGTATAAGTATAAGTACAATATAAAGTATTCTGCTTAAAAAAAACTATTGTATAAATATTATTTCCATACATCTTCATGTGTGTGTGTGTGTGTTTGCGCGTGTATTACTTAATTCTATTTATTTTATATTTCATATTTGCACGTGAATGTACGTGTCACAGTTTGAACCAGTTGGGACAGTTGAAATAACAATAGCAATAAAAATAAAAACAGATTTAAACTACTATGGAACAAAAAAAAAAAAAAACAAAAAGACAGAAAAAAAGGGCAAAACAAATAATATTTAAAAAAATTTTAACAAAAAAACGTAGAGTAAGAGTATGTAAAAAAAGAAAAAAAGGAAAAAGAAAAGTGTTTATTTATATTCATGCCATGCAGCACATATTCAAACCGACATATTTGCAGAATGGCTCATAGGTGAACACTCAAGCCTTCTAGGTAAGAAGGTGACTACGTTGCCCAACTTAACTAACAACAAAAAACAAACAAAATGACTACGTTGCCCAACTTAACTAACAACAAAAAACAAACAAAATTAAAATCAAAATTCAATTGAATTTTATTATATTATATATAAACCTTTATAGTTCGTTAAAGGCTCCACTACGTATAGTAGTAAGAGTAAATTATTATAATCACTCATACGCCACCAGTTTTATTAAGAAAATTATTATTATTATAAATGCTATAAAAAATGAAAATAGAATATTTCCTAAAATTAGAAATAATCAAAAAAATTATTTAAATAATATTTAAGGAAATTTAATGCATAACATAAGACACCTAAAAGGAAATATCAGAGACCCTACAAAGTATAGATATTCTTGATTAGCATAAAAAAAAAGAGTCGATATAGATATGTTCGTGTGTCTGTATGCCTGCTGTTATTGGCATTCTCACGACTGTAAATATTGAGATATTGAGCAAAATTGGTCAAGAACAACGTGCACGATCGACAAAAATCTACTTATCCGCCATAAAAATTGGGCTATGAAGTCGAAACTCGCTTTTTTATAAATATCCCATACATCGATGGCGAGGTCGGATTATACGACAACAATAGAAAAATGAAGATGGCTTAATCGTATACCTGCTACCCCTCCTGTTTGTATGTAGGTGTGGAGGGTATTTAAGATTTGGTCCAAGTGAAATTTCGTTTTCTTATTTGTTTACTATAATTTTCATTTTCCATCACATCATTCAGTAGTTTAGAAAATTTCTTTAAATTTACCTTAAAATAAAACTCAATAATTAAGACTTTACATAAAAAAAAGCACATAAAATTTATGGAAACATTATAAAATTGGATATCTGCAGTACAAAGTGTAACATTACAAAACTGACCACATAACAAACATAACGAAAACTGAAAATTGGGCAAAATAAACAAAACCGCCTCCACCAAGAAAAAAACAAAAAAAAAGCAAAATGAAAAACACGCAATGAACATTGAATCTCATACAAATCTAAATACAAACATAGAAGGCAACGTAGATGGCTACCATACATATACTGTCTGTCAGCAGTTGACTGCATTTAGATGGACATACGGACAAAAACTACATGATGTAAAGGTAACAACGAATTTTATATACCCAAATAGCTATCTTAAATTTATTAAATATTTTCATGTAAATGGTTGGTGTGGCATGTTTATAATTGCATTCCCCTTTAACTACCACTAAACGGGTTTCCCAATAAGAGCATAACAATTTTGTATTTTAATAAAAACGCACTTTTGAACAATTTTTATGATTTGTCAACACAAAAATATCATTTAATGTTTACATTTTTATTATAATGTAGTTTGGAAAATTACTATCACAATTGTAAGTCGTTTACTCTAATCACAACATTTGTATAAGGTGACTATTTCTTGGACCTTTGGGTGCGTGAATGTACAGTTTTTTATATCTAATTATTGTCCAATAACTTAATGTATTTAACATATCCTTTTTTATACTTTTTTTCTATCCCAACTACATACAAGCAATGTAAAGTAATTACAGAGACAGAGAGTGAAAGAGATAGATATAAGATTTGACTTAGTATGTGGCGTAAATATGGTGCAGTCAGGTAATTTTAATTATGTGGCTGCAATAACAACAACAATAACAATTTGTTGTTCAGTTGTTGTTGTTGTTGTTGCTTTTGTTGTTGAATAGATAATGGTTATGATGGGGCTATAAGTGAATGACTATAACGTTAATACTTGTGTGGAGTTTTTGTTTAGTTAGATGCCAAAATGGATTTAAGCCAATTGCGGATAAACGCAAGGAACAAATTACATAAATTACAAATGAATATACATTTGATACCAATAACAATAATACAACGAAACTGGTAGCCACTAACAGCTACAGTAACAACAACAACAACAACATGCACCAGCAATATACATGGGTTATGGTTTCCTGTGGGGAAGTAACTGGTTAGAAAAAACTTCAACAAACATAAACGCATAGGATACTGCTTATAAAAAAAAAAAAAAAAATGCACCATAATTCTTATAGCCCAAAGGATAGGATAATTGTATTTTTTTTTTTATTTTTTAAATACTTTCAAAAATCTTCATACAGAAGTAACGTTTATAAAAGTTCTTCCGTCCCTCCAAAAAAGCGCACTCTTCATCTGCTTCTATTGTACAAGCACACATTGGCAATATGCAATCAGCCGCCGCCATTATTATTATCATTGACTACAAAATAAATAAAAAAAATCGTCCCTAATAAAATTTTACTCACATAGACTGTAGACCTGAGTGCGGCTGACATAGAAAAAAAAGTCAAATCAATGTCACAACAATAATTTAATGTACGTAAAGCGTACATCGTAAATAAGATAACCATCACCGGAACCATTAAATTAGTGTTGTATGTAACATTTAGCTGCAAGCCTTTTTTTCCATCCTGACGTTATTCTATCAGATTATTGTTTTACCATGAAAAGAGGATATAGTCAAATTGTCATAAGGTTTGTTATGGAACGAAAAGAATGTTGGGAAATATTTCCAATCGACTATAAAAGCCAGGAAATGCTCACGCACAAGGGAGACTCAAGATTACGGTAGAAAATCAAATGTTTGATACACTACAAGCACTGGACATACAAAACTGAAGAAGGTAAGCAGAGGATCGAAGTGCAAAAATCTAAATAAGTTGTCAACACTAATAACAACCTCATTAAAGCCGAGTGTTTTGCCGGCGGCGATTTAATATAGACACAATGCCTACATCTGTACGAGTAAATAAATTTATAAAAAATAGCCAAAATCTAGACTACAAAGTACTTGCACTGCTTCTGTTTCTGTTTCTGATTTGCTAAGGTGTGAAATTCATTCGTGTTCTGCACCATAAACTTCATTTTTGAATACATAGTTAAGTTTCTACTACGAACTACTACTGCTCCTCTATATATATTGCATACGTATAACAATTGTTGGTTTGTTAGCTTTTGAACTTTACCAAAGTGCTACTGTTGGCTGCTGCTCTGAGGCTGCATTGGTTATGTTGCATACGGTGCAGCAGTAGTTTTGGGAATTGCTTTAATTTTTTTTTCCTCTCCTTTGCGTTGGGATGTTTTTTTTTTTTTTTTCGTACTTTACCAACCACAAGAGACACAATCACTTAATGTGTTTGCTGTGGTTATGCAGAATGACGAATGCATTTATAGCTACGTACACACACATATATATAAAATATGTGTATACGAATAATATGTGTAAGCATTTATAATAAACGTCTGTCCATGAGATTGGCATTGGCAAAGTATGCGTGTATGTGCGTTTGTAGAGCGTGAGAGAGGGACAGACGGAACAACACGTTTTTCATATATATTTCTATGTACTTAAAGGACATTCTACGCAAACCATAAACATGTTTATTTTCTTTTTTTAATTTTTTTTCTTATTTCGTTATTTTTCGTTGATTGTTTTTCTCTTTTGGGGCTATAGTAATGTATTTGTTTGTTTGTTTGTTTCATACATAAGTCAAAGGTTATACCGTGTTACGGGAAATATTGCAATAAAATTATAGAAACCGAATGAAAAAAATATTGCCCAAAAAATAACTCCAAACACACACGAACACTACAACAATGTGTGTGTGTGTGTGTGTGTGTTGTGATAAAGGGTTACCACATATCTACACCATCAGCAGCTATTACGTCTTGGGTCAGAGGCATTGGCACTGGCACTGGCATAGATTGTGGTATTAACAACAACAACAATAACAACAACAACATCTAGAGGTAATTTAATTTATGATGCAGTAAAATTGAAAACCCTTATGGGAATGTGCTACTTCTTCTTCTTCTTTTTTTTTTTTTTGTTGTTACTGTTCCGGCTACGGCTGCCTGCTAATGCCACTGGCACTATACTGGTATTAAGTAAGATTATGGTAGTTTTTATAAAGCCTAAAGCAGTACAGTTTTCATCTCTATATCGGTATACATACATTATGTGTATAAAGTAAGATTTATTTATAATAAATAATATCCTTTTACTTTATTATTATTGATGGTAAATCCTTTTTACTACTATAAAAGGAAGTGAAAATATTTCCTATCAATATAAAAAAAATCGATGATTTAAGAGTTTCAAGTTGTTATTAATTTTTAACAAAAGCATGGACGTACGTACGTATTTTTTTTTTGCTGCTATTAAAGTTATATAGAAGACGGCTACTATTAAAAATCTAAGTGATTTCTCTTTTAGCATATATTACAAGTTAGTTAGGAGTTAGTTAGTTAGGAGTTAGTGATCTTATCAACAGGGTGTGTGGTTGTTAGAAGCTTCTAAAGGACTCCTTTTTTATGATACCATTCAATTTTCAGTATAAAAAATTTCTACAAAATTTTAGAAATTTGACCTCTTTAACCTAAGTCACATTTAGTTTTCTTACTTGTTTTCTTTACCATTGACACTGTTTTTCTTATATTTGTTGTTAACGTTTCTTTAATTAGAAAATTTTTTGTCGCATTTGCAAAATGTGCGTTCTTTTCAACGCATTTTTCATTCTATACCATCACATGCGCCACCATCACCACCATCAGAAGAAGCAGAAGCAGTACCAACGAAATACCATGGGACCACAAAACCTTAAAAAGCCAAGTGTACAGTAGCCACATACACATTTCATACATTAACAATCTGTGACCTGATCCGAGATTTACTATCAACAGCTTTTACTGCAGATAAACATCTCACGAAATGCACAGGGATTCCAAATAAATAATACGAAGTATGAGAAGGTAGGTATGTGCTGTGGTCGCAAAGTTGGTACATGTACAATCATGCAAAGGAAAACAGGCGATAAAAGGAAGAAAAAATATGTTTAAATTTTGCACTTGAACTGTATTTTTATCTCAAGCTATTAACACCATATACTATACCAACGCGTGTATTCTGTACGGGGTTACGTATATAAAGATGATTTTTTTAGGTCATATTTTTTTTTTTTTTTTTAATTTCAACCCCTTGGTCCTTTATATCACTTGGATAAAAGAGCGAAGTTTCCTTCTTCTGTACTTCTTGTTATTTTCGTTAACAAATTACATACAAGTCTCATCATCCTCATGTATGTTAAAGTCGGTGACTTTCAATAAACATGTTTACTAGGAGCATCTATCCATCCCAACCATCATTTCTCTCTGTCCATTACGTTCGTAACATTTGTTAATACTTAACTTACAGCACCTTTTAATTGACATTATTCTTCGAGGCGAAAAAATAAAAAATAAACAAAAATACACAGCACAGCAGCGTGCGGTTTGTGGTTCGTTTGTACAATATATTGCATACATACGAAGAATACCTTAAGCGAATAAGGTACCACTGGGGTACAAGAAAAAAAAAAACAATAAAAAAATATGTTCATTAATAAATAAACTGCAGTATTTTTTACATTTAAATAATTGAATTCATACAACGGCTGGCAGTAAATAATGGCATTGCCATTTAACAATTAGCATTGTCCCAGAAAAAGAGACTGTGTAAAGAATTGTTTAAAGTAAAACTATTATTATAAAAAAAAAAAATATATTAAAGTAAAATAAATAATATATAAATATGACACAATCAGCAGCAATGAAACCGAAAAAGGCTGCAGCTTAACTCATATGAGAAAATATTTACTATTGTATATAAATAAGACAGAACTCGTTTTCTTAAATGACACAAGGCTGGCCACGCAAAAAAACTAAAACAAAATACGAATTATTGATTATTAATGCAACTTTAGACCGTCTGGTATATTTGAACTTAAATCACATGATGAACAAATTTTGCACAATTTATTAATATAGTTTCCAAGTTATAGCAAGAAAAGTGAATTTTAAGACATCATTCATCTTTTATAAAAGAAAGCTGGTCTTTGCTGTGCTGCTTTAGATTGCTTATTGGCCTTTGTATGTAAAATAATGTATATCACGCTTAGGCAAGAAAAGAGCATTTTCTTCTATGATAATATCATATAAGATGTGGCTCTCTTTTCTTACTTGATAGTGTCATTTAAGAAATTACTCTTTTCTTGCCGGCATGAATTCATGTACCTTTCACATTTCGCACGTTATGATATATAAAGGTGTGCTTACAAGTTCATAGTAGCATCTAGACTTATACACAATTTAAAACAACAAAAAAAGGAAAAAAAAAACAAGATAGAAGGTGTAAGACACCAAACATAAATGATGATGTCACAGATTTGTAAGTAAAGTTATCGTACTCTCCACCTTAGTAATGAGGGTATGCTAACTTTGTCGTTTCGTTTGCAATACACAGAAGGAAGCCCATAGAGTACATATATTCTTCACAGCATCAAAATCTGAGTCTATCTGGACATCAGTGATCGTGAAATTTGGGCAAAATACACCCATGCCCACAATTAACAGGAACAGCCACAAAATTTTTTTGTACATATTTATCTTTGGGACATCGAAATTGGACGTATGGTCAGTTAATAGAAACGAACCTAATTTATAGAAAAACCTTACTTAAGGCAGAACTGGTTGATGCGTAATACAAAAACTATAGAGGGCTTAGTCATATGCCACGCCCATTGTTTGCATAAAACATGGACATAGAGAGCATTTAGATTGCGTCTAACCTCAAATTATTTTTTTGCCTTAAATTCATATAGAATAGAAAAAGACATATATGGGTAATTAAATCACAGTGTAAGTATAAAGACGGCTAGTCTTAGTGAAAGTTTTGACCAGGTTTTGGGAATGGGTCTGTCAATGGTGATGATGATGATGTTGATGATGATTTTCAAGGCTGAATTGTGCAGAAGATAAACAAATAACAGGATTATGAAAGATTTCATTTTAACAGCATGCCTAACTAGATGTTTTGTGCAGGAAAAAAGTGTCCTAAAATTTTGCTTAAGGAAAAGGCAAATATATTAAAATAGTAAGTTTTAAAAAACACGAGTCTGGGAAGTAAATATTTTTTTTATAAATTTCCTATACATACATATGAAGAGACACTTACCAGGCATGTTAAACTTGAATATTCGTAATATTGATGCATTTCGCCGACGCTATCGTATGATGAAGCTATAAAGTTAAACACTATTACTGAGTGTATTTTTTTTTTATTTTTTTTTTTTAATATATTTCGTAATAACACTTTATTATATATTTTTAAAACTTTTGCACATATATTTTATTTTATTTTTTAAATTATTATATTTTAATTTAATTTAATTTAATATAATTTTATTTTATTTTTAATAAATTTTTCTCAAAACACTTCACTTCACTTTTTTATTCAATTTCACAACAGCCACATTCGCTAGTACAAAGAGTTTCTCTTTGTTGTCTCACATTCGTGAACTTTGTATTAAACTTCGAGCGCATTTCTTTCTTTCTCATATACGAGTATATGCCTTTATAAAAAAAATGTCTGCTATATCCTCCTATACACAAATATGTATAAAATTTGTGGCCGATTAAAACGTAATATTAATCCGAGCAACTTTTATGCATCCGCCCTACTAACGGACTTTTCTATTTCCGAAATCACAAAATTTGTTCACTTTAGTTGTTATTTTGCCATTAGAACGTGCTGATCAGGCCATTATAGAAAAAGTCACACTAGGTTTTTTTCATTTGCAGTTTTCTGTGCACTTGCACTCATTATTTTCATTTTACATTTTAATGATCTTCAATATCACTTTTCTTCGTTCTTTTCATTAAAAAGTTTGCGATATTACTTTTATATTAGTTTTCAACGATTTTTAAAATATTCCGGCACTTTTTTCTAATTTTTAATAATTTTTTCTTAAGCTGCGCAAGAAATTTGCACTTACCGAAGAAAATATTACAAAGCAAGAGAAGTTGGCTGCGATAGTTTCAACTCCATCTATATTTTTAAACGACAATTTTTGCACTGAATATTTTGCTAATAAATGATATATTTTGAAGTTGGCTGCACTTACAATACTCTCATAGATATTGTGCATCACCTACCTTTTTAATAAGGTTGTTGATCTTCTTGCTCATATATATTCCTTTGTAAAATAAAATGTCTGCCATATCCTCCTATACACAAATATGTATAAAATTTGTGGCCGATTAAAACGTAATATTAATCCAAGCAATTTTTATGCATCCGCCCTATTAACGGACTTTTCTATTTCCGAAATCACAAAATTTGTTCACTTTAGTTGTTATTTTGGCATTATATCGTGCTGATCAGGCCATTATAGAAAAAGTCACACTAGGTTTTTTTCATTTGCAGTTTTCTGTGCACTTGCACTCATTATTTTCATTTTACATTTTAATGATCTTCAATATCACTTTTCTTCGTTCTTTTCATTAAAAAGTTTGCGATATTACTTTTATATTAGTTTTCAACGATTTTTAAAATATTCCGGCACTTTGTTCTAATTTTTAATAATTTTTTCTTAAGCTGCGCAAGAAATTTGCACTTACCGAAGAAAATATTACAAAGCAAGAGAAGTTGGCTGCGATAGTTTCAACTCCCTTTGTATTTATAAACTGACAATTTTTTCACTGAAAATTTTGCTAATAAACAATATATTATGAAGTTGGCTGCAGTTACATTACTCTCAAAATATAGGGTGTTGTTATTGATAATATACAATATGAAAGTAATTAAAGGCAGATCTTTAGCTCACTTGGTACTACTAGGTATTAATGACTAATTTTGTTTTGTCTATTTTAAAATATAATCTTTTTATAATATAAGTTCGCAATTATTAATGTTTTTTATCCAAATAATTATGAATTTTATAGAATGGTTAATTGGCTTAATAATTGACTGTCCCATAGTCCCATTCGGACTATTTTTAAAACCTCTTTTCATAAAACATTATTTCATGAAGTGACTTTTATAAGGCAATGACAAAGCAGTTAAGGCAACTAATTATATCATATATTATGGTACTTATTGGTTTATGTTATTACATGATTGAGTATATCCAATTATAACATTTTTACTTCTTTTTATATATTTATATGTTCGTATATATGTATATATATAATAATATATTTTACATAATTTATTCTACACACTAAATAGTGAAAAGAGTCTAAGTCATATTTTTGGGGTTGATCAATGTCAGTAGGCAAAAGCCGATGCAACAACCTGATATAAAGTTACCTTTTAACATGTTGTAAAAAATTGTAAAATTTGTAAAATTTTCTTCGGTATGTGCAAATTTCTTGCGCAACTTAAGAAAAAATTATTAAAAAATAGAAAAAAGTGCCGGAATATTTTAAAAATCGTTGAAAATTAATAAAAAAGTAATTTCGCAAACTTTTTAATGAAAAGAACAAAGAAAAGTGATAATGAAGATCATTAAAATGTAAAATAAAAATAATGAGTGCAAGTGCACAGAAAACTGCAAATGAAAAAACCTAGTGTGACATTTTCTATAATGGCCGATCAGCACGATATAATGCCAAAATAACAACTAAAGTGAACAAATTTTGTGATTTCGGAAATAGAAAAGTCCGTTAATAGGGCGGATGCATAAAAATTGCTCGGATTAATATTACGTTTTAATCGGCCACAAATTTTATACATATTTGTGTATAGGAGGATATGGCAGACATTTTATTTTACAAAGGAATATATATGAGCAAGAAAAACAACAACCTTATTAAAAAGTTAAGTGATGCACAATATCTATGAGAGTATTGTAAGTGCAGCCAACTTCAAAATATATCATTCATTAGCAAAATATTCAGTGCAAAAATTGTTAGTTTTTGTGCATCTTAGAAAAAAATTCATATAATAGTAGAAAATGGAAA
This sequence comes from Ornithomya fringillina, assembly GCA_963978525.1. NCBI lineage: Eukaryota > Metazoa > Arthropoda > Insecta > Diptera > Hippoboscidae > Ornithomya > Ornithomya fringillina. The sequence continues at coordinate 20,586,702 of OZ021694.1, read as the reverse complement.
GAAAAGTGCAGGGTTTTATATAAAATCGTCAGAAATTAACAAGATCAATCAAGATCAATAAGAATGTAACATTTTTAAAGTGATGAAAAATAATATAATAACGTGAAAATAGTGCTTGTAATGAAATAGAAAAAATGGAAAAAATTGTGCAATGTTGTAAATTCTTGCATATATTTGAATGTATTCGAGAAAATTCCATAGTTTTAAATGGCAAATATTAATTTCATCATGTGTAATAGGAAGATTGTAAGAAAGTCAATAATAATATTTCATAATGTGACATTCTCAAGGACTGCAACTGCGGCGGTTGGTAAGTGTACTTCACATTATTTTCATGCAATGCCTACTATATGAAATAAATTTCCTTTACTTTTGGGATTCTTTTATATTATTTTACAAAAACATAATTTATATTTAAAAAGAGTTTACATTTATATCAACATTTTTGAAGATTTTAAAAAAAATTTAAAGATTTTTTTCGTTTTCCGTTTTCTTTTTAAAATAACGAATGAGATAAAATCAGTTATTACTGTATTTTTAAATATTTTTATAAAAATAATCATTTTAATATAATCTCAAGATCTTAAGAGATAAAATATATTAAGAATCATAAAGGATTTTATACACATATTGTTGCAATATCAAAGAAAATCAAAAAATCTTTCATATCCGTTTCTTTTTGTTTTTGTTTATTTTAAAACATACGTTAAAATCTCGTAATATAATAGAAATTATTTCATATGCTTATAATTTAATTGCTTTTTGTGTTCAGAGGGCATATCTGTAAAGCGTACAAAAAAGAAAATTGTAATTAAGCTAAAATGCAACAACAATAATAGTAACAAGAGGAAGACAAAACTAACAGTTTTACAGTAAACAAGCATACCTCTGCGGATAGAGGAAATGACAACAACGGAAACTAAAAAAAAAAAAGAAACTTAACTAAAACAACTGCACTTGCCACATAAAGCAATCTTAGGCATGAATTATATATAAATTTGGTTTGCATCATTCTGTAAAAAAAGACGAGATAGCATTATACCTGAAATTAGTTAAGCCAATAACCACATGATGTAGGCTTAGCTTTGATAATCATATATACTATGTACATATGTTCCATAGAAACTGCAGCCAACTTCATATAATGCGTTGCACATTGATTTCACAAAGTTTTCAGTGCTCGGTCGTCTTAAATGTGTTTTTTATAAATTTGTGAAAACGGTGAAAAAATTGTCGGTATTTAATTAAATTCCTTAAAAATGAACTTATTGTAAAAGATTTAATATATATTTAAAGTAAAATTAAAGAAAAGTGATCGTTAATTATAAGCGCAAGCGTGAGGGTGCAAACAATTGAAAGAAGTAAAGCTTTTAAGGTGTAGGTTTTTATCTAAAATTTTCTTATAATGTAGGAAGTGTATGAAATACGTAATCTGTTAATAGAGAAAATGGGTTTTCCAGGATATTTCTTTTGTAATTTCCGTTTTTATAGAAATTTTGCAAAACGAACCTTGTAGAAAATTTGTCGAAGACAAAATACATAGAAAAATAAAATTGATGGGCATTTACATGTTAAAGAAAGGGATAGTACAAGTGAAAGTGGTTGACAAGGACAACACAATGAATATTTTTGGGCTCATATTTGACAAAATTAGCGGCATTTTCTTATTTATTCGGTTCGTTTGTATGGTTTTCGTTTAGGTAGCTAACATAAATGTATTATAAAAAAGTACAAATTTCTTTTAAACATGATTTAAAATAACTTAAATAAGAAATTTTTAAAATCAAAAGAAAATAACTCTAAATTTAACAAAGTGAGAATTTATAGCTGAATGGTTGATATTAGGTGCTTTGGATTGACCGGTGAGTGTACATGAATTTATGCTTTGACACACAATTGTAGCAAACTTAATAAAATATATCTTCTTTACAGTTAGTGCGTTCGTAATGAAATTGTGTTCGTGATAACAAGTATCATTTCATAAATATGAATAAAAACTATAGAGACTTGGAGGACAGTTGCGACGACCTGAAAAGGCCCAGTCCCTGTTCTCTGGTGCGCGACACGCGAAAAAAACGGCAGTCACACACCTATAGCTACTAACAACCAACAATCAATTCTTGAATTCTTTATCATCTCCGCAACCTTATTATCATCATTAAAGAAAGGTAGGTCAAATTTGAAATATTTATTAATGAATTTATAAAATATTTCACTATAACAATATATTGCTAAGTTTTATAATTTAATAATTTTTATTTAAAAAATCACCAATTCACCTCACTCTTCACTCACCCCTCACAAATACAGCAACCGAAGTAGAACAAAACTTTACAGAGTAACTGGATATGTATGTATATGTGACTTACACAATTTAATTCATAATACAAGGGAAAGAATAACGGCAGCAACTGAAAAATGAACATAATAAAACATTTGAAGCTGTTTTGTAAGCTATAGAACTAGAAGTAACTTTACAATGCTATTGAAAGTTAGTGTGTGCATATGTGTTTGTAGGTATGAGCAAAGAGGATACTTACTCTGTTAGGCGCATAATGTGAAATATAATATCGCAAACACAAAGTATAGTTAGTAACTATGAGCCAATTGGCTGATATTCGCTCTTCCCATAGCTTCATGTTTTTCGGTGTTTTTACGTCGTTTTTGTTTTTTACAAATTTGTACTTGAAACAATCTGGCAGATTTAACTTGTACGCTGATGAGTAATTGTTTTAAAAATTGAATGGAATGGAATGCATAAAATAAAGCGTTCTTATAAATGTCCACAGAAAGGCAGAAGTATTTGTACAATATTTGTTTACGCGAATATTACTTAAGCTAACCTACTAAGTTTTCAATATTTTGTATTAAGTAAAGTTTTTTTTTAAAGATTGGGTCAAACAAAAGTTGTTGTTGAACAAATTTTCAACTGAGTTTATTCTACTTTATATAAATAAATTTTTAGCTAAAAATAAATAATTTATAGGCCGCCTTCATCCTTACAACATTAAAGTAACCAAGTCAAGTTCTTAGCCTGAAACCAAAAAATGTTACAGCGGCACAGCGCTGTAATACTGTATTTAACTAAAGTGCTAACTAAAGTTGTAGAAAGTAACTAACCACAGAGTCAATAGCAACGGCAGCAGCAGCAGTAGCGTAAGAAAGAATAAGGGTAAAAGGAATAAATGAAAAAGGACTAAATGTCACTTAAACCAAATCTTAAATTTCCCTACACATCTACTTACATATAATAAGCATGGAAAATACACGATGACGCCCTCTTACAGCTGGCAAGTTAAGTATTATGTTAAGTACGGTTTTTCCAAATTGTATTATATCCAAACACGCCCATTTTTGCCATATTATTGGATGATATAATTATCAATAAGTATAACAAATTACAACTTTATTGATCAGTTTTTGTAGCTGGTAGATATATTTTTGACGATTGTGGGCGTGACTTTTTGCAATTTTGCTTAATTTTAAGAAGCATTCTGAAACTAAAAGTGCTTTTACGACTTGTCAAAATGTCAAAATTTTACAACAACAACATATGGACGAGCAGGCATATACCAGTTTTTGATGCTGATCTAAAATATATAAATATTATGGAACATCTGACGCCTCTTTTTGCATTGTTGCAAATGAAATGATAAACTTAGCATACATACCCCTTTTTAAGTGGTGGTTATAACAAAAAGACAAGCAAATTATTATGGAGTATACTTGAGGGGTAGCTAAGATTGCAGTATTGTATATTTTTTATTGGCCGCCTTAAACGGATAAAGCACAGTCATCTATTTGTTAAGTAGTAAAGACTATAGTTAGGTTAGATGTACATATTTATATATATATGTGTATTGTAAGTGTATGATGGTGTTCTCTAAAGAAGACATTAAGTAGTAAAACTCTCTACTTTATGTGGTTTCCCCAACACGCGCTTTAACAATTAATCAACGGCTGTTGAGTTGAATTCTTACAGATTGATGACAATCATTTAAATGGTGGGAGAAGTCAACTTTGAATATATATATACTATATATATATATATATATAAGAAAATTTGTGGTGTAAATAGCGCTTATAATAATAATGATGATGATGACGCCAGACTGTTTAACAACTTAAGACGACAGCCACTATAAACATATAAATTATACACTGTTTAAGAGGAATATGATTAAAGCTGAACTGCTATACCTAGGAAAAATGTGGTCGAAGCTAAACAAAAAATTAGAAATAAGAAAAAAACGCATTTTATGGATTCTTTAGTAACGAATGTACCGACAAACTCGGTAAACGGCGATTTTCAATTAATTTTTTTAAAGATAAATCTATTTAAATTATTTCAAGATAAACAAACATGACACAATACATTATGCCCTTTACTACAACTATCTTCTGTACTGTACTCCTTACCTTTTAAGTGACATTCAAATTATGTAAACAATAAACATACGTCACGTTGTACAAGATTGCATATAAACAACGTTTATGTCTAATGAAAATATCTTTCATACATTCAACAACAACAACAACAACAATTTAATAATTTTCCAACAATTTTAAAATTTTATTTAATACACGAAATGTGATTTATGATTTTTTACCATGACCTGTCACAACTAAAGACCTACTCTACATAACAAATAAACACACACATCATCTACCATATACACACACACACACAGCGGCATATGTGATGTTTGTGCATATTTTATAAAAGAGTAGATATTGTATACAGGCAGATAGTCGGGCAGTTAAAGGGGCGTTACAGGTAAACAAAACGCCTTATGGTGTAAATAGCTTCCATACATACTATATAAGCTGGTTTTTAGTTTATTCAGCAAATGTTTGTAAACACCATGAATGAAAGAGAATATGAACAAGGAAAAGCTGCCGTTATTTATTATACGAACATACATACCGTTATTCATGGGTTAAGATAATAGTTAGCAAAGTTATATGAAATGTTTGTAACAGATTATTTAAAAATGAGGAAGAAAAAGAAATCTTTATACAATATTTTTAAGCATCATGTTTATAACAGTTGAAAACAAGAGGAAAAACCAAGTTTATATAATCTTGAAACTCATTCTGACATTTTCTATTCGTCCGTCCATCTGTCTACGATAAGCAATGTGGCTTTGTAATGGATTATTAGTATATATCAACTTTTAATACGAGTACAAAGATTTTCAGGCTGAATGGAACTTTATATAATTAGTGGGGTGGATAAAGCTTTATTCTGTAAGCTTACCTTTTATGTGTAGGACACAAAAATTATATGGAGACAAATTGTAAAAAAATATTTATAAATTTCTCATTAAAATTAAGGCTAGAGTCTGTTGATAGGTGTTCTTTATATTCTACCTAAACTTAATAATAGTTAAGCTCTTTCTAAAAGGTAGAATGTTTGGTTTTTTGTTTTTTACTTTTTTTATTATTTTTTTTGCAGTAAAATGTCACTTAAGTATTTTCGAGGTGATGCTAACACAATCAGCCATATTCGTTTGCATGCATACAAGACTTACATGGAGAGAATATATTACGTACTTATACACTTATACACAAACACACACACACTTTCAAATATGTGCACGAATTTATTAAAATGCTTACTAAACCAAAGAACCAAAATCACCCAACCTCAACTCATCTCAACTCAGCTCAACTCTCTTACACCGTTTGGCTCAGTTCAGTTCAGCTCAGCTCGACAAGATTCAGCCCAGTCAGTTAGTGAGTCAGTTTTCCTACTGACTTTTACTGCCTAAAATAAAACATGAATTATGGAGAGAGAATGAGAGAGAAAGAGAGAGGTAGAGAAACCAACAACAGAGCCGCACACATGTGCCCAAGTGGCTGGTTAGCTGCATCCTCTTAGCACTCATATGCTCGATTTGCTTGCCTACATGTTTGACGTGACCTCAGAACACTACAGCTGAACAAAAGCCCTTACAACAACATTGCTCATACATATTGCACTCTACCATACATACATACACATACACACGGTGTCTGCTACAATCCATAATACACAATTGAGCTCTATGCCGGCTTAACTGGGCTAACACATATACACACATATTGTATATACACATAATTTCTCTTCTCCTTTATCAACCTACCTAACAATCTACATAAAATAGACCTTTACAAGGCTTATCCCAATCGTTTGTATGTATTTTGGTTTGGGTTGGTGCTGGTGTTGGTGTTGGTAATGGTAATTTCAGTTAGTGTGTAAAATTTTTGGCAGCGGAAGCGGCTTCTTCTCTCTCAGTCATAATTCAAACCGTACACTTTCATATACATACACCGTATATAGACAGACAAGTTCTATATATATATATGTGTGTGTGTTTGTGATCTACTTCGTTTTGTGATTTACTGTATTGGTGTGTTTTTCGCTTGTTCGCTTAATTCGCATTTAAACACACTCACACATATACACGTACATAAACACATTGTGTGTGTGTTTTATTTAGTGTTGTTGTTATTGTTGTTGTTGTGGTTTATATCTAGGGTTCTTCGTGTACAACTTATTTTATAATAAAAAGAAAAAAGGTTTGAGTTTGGAAGCCGGGCATGTTTGTGTTAATATGTATGTGTGCATTTGTGTTTGTACATACATATTCATATTCATATACATACATTTGTATGGAATATGGGTCAAACTGTACTATAGTGCAATGTCCTGAACATCCGCATTGCCGTAGTTTACATTTTTCTGTTTGGGAATTGCATTCAGGAATATATTACGTTTGTAACAAACACATACACACACGCTTACAAACACAAACCATTTGCAAATGAATATGCCCGAGGCTACGTTTGACTGTACATATATATAGGTGTGTGTGTATAAGTGTATGTATGCGTAATGTCTGCTGTTAGTTTCTTTTCATTCGTTTTCGTTTCTCTCTACTTCCGCTCGTTACCATTGAAAAACAATTGTTTTGTAAATGCTGTTTCGTTGCTACATTGTGTTCAGTTCAGTTCGGCTTGCACAACATAATACGTGCAATATATTGTTTATAGATATTAGTCTCATTGTTCTCATTAACCCATATCATACTTTTCAGTATTTTATAATGAATTTTGTTTTATTTTCTTTGATGTTGTTGTTGTTATTATTATTATTATTTTAAACTATTGATCTCTAATTACACCAAAAGGTTAATGGCTGCTGGCAATGTTAAATAATATGTTGTCGTCTAATAATAATAAAACAAGATTGGATGTGTACATGTGTACATGTGTACATGTTTTGTAGTAACTGTAAATGTTCATCTACACATAAGTATGTATGTATATAAAATGCATTATATGCACGTGATTGTTTGCCAAAACATATGTATTGTATTTGTTGTTGTTGTATTTTATGCGGATAGTCTATTACAATAACTATAATAAATAGAAAAATAACAACAACAACAATAACGTAATTTTTTGGGTGATAATTTGCTTTTTCCTTTTCTTAACTAAATTTTATTGAAAAATTATTGCGTTGGACCAGAAATTTTGTTACTTTTATTTCTAATAAAAATTAAACATTTATAATATAATTTTACTTTATTTTATTTGATTTGATTTTATATTCTCTATACCAGCGGTGCTCAAACTTTTTGAGATGCATAAGGGCATAATTTACACGGAATCTCAATGGTTCAGTTATGACTAATTGTGTGTATGTGCCAATTGGATGATGCCTAACACCAAAGAGATTCCCGGAGCCTTTTGAGTTGGCTCACGCAGCCCCAGGTCTCCGCGGAATACACTTTGAGAAACGCTGCTCTATACTTTCTATTTTTTCCCTATTCTGTTTTGTATCCCCTTATTAAATTCCCTTCTTTTTGCTACATATTCTGCCACATGATCCTAAACTACAATAATTTTGTTTTTACTTCTTCTTCGTCTTCCCTTTTAGTACTAATAAATTCTTGTTTTATTGTTATGAATTTCAAACATGACATTGAGTTGGTAGCATATTCAGCCCAAAGTATATTTTACTTCTCCTGAATCATATTCAACACACATACCAATTACTTACTCATATATTTATGTATTTATTTGTTTGCTTGCAATTACAAAATTTCAAATTTTTCAAAAAAAAAAAAAAAAGAACATTACTAAAATTTGTGCACACACTCCACACGCAACCATACACAATTCGGGAAAAAATGATAAACGACTTGTTACTTAGTTGTTTGCATATCATAATAGCAACAGCAACAGCAGCAACAACAACTTGATATGATTCAAAAAAAAAAATGTAATTACGAAAATTGCTTCCAGAATAACTACCTTTTGCTATTTTGAATAATTCATTCATTTCTATGTGGAAGCAAGATTAAATCAGGCGAAATAAGCACAACAAACATACAAGTATGTGTACGAGTGTGGGTGGCATGTGGATATTTATTGTATTTGTAGTTTGGTATTACATACATGACACCCACGGCGTATGAGTAACACGGTCATACATTGACTTTGAAGTATTTGAAAAATTTTTAGCTTCTCAACAAGAAAATACTTATTAAATAACAATTGAGTAATTTTTTTCATTTAATTTGTGTAATTTTTTGAATGAATACATATTTAGAAATGTAAGAAGTTTCCTTCACTTGCACCGTACCAGTGTATTGTGTGCAAACATGCATCGTAAATGTTAATTATTTCCTGAATAAAGAACAAGAAATCTATATTTCCTAAATATCAATCTTTTATGCTTAATATTATACACATATGCGTTTTGTATGCAAGCAAATGTAAGGCGTAGCTTTGCTATATACAATGAGTTGTTTTGTTTTTTTTTGTACACATTTAATACGGTATTCCAATAAATTAACCACGAAGACTTAAACAAGTACCAAATCATCCATTACTTGTCACAACAATAAAAGATTGAAGCAGAAATAGATTCTACTTGGTGGATGGCTTATAACGAATTATAGATTCTCTCACTTTTATTTTAAACTTGTAGAATTTTTTTTTGTGAAAATTTTTTTTTATATATAATAAATAACAACATCTAACACCAATAATAATAATAATAATAATAATAAAAACAACAACAACAAGCGGAAGAAGAAAATAACAACAATTTTTGTGGCAGATGAACTGATTTTGCTTTGATGCTGTTGGAAACATAGCGTTTACATCATAATAGTTAAACTGTTCCTTAAACAATGATCAAATTAATATACCCAACTATAAAAAACCTTATTTCACCCATAGACTGGTAATAAAATCTGTCAAGAGTCATAAATTATTCTTTTTTCCATGACAGCACAAATCATCATCCAAAAAAAAAACTGCACTAAAAATTGAAAAAGGAGAAAAATAAAAGAAAAAATACTAAATTACGATAATTTCAAATATATCAGAACGTGTGCATATAGTTTAAGGAAAAAATTCCGCAAAGCGGCTATTAAGCTGTTATTTGTGGTAGTCAGTCAGTCAGTCAGGGAGAGCATATAAAGGAGTATACAAATAAAAAAAATTAAATGAAATTGCAACAAAATTACAAAAAAAAAAAAATAATAAATAAAAATAAAAAATAAAAAACCCAACCAACTAACCAACCAATCAACCAACAACAAACAAACGATAACGGATAATGATAATAATATGTGAAGCACGGTTTGTAAATATTGTATATGCATGCAGGCATGCCGGGCATGCATGGTTATAATACTGTATGTGTATGTGTGTGTTATATACTCAATATAAAAATGACTTACGGTTAGCGAGAGTCAGCTGTGCATGATGCATGATGTCATGATGGCGGTTGCTTCACTTTTGTATTTCTACTTCTTTCCTTTTTTTTTATTTTCATTTTTTGCCTTGTCCATCTCACTCTGTATCTCTTCAACTCTTTTACACTCCAGCCTTTTTTGTATCGGTTTTTATTTATCTTTTTTTCAACAAATTTATAGATTGAGTTGCAGTGTTCCAACTTAAGTTGAGTTAAGTAATAAAGGAATAGTTTTTCAATTGCTTGCAACGCCAAGTCTTAAACTGTCTGTCAGTAAGATAGTCAATCAGTTAGTCAGCTGGAACAGCAAAGAAAAGAAAGAAAGATAGAAGACAGTTACCGTTAAAGAATCTGTTGTAAAAAAAATTTTACGATTTTTGTTTTATTTTATTTTTATTTTTATTTTTTTTGTGGCCCCTCCTCTTCCATTCACATATGTCTACATTATAGCGTACACAATTTAGGAATGACTGTACGCAAGATAGCCTTCTATTGTGCTTTTCATTAAGTTTGCAACACCTTATGATGCTTAGACTTAGAAGCTTTGATTGGTATTATAATCCGTACATCCGTCCATGATGTGTTGTTTAAATTTTCAACTCCATTACATAAGATAATGAGCTAAAGTTCTGTACAACATTTTTTCTTTATTTTGTAAATTTATAGAAATCAGCCACGCGTGCAATAGACAAAAAACACTTTTAATGCTGAAAATATGAAAAATGTCATGCATACACAAAGTTACGAAGAAAGAGAGCGGTTACACTCACTTTTTCTAAATGTTCAATTCAAAATGATAGCAAATCTTAGCTGCCGATCTTGAGTTTTTAATAATATTAATGTGCTCTAAGAAATGAGTATAAGGTATTCTACAATCGTCCTTTATCTACCTGTTTCACTTATTGTTCTTCTTCTTTTGCCTTTTTCTTTTTTTTCTGAAGTACTTTGTTATAAACTTTCACATATGAGTTAAGAAAAACTGCAAGATTTTCTTTTTGTAATGTCGTTAGAGTTTTTTTTTTTTTTTAGTGTTGTTGCTGTTGTTGTTTACTGCAGTTTACAAACAAAAAACAAGTATCGTTTGTCATTCCAAATATACGAAAATATTGTATCGCATTTGGAAAAAGGAAATAGATACAAAAGTGAATGTGTTAACTAACGCAACACCAACAACAACAACGACAACAAACTCTTTGCGCATCATTTATTGTCCTGTTTCATAATGCAGGGACTTATCTCAGTTATTATGCTTGGCATACATAGCATAAGTATGAAATATGAGCCAATTATTTATAATACATTGTATATAAATATTTGTTGATGGTTATCATAAGGTAAACATTTTTGATACCTATACATGCATACACTTACATACGTTCAGTAGATTTTATATATAGTATATATGTCAATAGCTTATTATTGTTAAGGCCTCGGGCAAACGTTTTTGTTGATAAAATTATTTAAATTATTATGATTTTAAAATGGTTTTATCTAGGGTAGGTAGGTAAGTGTTGTTTTATTAACCACAATATAACTGCAGTTTACATTTCTGATTGAAAATACTTCCATGATTGTGTTAACAAATGATTTTTAGTATTTAACCGATAACGGTAATCACAAACTAATAATATAACTTAAAAGCATTAACGGAAACTAAGGAAGGAATCCAGAAATGATAGAAATAGTTGCAGACGAAGGGGAGAAGACACACAGAAAATTAGAGAAATAGATGAATTTAAGGAAAACTATGATGGAATACAACAACTATGACCATATTAAAAAGAATAGGAAAAAGAAGAAGACAAAATATGATGCAGTCTAATTACACCTATTTATGTATTTCAACTTCATGAAGCTCAATTTTTGTGGCAGAAAATTAGATTTTTATGGATTATATGGGCCTAGCTTTTCACCAATTTTCCCCCTTTTAAAAGGGATCTGCGTACAGAAACTAAAAATGTCTGAAGAATATTTCATATCAATATCTCAAAATTTATAACAATAAGCACAAAGACCCCTTCTTCTAGATATTGTAAAAGGAATGACAAGGATATATATATATATGGATTAAAAACAACAACAATAATAATTCTATTGGTATTATCATTAGTGAAACGCATACTCCATATAGGATGTGACAAAATTATATCAACTTTAGTCTTTGCATGTCAGACTCGTTTGAATAAATTTATAAAACATTGTATAATTACACTCGTAATTATATGCATATGCTAATATAGAGCAAATATTTAAAGTATGCATAAAACATGCACATAAGCAAGCGATTATGTAAGAGAATGATAATTACTGTATTATAATGCAACATTCCACCAACTACCGTATTTTATGAGGTTTTAACTAGTTGAGGACTATATTACAGTTTCATTTACAATATTTAACTATAAACTTAAATACTTAATAAAAAAAATTTTTTATACCCTCCACATAAAGTGGGAGGGCAATCGTTTGCTCGTTGCATTCTACACTGCGTGTGTGTGTGTGTTACTTTAATGGTAACGGTATTCTATAGTTGTACCTTAAAATAATTTATAGAGGGAGTGATACTCGAAGTTTGTCATTCTCGTTTTTTCCACGTGTGTAATGTTTCACTTTTTGTTCTTGTTCTTTTTTCTATATATAATATATATGTATATATATAAAAACTAACATAAATTTTACTAAAAATCTCTGTAAATAATTTACCACTCAACTAAATTTATTGTGAGTGGAAAATGAAATCCATTCAGTGGAAACAAAAACAAAAAATACTTTAAATAGAATTCAAGCTCTCTTCAAACGAGAGGAAGAAGCACACTACCAACAACCGCAATGTGATTAATAATGAAAAATTGAACTAAACACGCACATATACACAAACTGTCATACATAGATAGGCAATGGTTATATATGTTTATATGGTATAAAAAAAGTAGCGACAACGACACGGGCACCTAAACGTTGCCTCTCCACAGTAATAACATTGAAAACGAGGAAAGGCCAAAAAAAAAAAAAAAAATGGCGCCCATTTGAAACATTAGTTGTGTCTGCACTATATTTGAATTTTAGGCAGTCACACACAAACACTTTGGTATGAACTGGTGTGTGTTTGTATGTATTATAACATAAAACCCCATGTAACATATAAAATATTTAGGCAACCGACAAGTTGTTTTGTTTTACTTGTATTTTGTTTTTGTTTTTCTTATTTTTTACAATAGAAAAAAAAAATTTTTTTTTTTTTTGGACAATAGATACTTTTTGTGTCCCTCTTAGCAACGCAAGTCCAAGTGACGCCGCACTTTTTATATTGTGTGTGTTCATTTTATATATTTTGTGCTGTGATATGGTATACGTGATAGGAAAACAATCATACCTTTTTATCAAAACACATACAATACATATTTACATAGAAAATACAAAACGTTCAACGTTAGTACTTGTTTAACTTTATTATACATATGTGGAGCACTTGTACATACATACATACATACTTATGCAATGTGACTTTATTGGCAATAAAGGAAACGGAAGTGCGAAACATTATTTTTTAACACAATTTTTTTTTTTTCTTTTCGTTTTTTTCATAAATTGTTTCTTTTCTCCAATTTGCTCCCTCTCACTCATAAAATGTTATATATAAAATACTTTTTATATAAGTAAGTTGTACTGCTTCCTGTAACCTTAAAAAATATTCTTCAATTATATACATATTCCATTAATTGTTCGATTGTAATAAAAAAATCAGCTTTTTTTGGTGATGATTTTAATCATTCTTAGTTTTTATAACATTCGAGAATTATATAACTTGAAAGAAAATGCTTTAATTTCAGAATGCTTTCGCATACTTCATCATATTTTCCTTTGCAAACCTTTTCATTTGATGCCCATATCAAGTTTTAAAATTATATTTTAAGCTAGGCGCCATCGTTGGTATGACATTCTTAATTTAAAGCATTCTATTTATTAAGTTTTTTCATTTGATATCTATATCAAGGACGTTGTTCTGAGTATTATTATAATCCTTCACATTGGCCCGACCACAAAAATGATTTTTTTATTTGCCAAACAGTTAACTTATCACATTCTATTCATAAAGTTCTTTTGTTTTATCAAATACTCTATGAAATAAGTCATAGACTGCCATAGACCGCTAACCCCTTAACAAATCTTAAGTTTAACTCATTATATTAGTTAGACTCTCCCATTTAATACCCATATCAAATAAATGCGCCATTTTGTTGCTTACAGCATCAAATTTTTAGCTTATCGCATTTTACTTGTTAGGTGCTTTAATTTGATATATTTTGCCGTGGTTTCTAGAATAAATTAAATAAAAATTAAAACTTAGATAATGGTGTACTATTAATCAAGACCTTTTATTTGATACTCATATTCAATATACTGTAAAGTCATAACTATTACGACATTTTGTAGCGTCCGCCATAGATGATTCCAAATTTTTACTCTTAGCTTATTACATTGTATTTGTCAATTACTTTCATTTGATATTTAATTCAAGTAGTTTGTAAAGAAATCGAAAATCAGCCATTTATTATCAAGCGCCATTTTGCCTGATTTTATAAAATTTAAATAAAAGTGATCTGAAAAACTTTAGCATGATTGGATATGTGATAATGATACGTTGAGTTGCACTAAAAATATCCCGTAGTCCATATATTACACTTGTTCCCTTTAATTACATTTTGACTTGACTTTTTCATTTGTAACAATTACTACTTATACAAACACAAACACACACGCACACACATATAATCAGATTGGTATCTTTTAATTTATGTATTGTAAGCATACCGTGTAAAGGTTGTGAGGCCCATAAAACATTTACCAAAGAGCAAAAGCAAATAGATAACTGGATAATAAGGAAGGTGATAGGGATGATGGTGATAGTGGTGAAGGTACTGCGTTACTAAAGGTACTGCGTCATTAAAGGTAAATTACAATACATTTTGGAAATTCTTTTACTGCACCATTCCCGAATGACATGACACACACCAGTTACCAGCAACATCATCAATTACGTAAAATTCACTCTTTTTTCCCATTCCTTTCAGTCTTCCTTCTATATTTCATATGTTTTGAATGGAAACTGTCCTTTTTTTTTATTCATCTGTTTCATTCAATCTGTATGTTAAGTAAATAGGAAAAAAAAACTTTGTTATATATGTATGTCAGTTAGGCAGTAACTAACTGCTGTATGCAGGAAGGTGTCTGGTATGTGTGTGTTTGAGAGTGTTAAGTAAATGTGGAAATAAAGATTCCTATGGCAACGCTTCTGTCGTACACATGAACATACGCATTTAAACACTGAAGACTGCCTCTGACACATTCATCACATACATAAACAAACATACGCAGGCGCAAGCTTAAATATTATTGTTACAAAAACAACAACAACAACGTCTACACATTAACAAAACATAAGAAAGTATTGAGGCGTTCTCGATAAGTGCTCTAACGGTATACTAGATGTGTTGTTGTTCTACACATAAAATATAAATGAAAAAAAAACACACAAAGCAATTAAAAAAATTCAGTTCAAAATACAAAAACAACAAAAATAACAATAACAATAACAACAACAACTACTACCTACGACTACAAACAAGACAGAAAACTTAAAACTACACGAAAATGTCTGAAGGGGCAAAAACAAAAACTGCCGACAAGATATAAAAAGAAAATCAAATGGAAAAATAAAAAGTATTTTAGTTATGTGCTGCAGATGCACTAAAATAAAATAATTACACACACCTACATACATGTACACGCACTAACATATATATAGAGTTTTATTTCAAAAGGAAATGATTATAGGATTTATAAACACTCACACACATACATATATACATTCGCAAGGTACTTAACAGTGAATACGTGCAAATAACAAACAAATGGTGACAGTAACCAACAGGATATCTGCAGTGTGTGTTAAGTAGGTCGATAATGGCCGATGGCATTACTTGGTACAATAATAAATAAAATACAAAAAAAAAAAGACACAGAAGCTTATGTTACATATGCATAATATAACACCGAAAACTATGCAAAAATATATGATTTTGCTGTTACAAACACACATAGACTTATAAGGCAAAGGATATAAATACAAAGTGTTGCCCTCAATAGCAAAACTCCTTTACTAAGAATGCACAAAAAAAAAATCCGAATAAAATTTAAGTTAAAATTGTTACGAAAGTAATAAAAGGAAATTTAAATTACTGCAAAGATGATAAAATAAGAAAAGACATGATACTAAAAGAATCTAAATTCAGATGATTTGTAAAACTTGGGTGTGTTTATATTGATCAAGAATATAAATACATTTTAAAGTCTGTTAGTGGGCGTGGCATGTATATAAGGACGCCTTCTAATAGTGTAATGCAATACAATATGTTTGTATCAGCTTGCAATTCAAGTTTTACACTGAGTACGGTTTTTTTGTAAATTGTCGACGTGTCTGTTATCCGACCACGCCCATTTTTGATAATTGGGTTGTGTAATTATTAATATCTAAACCAAAATCCAACTTCATAGGTTAATTTTTATGTAAGATTTTTATCGATTGTGGGCGTGAAGAGTTTACACAAAAATTTAAGCTCAATATCTCAACAACTGTGATAAGAGTGGTGAGTAAAGTCGCAAAATTAAGTGAAATATGATAATTACTCGACTATATATATATATGATAAGTAATGTCTTACAAAACAGGTAAAACTTGCCGAAAATCTCAATAAAAACAAGCATTTTGTTCAAATATATAATAATACGTGTGAGTGCGTTTAACACTTTTAATTAAATAAGTAAGACAGACAGACAGACAGACAGTCAGAAAAATATAGCTGTCGAGTTAAAAACAATAACGAAAACAACATTACAAACAAGTTTACACAACACAGAGTATAAATTACAAAACTACAACAACAACAATAACAACAACAGCAACTTAAGTATTTTTGTTGGGTAAAAAGTGACAACCAACACAATATAAATATTAACAAAACTGAATGGAGTGCTAAAATCGCATTAAGAAAACTATACTGTATGCAAACAAGTGTGTGTATGTAAATATTTGGTTAAATGCGTATGTTTGTGGTTGTACATAACACAACAGAACACAACTTTTGCACAATATATTTTAGTGGAAATAACAACTTGCGTCAAACCGCGCAAAACAAAGACTGTAACGCGACAAAGCAGAGGAAAAACAAACAAACAAACAAAAAAAAAAAACAAAATAATGTTAAATCCAACAATGAAGAAGAAAAGAGAACAGAATGGAACACACTGCCAGGACACGTTTGTTAAACAATGGCGAATGAATGGTAAACTTCATTAGAAACTGGCAAAGAACAGCGAGCTACTATTGTAAATGTGCCACGCCAAATAACGGACAACAACAAAAACAAAAAGTGCAATTTCAACTGCTAAGTGACGGGCGAAGTTGTGTTAAGTTGGTTAAGAACAGCCGACAGGCTTTCCCATCATACCAGGCACACGTTCAACACACACACATACACACACACACAATCCAAAGGACAAAAAATTAGCTTTCTTTACAACAATAAAAAAAAAAAAAAGAGCAACAACAACATATTTTAACGAAGTAAAAACAAACACCAAAAACACACATAAATGTGAAATGTGTGCAAGTGGTCTCAGTTATTGTTGTTGTTATTATTGTTGTTGCCATTAAAGTCATCAAGTGACCAGTGTAAAAGGTTGGCATTAAATGGGATTTAACATAGCCTCACTAGCACAATGCCACTGATGATATTATATTCAGAAGATGAGAGTGTGAGAATGGTTGCTGTTGTTGGTGATGGTGATGGTGATGGTGACTTCTTTACTTTATGGTATTAGTTCAGCTGCTTGCTGTTACAATTGCACAACACTGTACATGCTAAACTACAACTGCCGAGTATTCACTGATGCATGTCACACTTTTTGGTGAATTTTAATTAGCATTTACATGAACACACACATATACATACACTACTTTTATACTTTCATGTACTTTTTACAATTTGTTTGTAAGCAACGTGAAATGCTTACGTTGTTTTAATGTACGGACATGTTTGTGTAAAGTTGACGTTTTGTTTTTGTTGTTGTTGTTGTTTTTTTTTAACTGGAAAACATTAACTCTGACAAAACGTCTGCTTCTTGGTTGAATGGATGTTATCTATGTTTGTGCCAATGACATAAAACCAACATTATCAATTGCTTATAACAGCAAAGGAACAAAAATCACTTGTAGTCGTAGCGACCACATTATAAAACATTGTTGATACATGACATTTATTAACCAAGTCCCGGTGAAAGAAAAATTATGGAGATCGCACTATTTGTCAATATCACGATCACGATGATAATGGGCCAAACCTTAAATACCCTACATATCTATATGCAAACATTGAGACGGTGTCCACGTCTATTTTGCATTACGTATCAACTTTTAAATCCAGTTTTACGCTTTATAAGTGGTTTTGAAAATGGGGAACGTGTCTCATATTCGACCACGCCTATTTTTGGCACATCATTGAATAGTCTCTATTTTTGTGGCGGATAAATATTTTTTTGTCGATTGTGGGCGCGATGTATATCTTTCAATAGGAATCTGTAACAAAGTTTTGGCTTAAAATTACAAAATTTATGACCGTCAGAGTGTCAAAAACATGTGAACACATGGACTCCCGGACACATATATGTATATATCGACACAGTTTTTCAGGCTAATCAAGGATAATCTTTGTAGGGTCTTTGATGTTTTCTTCTTGGTGTTGCAAATTGAATAAGAAAAGTTTCTTATATATATTATATAGTTTATATAATATGTGGAGAATATAAAAATTATTGATTATTAGCAATATCTGAGCCTATCTAGAGAATTGCGTCCATACGTCCGTTTGTTGTCGACACAAAGTTACTTAAAAGCCACGCCTATAATTTGAAATAAATATCTTTTCAAAATATTTATTATTTATTAAAACCATCGAATGTTGGAGATTTGATAAAAGCCACGCCCGATTAGAAAAGGAGTCTTGTCCCTTTATATAAATATACAATGTAATACGATTTATAAAAATTATTACTAAAACAATATATTTTATTGTTTCAGATCATCATCAATAACAAATACAAAACAATGCAAGTATACGTCCGTTCTACGATCATCATTTAAAAGCCTAACTTTGCTGGTAAGTTCATAATACTTCTTTTTAAATTATATAATAAATTTATTAAAATATAAGTTACTACACAGTGTACACTTTAAAAAAGTACAAATTCCATTTTCTTCTTCTTATTATTAACTCAACCCAGAGAGATGCTAGATATTGGGCATTAGTATAGTAGAGTATTGAGCATACTTGTAATGACATACACACACACACACACACACACACGAGAAGAAAATTATTGAAAAAACACAACTCATCGTTCAGAGTTCAATCAAACTGTTCACTTTGTAACCCAAAGGACATGACTTTTAGACCACACATATGTATGCGTTTGTGTGTGTGTGTGTGTGTGTGTGTGTTTGTTTATCGCATAAGAGAAGCATGATTTCACTGCTAACGAATTCCAATTTGTTGACTATTTTTCTTTTTTCTCTCTTTTTTTTGTTTTTTGTTATTGTTGCTGCATTGTTTATTTTGGCCATTTATTTGTTGGCATTTTTGTGTTTTAGAAAAAATGAAGCCAAATAGCTATCAATTGATTTGTAAGAAATATTTGAAATTTCTTTTATACTCTATACGTACGTACATATATAGAGTGCTGCAGCAGAAATTAAAAATTTACAAAAAAAAAACGCATGATACATTAATTAGATTAAAATTACATGTGTTGATACGAACAAGGAATATCATGAAAAGCTTAACAGGCTGATATTGTTTTTTAAATAATAATTAGGCCTTTCTAGGATATGCTAAAAAGAGTTGGAGCAGATAACAGACACGCTTACTATTTACAAAAAATAAGAAAAAAAGTTTTCGTACAGATGCAATGCGATGTGAAAGTTGATACTGTTTATTATTTACCCCCACCTGCCACGCCCATTAAATATGTATATGGTTGTGAAGGTCATTGTTTTTACGTTTGTTGAATGTAAATTTTGTCGATCATTGAGTTTGACATGTTTCTACACACAGATTAGACGGACAGATGCGCATTTCTTCTGTTATGACGTTAAAATAATAACTTAGCAAGTTTTTTTTATTCCAAGTTTTTATAAAAACATATGTGTACGTATTAATAATTACATTGTAAGTGTGTGTGTTTTTTCCACATACATATAAAAAGGGTTCTTTTTTCATTAAATTTTTTTTGATTTTTGTCAGCAACAGCCAGAGAGAAAAACGCACACACAAGAGTAATGGCTGTCGTGTAGATATTTTCTTTAGCAATTTGTGGCAATTGAGGCAATTTAACGAAAATACAATAATAACAACAACAACATAACAGAGTCATGTTGATAATGATGACAATAAAAGAAGAAGACGAAGAAGAAATAAAAAAAAATTATACAACGCATACAGAATGAGAGAGAACCAATAATAATTATAATAACAACAACATATATAATAAATAGAAAAAAAAAACCCAAAACAAAAAAACGAACGGACAGGCAAACAGACCAATAACAAATTTAACACAACACAATACAAATACGTCTATGTACTTAATTTTAGCCAAACATATGTTTAGTTTTACAAAAACAATAATAGAAGGAAACAGGAAAACTATCACACACACACACTCACACACACACACTTAAACACAATGCAAACTTAACAATACAATAATAACAATACAACGACAATTCTAAACATGTACGGAGTCATTATATAATATATAAAGAGGTAAAAAGAAGAATAGGGAGAAGAAGAAAAGGACATGTGTGGCTGTTGTTTTTTGTTGAGCCTTCTGCCAAACTACAATCAAATGTATGGTAAAAACGGTCAGCAACAACAACAACAGTTTCCAACAATTCTAGTAATTTTCTAATTCATTTCGAGAGGGCCTGAAAAAATAACAAACACACACACACATACACACACATTCAATACGCGGTCTAAAATACTAAGTCTCTGCTTGAGTCTTTATTGTTTGGAAATGTTTTACTTATTCAATTCCTTGTACATACTACCATAGTACTTTTTCTTCTTCTTCTTCTTCTTCTTCTTCTTCGTTTATGTTTAATTTTGTATGATTGTGTACATATGCTGCACGTTGCGCCTGTTTAATGGTGCAAATGAAATGGTCCGTTGTTGTAATTTTCGTAATTACTAGCAATTGCATACAAATGACTCTATTACGCACACACATACACCCTATTTATGTATTAACATCCAACTACAAACCACATAATTGCATACTGATAAGCTAACCATAGATTATCATTCCCATTCACATAATTACTTAAACATTTATACACATTTTCATACACAAACAATTTGTTTAATATAAAGAAAAACAACAAAAACAAAAACTTCTTAAGAAAAAGAATCCTTTTTAAAGATTTAAAAGGATTTTGATTAATAAATAAAAAAAAATTCATTCTTTAACTGACTCTAGCACTAAAACTTATTTAAGTTTTATCAACAATTTGAAGTATTTTTTTTATACTCTTCACATCAGATGGGGTTTGAAGTTTGTAATAACATTTGCAATATCCAGAAGGAGGAGTTAGAGTCTTTAGAAAATATATTTATTCTTGATCGGTGTCAAAAATTTAGTTGACCAAGACATGTATGACCGCGAGTCCGTGTATTGTTGGGGCTCTCACAGTTGTAAATTTTTATGGTAGGCAGATCGCTTTTTAAATTAGACATAATTAATCAAGAGCCACGCCCACAAATCAACAAAAATTTATATATTTGTTAAAAAACAACGAAAAAATTGAGCTATAAATTTGGTGGTGTGGTCGGATTTTATAAAAAAACGTAAAACTCGACTCACAAGATCTACGCCCACTGTATGTATGTAGTTGTATACGGTATTTAAGATTTGGCCTAAATCAAATTTAGTTTTTTTTTCTTCTTACAAATATTGTATCTCAAAATTTAATCAGAATGCAAAAAATCATTTGTTGTTATGCAACAGACACAGATGCACTTAATCAATAGACTAACATGAACATACGGGCACTTGATTATACTTAACAGATGCCTCTGCTTCTCCTTATCTCGTTCTCCAAACATTTTGATTTCATTTCATATTCAGTCAGTCTAACACGGTTCGTTGGTTCGCTACTACTTACACATATGATGAAAAAAGAAAATGTGGATATTTCTTTTTTTATTTGGCCTATATCCAAAAAACTCATCACGAAATTATTGCTGTTGTTGGTGTTGCGTGAACACACATCACATCTTAATAACGGTATGTCGGAAAGTTTTTATCCCATCATCTAAAGGTCAAAAGTATAATCATTTTGTCCAAAATGTTTGTAACGTATATAAATATTTATTTTATAAATTTAAAAATATTTGTCAACCACGCCCATTATTAACAATAATTTCTTGAAATTACAAAATTAAAGCTAAAAAGTTTAAATTTGACATACTATGTATATGTGTAATTAATTTATCTAAAAAGAATTAACAGCCACGCCCACAATTGACGATTTATTTCTTAAAGCATCACAACTACAACTAAAAAGTTAGATATTTTAGATTTAATTTTCTTAAAAAAAGGGATGGTTGTGTAAGTGCCCCGCCCTCTTTTTACATAGAAGGGCATTTTAAATTTTCTCCAAGTCATTTGTAATTTCTCTACTTATTGTTTTTCTTTATATATCATATATATAAAAAAGCGTACTCCGTAAAAAAGCGGGCGGCTTATGAAAAACGGCCAAAAAAAAAATTTAAACAGAACATATTTTGCTGACGTACACCATGCGGTGCAATGTTGAATACACACTATAGTGATTAAATGCTTACGTAATAGACATCAAAATCAGTTGGATCGAAAAAAAAATGGGGAAAAAATATAATAGAAATGAAGTGTAGTAGTATGGCAACGGAAACGGAACTTCATATTTGCACTTTTGCACAATTTTTGCAAAATGCGCAAAATTTTTTTTTTTTTTTGCCTATAATTCGTTTATATCTCTATCAACAGCATCAACAGCATAGTTACATAAACACAAGTGCAATAATCGGTGAGATATCAAACTGTAGTCACTAAATAAATAAAAGACTACCGTACTGCATACGAGTAGTGTGTCCCAAGGTATGAAATGAGAAGCAAACAACAGAGTGTGGTTTGTATTCTTAATATAACAGTTTTTTGCTACTTTACCCTTATTAGAGATTAGCAAACGAGTACGGAAGGCTTTGTTCGGCTTTAATATTATAATATGTGGAACCATAAATAGAACTACTTTTTTTTTTTCTCATTTAGAAGAAAGCCTTTCTTTTCCCACCACAAGGTTTCAAAGTTACAACCTAACGCCAATAAAATGTTTTTTTTTTATCATCACGAGCATATACATTCGTGTCACATGAGACAGTCATTTCATTAGCACTCCATTTATGTAATTGTTATGTGTGTTCAACCAATTGTATAGATTGGATATATGGTCTCAACTGTATTTTTTTATATTACGTGATATGATTAGTACAAGTATTGTGAATGGCTTTGAGACTAATTATCTCTGTAAAATTGCTAACAAGCAAAGCGTTTATTAAATGGATAATACTTAATATTGAAGAGAGAGAGTTACGTTTTCGCTATAAAGTACAGCGCGTTTTTTTAAGCTTAATTGACATGAAGTTAACAAATATCAATATTGAAGAATTTTCATCAAACAGGGTAATTCTCTAAGTGTTGTGCACCATAGGTTTGGAGCGAAATCTATATTGGATTTAATCATCTCTCTTATTATATTTTACCTGTAAAATAATTTATATCAAATAATGGCTTCTGTCTTAGGTAACCCATTATCTTTGGCGGTCCCCATATTCAAAGTATTTTAATCGACTTATCAAGCCTTTTTATTTGATAAACATATGAAATAATTTGTAAAGAAATTAATAATCAGCCATTTTGCTGCGGACGCTGCATTCAATTTAGAAAATTAACATTTAGCCAATTCCATTCTGCTCACTAATACTTTTCATTTGATATCCATATTCATTATATTTTGACAGCATAAGTATTGCCCTTTTTGGTAGCGTATGCCTTAGAGAATTTATTACTTCCTTATTTAACTTAATATGATTTGATACCCATATCAGACATATTGTAAATTGATACTTGATTGATAGTTCACTACTTTTTTATGCAGAATTTGCTTTTTTGTCACTAAAAAAGTGTGCAAGATAAATTAAGAACATTGGAATCATACAAATTTTAACTAAATATTTAAAATTTTACAAAGGTTGAGACGGAGCGAGGGTCATAAAATTAGATTACATTTTAATTACTTATCAAAAACATATTTATGTTAAGCTATATAACATGAACATGTCGGTCAACGTTTGTCATATATAAAAAATATTTCCATTTATTATCCTGTAAGCTAAATGACCATCAAATGAATACAACATTGCAATTTGTTCACTACTTATTATTAAAGAACGATTTTATATTTTTCATCCATGAAAATAATACCAGTTATAATATATAATCATCATCATCATCATCATCATCATCATCATCATCATTATTTGTATAAAGTGTGACACTCCATGTTGCGCATCCCACAATGACACGCTTACAAACAATTTACACAGGATTTAATTTAATACCAACAAGCAAAAAAACCAAAAACGAAAAAAAAAAATACGCTCCATATAAACACATTTATACAAACATACTTATATATATAAATATAAGTGTTAATACATATGTTTAAGTCTGTTATAATACACCCGGACAATCGGTTTACAATGCGTTTACTTGTCTACGTGTTTACGTGTTTAACCAGCACTATCGTTATCATAATAATGAAGCAAACAGCGTAGACCAAACAATTGAGAAGGAATGTGAAATTATTAAAATGAAACGCTAGCTTTTATAAACATATGATACATGAACATGATATGCCGCTGGGTTAATTAATAAGATACGTTACATGTATATGTGTATGTATATACATGTATGTTTTTGGTTGTTGGCTTTTGTAATTATACTAAATCTCTTAAAACAAATTTATGGAAAATTTACAGAAAATTTGTTTTCCTTGAGTTTATGTGTGTATGCGTGTTTAACGTTTTAATGATGTAGAATTATTATTGAAAAATTTAAATAATTTGTGTGAAATTGTTAAATTTGTTCAGCTTTTTCGCTTCAATTGCTACATTGTCTTCTATGCTTATGGTGGTTATTTTCATAATAAATTTATAATAGATTTTTCACGAATTGAATTTATATAAAATTATACGCATAAACACTAAGAGCTGTAAATACTAATATTCCTGCATACTTATATTATATTATAAAATATACGATCACATAAATACATACTTAAGTGTGTCAAGTTCGTTTAAACTCTTTTGTCATGCAGTTATATGATTTTTAAGAGAGAGGTTATTTATTTAAATTCTCTTATACACGGTACTTAAGTCTCATTATAGATTATTCTTGTATATGCTCACTTACGGTATATTTTGATTAATTAAGGTGACTTTTTTTAATGCCACGCCCACAATTTTAATTAGTTATTTATTTAAGTTAAATAGCTTACAGAGAGGACAAAAATAGGTGGAATTTTACAATAATTTTTTAAAAAGAAATTAGATGCAGATGTTGACTTCATTGATAGTAAATGTAACATATATTTCAATAATGTCAGTGTTATTGGGCCCTACGCCCTTAATTTACGTATATATGTATATATTAAAATGCCTAATCTGAGCTGCAGGTTGCTGCAAAATACATACAAAATATTGAAAAGTAAACATGTTTACCTGCCATGCTCACAATTTATAAGTAGATGTGTAGGATATTTTAAATTTTGTTTAAACCAAATTTTTTTTTTATATATAAATATTTGTTTTGTTTAACTTTCAGCTATAATATTTTTAATTATAATGTTGTTGTTGTTGCTATCGTATTGTGATATTTTTTCTTTTTCTTTTTGCAAAATTTTTCTCAGATACAATGTTTGACTTAAAATTAAACAAGATGAGATTTTTTTTTATTTAACATTTACAAAGAAGCAAGAAAGAATGGTTTGTATTGTTGTTGGTATTCTTGAATTAACAACAACTGGCTTCAAGTCGCTTTCTTTATCATGGAATGCGGGGAAAGTAGGCCGTCGCGACTTTTGTAACATTCTCAGACAATAACCGCAAACACTAACACTACAGCAACTGATACTCATAACCATTGCAGCCATTAAACTAACAGCTACCAAACAACAATAACAACCATAAAACGCTAGCATATAATTTTGAAAAAGCAGTTAGCAACAACTTTGACTTTGACTTTGGTTAGTAGTAGATGATGTTAATAAACAGCGACGTTGCTACCGTACATATGCTGGAAATATTTTTAAAATCATGAAGGTATGTGTACGTGTGCGCTTCTGTCGGCTTTTGCAGCTTAAGCAGTTGTCGCAAATAATACCAGTAACTCTAACTCTGCCTTAATCAGTTACAGTCCGCATAAAATGAAAGGTATACTAAGTTTGTCATTCCATTTTCAACACCCAGAATTGAAAACTTAGTCGATCTAGACATGTATGTCCGTGTGACCGTGTGTCTGTATATTATTAGCATTTTAACGATTAAAAATTTTAATATCATGAGCTGAAATTTTAAACACTTTTAGTTTCTGCACGCAGGTAGCCTTTTAAAATGGGCATTGTCGGACAACAGACACGCCCACAACTAAAAAAACCGTACTCAACTAAAACGCAACTTTAAAGCTGATACTTGATTCATACACTATTAGAGAGCGTAATTATGTACTTACCACGCCCATGGTTTTTGGAGGGCATTTATGATTTGGCGTAAAACCAATTTAGTTTTTTTTTATTTTTTTATTATTATATTTAGTCAGCTAAGAATACAGCATCAGCAACAACAACCACACGACAACAACAGCAAAAACAATTATCGTGCAACTTTGTATTCTTTGCATAAAAACATTGCATGCAGGCATGCAAGCTAGAAATGCGGCATGTATCTGTGTGTGTTTTTTACACTCTTAAGCGGTATATTAATTTCTCCTCTAATACAAATTTCGAGGAATATTTTTTAATTTGTTTAAATTTTATTAATTTTTTAATTTAAATTAATTCATTTCTTAATTTTAGATAATTTTTTTTATTACGTTTTAATACAAATTTTGTGGGGCTCTAATATATACTTAAATAAAAAAATTATTACTAAAATATAAATTACTAATTTTTAGTAAATACTGTAATAAGCCCACAGCGCAGTATATCAGTATATCGCCTTTAGTTATTAATATCAGTCTGGAGAGTACACAAAATCCGACCAAACATCTTTTTTTTTGTTGCTTAGTGTTAACTGCAGCTGATGCTGCTGCTGCCTTGACGCCGCCACTAATCAGCAGTTTTTATATGAGCATGCGCAACTGTTCTCAATTTTATACTTTTACGTACAACGTATTTGGCTTACAGTTCCGTTTAATTAAAACGGACTTAGAGAAGAGATCTATCGTGCCAATAATTAAATCGAAATAGCAATAAAAACTGTATTAAAAAAAAAACAGTTCTTCTTAATTATATATGAAATCTAACATGAAAGTCAAAAATATTATTCAACTTGAACTATTTCATTAATGAGTTTTATAAATTTAATGCAGACATTTTCAAATGAAAATGATGACGCTTTAATTATAAGATTAGCAAATCTTAAACTCTCAAGCGTACGTAAAGTAAATCAAGCATGGGAAAATCTTATAAATCAGTCAGGCTTCATTATAATGTCGGATGTAGGCAACATTTCAAATTATCATATTATTGTAAAAATGTATTCAGGTCAATTTCTAAATAAACCTTTCATATAAATATTTGCTTAAGAGCCTAAACAAATCCTAAATCCAAATCCAATTTTTTCAGCTCAATATCTCAAAATGTATCACCGAGAGAAAGCCAATAAAAGGCGGACACCTAGACCAGATCGATTGACTCAGTTTTTGATACTAATCAAAAATATATATACGTTGAAGAATTTCCAAACATCCTTCTGGGTGTTGCAACTGGAACTTAGTATGCGCCCTTCTTATGTAGAGGGTATAATGATGCTGAATCGATTAGTATAAAAATTAGACGATTGAAACGAACGTAATATTTTACCGTAGCATATATATATGGTATATATCTTAATGCCTTAAAAATTGTTAAAGAAATTGTTGTCATAACATGAGTATATTGTTATTGTATAGTTTGGTATTTTTGCAGATTTTTTATGCTCTCAGAGAGCCTCTTATCATATATGCTTAGATAATTTCAATGTGAACACGTTCTTGAAATTTCTACAAACATATATATAAGAATTTGTATATATCGTAAAAGAGCAAGAAAATAGTCATTTCTTATTGGACAATATCATATAAGATATGACTCTTTTCTTGCCTTGTCGGATATGTTCATATATGCATGAATGCTGTTATGGTGATTGACCAAAAGTCATACTCGTTGTTGACAAAGAGAGAAACAGACTTTATAGTAATGATTCAAAGTACACAAATCTATGATGATATAAAAAGTTGTACAAACATTTTACATACATACATATACACAAGCACACACATTCTTTCACATTCACTGCCATGTTGATTTATTATTTAAGGTATATTCCAGGCTGTTAGTAGTTTAGATATCAATATGTCTACATGATAGATTTATGTAGATATCAGTTTATGTGCATTGATCGACCGTGCTTTGATAGGTACAATATTTGTGTACTTACTTGCTTTAGTGCACTACTACTACAAACGTGTACGGCATGTATTTACAATTCAAAATCGATTGAAGGCAATTTTTCAAACATTTAAGTTGATTTGCATGCAGTAAGAGTTAGAGTTACGGCTTTAGTTTCAATTTTTCTTATATGTGTTTTGTATAGAAAATATTTTATACCAATAATTTGTGCTTATATATATGTTTACAAATCCCCCATCAATGATGATGACATAGAGACGTTGCAATAAAATGTTTTTTCTGATAGCCTTATTTGATTGTAATGGCGTGCATATATAGGCACCTTTCAAACATAACTTGACATTGTTTAATTACTTTTAGAACGACAACAAAAACAACAACAGAAACAATATATCTATGTTTATAATAATTATAAGAAAAATTTATGCCATTTACTAAATGAAACATTATTTAGTTTTGTCTATCACTTCTGCTTTACTATACAATTTATCTAAATGTACTCATTACCTATAAAGCTTAGTGACATAGCAACAACAATAGCAAAATAAGAAAACTCGAATCATTGTCTGAACATATTTATGTATCTGCCGAAAAAAAAAAACTGTAATCAAGAGTGATTAAAAATATTATGAACATATTAATGTAAGACAAGTTCAACCTTTCAATACTCTACACAAATTATTTCCTATTATTGAATAATTTAATTAAAAATTATTAAACATTTACATACAAAGGAAGGAAGCTAAATTTGGCTTAGGCCAAATACATCTACATGCGAATAGAAGGCATGGCAAATATCTGATTACGCTCTTTAATTATGTATGTTTTAAGTACAAGTCAAGTTTTACGCTTTATTTTATATGCTTAGTTTTTATGTAAGTAGACAAATAAAAATAAAAATAACAAAAACAACAACAATACCTACTAATAATAATAATAAACATAAATTCTCTAATTTGTCTGCTAGTCACCGATGTTGGAAGAAAAAAATGTTAACAAAAACAAACGAATGAAAATGTTATAGTTGATCAAACCCAATCATTTTATACTCTACATTACTTATTTTGACAAATTATGGTACAATTATTTAATTTTCACTAAATTTTATCAAAAGATTTTTAAGAATTGCGATTTTTTTGCCATAAAAAGATTTTCTTTAAAATAGATTGTTATATGAGGAGAGGTTCTAAAAATTATCCAAATCGATTTAATTTTAATAGGGCCTCCTTCTGGGCCAAAGCAAGACTTAATACCAAATATAATCGAAATATCTTTAAGAATGCTATCTTAAGCACAAATATACCTGGACAGACAGACATGTAATACTGAGTTGATTTGAGATTTTGATTCTCACTTAATCGGATTATTTTGTTATTTAGGAGTTACAAACACCTGCATAAACATAAGTATAACCTTTGCCACAAGTAGTGGTGCAGAGTATAATTATTCACCATGTCTTCCTGCCATTAAAGATAAAGACTAAAGGATGTACACAGTACCACTCGGGATGAAAAAACAGAAGGGAAATTAAACATTTTTTTACATAATTCAATCGTGAACAAATTTTGAAGGGAAATATTTGAAAAATTAATTTATTTTTTTTTTATTACAAAGAAAGCTGTAAGAAGACGATGAACGATGGAATTTATCTTAAATAATATTTATTATCTTAAGTTGCTCAGTACCCAGTTCTAAATATATTCCAATTAACTGGAAACTAATCGAAAAGCCTACAACAGCTTGTTATGCCGCTTGTGTGTATAT
The DNA here is from genome assembly GCA_963978525.1 of Ornithomya fringillina. NCBI lineage: Eukaryota > Metazoa > Arthropoda > Insecta > Diptera > Hippoboscidae > Ornithomya > Ornithomya fringillina. The sequence continues at coordinate 20,556,298 of OZ021694.1, read as the reverse complement.
TTGTTGCACGTAAAGTAATTACATCACAAATCATAAGTAAAGTGTTTGTTGTTTGAATATATCTTTTTTTTTTTTTTGTGTACTTTGTTTGACATTTCTTCTTTTAAAATAACCCTCCAGAGGAAGTGACAACATGACAACTCACCTATATATATATATACATACATTCATGCATACACCAATACTTATACTGAAAATGTAAATAGAATATTTGTTACATAAACATTTGTGGTGTTATGGTGTCTTCAATGGATTTGATTTATTAATTGCCAAACTGACAGCCTGTTCCAATAAACAATCCCCCAGCAAGCAAGAGCAAGAGCAGCAGTAGGAGTAACGGTAGCAGTAGCAGAACACTAAGTTAACATAAGGATAACATTTCTAGTCAAACACATTTGTATGCATTAGCACCATACATCTCTACAAAGATGTGTTGATCAGTTTGTATTTGTATTGTATGCTGTGTGTGTGGCTGATAATTGGAACACAAGTTTTTATTGCTTGAAACTGTGTTTTTCGATTTTGTTTGGTTGTGTTGTATAAAATTGCTAAACAAAATGGAAACTAATCCTTGTGGACTAACTACATAACACTACACAAGTCATTCTCTCATTCTTTCATGCGAACATATGCATACACTTACATTCTAACAAACAGTTGAATGAAGTTTTGTTTGCTGTTTGTCTTCATTGAACATATGATGGTATTGTAAGAAGTTGTTGTTGTTATTGTTTGTCGTATTTCTACTTTTGAGCATCAATAATGTGTTTTTGTAAATCCCTTGTGGAAATTTTTATTGAATGATAAACTTTACATGATTTGTTTTTGTTGTTATTGTTGGTATTGTTATTGTATTATTATTGTCTTTCTTACATAAAGAATAACTGGCATATGATTGCATTAGGAAAAAATTTTTCAAAAATTGTTTTAGAAGTTGTTTCCATTGGGTGTGTATGTGTGTGCGTGTTTGTATTCATATATTCTTCATAATTCATGTAATTACTTTTTCTTTATAAAATTATCATGACAAAAATCAAAAGTATTCAACACGCTCACGATTATTAGACTTTCGCGCGTTATATAACTTAAATAAACTGTGATTCTAACACATTGAAATTTAAATTTATTTAAATTATTTGTACAAAATACTTCCACTTCCTGCTCGCAGATTCCTATTTAAATTGGAAAAAATTGGTCCAGAACCACGCCCGCATTGAACAAAAATCTTTAAGATTTAACCCAAGCAAAAATTATTTTTTTAATTGTTTTAACTATGAATGTGTTATAAATATATAATGAATTTGTAGACAGACGGACGGATGCTATTATGCGATATAGAGAGTTACAGTTGGATGCATAACATTTCCATTTAGCCGTGTCCACCAGTGGTTGTTAAAAAATTTCTACATATCATATATATACATATATAAAATAAAAAACAACAAAAAAATATTTCATTAAAAAAAAATATTATTCAGTCTCTCAACCAATTATTTATGCATTTAGCTAAAAAGTAAAAAACACACACACAAAAAAACATAATCAAGAAGCCTTTAATGCTTGTTGTATGTATTTGTATATATATTTCAACACCATAGCCATCATTATCATCAACATCAACACAATTATTCGTTGTTATTCGTTAAGGTTGCTCTGTTGCATCAACACAGTAGTAGCGGCGGTGGTGGTAGTGATGATGTTAGTTACGTATACTACACACAAAGTTATTCTATATTGCCCGTTACCCTGTGGCATTTATTGCATATTCATAAGTGTCTGCATTATACATATATGCATGCACATACGCTTGGTATAGAAGTGTTTGAGTGGGTGTTTCTGTATCTGTATGTTTGAATGTGTGAAAGTGTTGATACGTTTTACTTCATTCATTATACGTTTTAATTGTTCTAATTGTTGTCTGATGTTGTTATATAAATTACAACAACAGCTTTATACATTATTGCACGTAGGTAGTAGCTTTATATATATATTTATATATACAAACAGCTGACTGTTATTATTGTTGTTATTGTTATTGTTATTGCAATTGCTATTGCTATTATTACAATTTGTTGGTTGTTGACGTTGAGTTTGAATGAATTGGTGGTATTTTCATGCAATTTTATAGCAAATCTAATTTATTTGTTTCCATTTGCAATTCATCAATCGCTCTATAAAATTCATTACCTGCCATGGGGAATACGGATTATACGGATAATAATAATAATAATAAACCGTATAAGGATAATAGGCAACACATCTGCAATGAACCATTTTGCTATGTGTGAGTGTGTGTTTGTGTGTTGATATTATATCTTATTAAGTGTATTATGAAAATGAAAATTGGCGCTTTATTACAGCTAAAAATTTAGTTGTAATAGAGTGTAAGTTCCGCCGGAATGAGCTCTGGAAGCTCCTGTTGAAATTCAATTTATAGTGAAAATTTAAAATAAAAAAATTCAAACATAAAATGAAAATTTCAAATTCGAAATGAAAAAATCCATATATTGTAGAAATTTATTTTAAAATTTTTTAATTTAATTATATTTTAAGTTTGGGATTTTTCATTTCAATTTAAAAGTTTTCATTTTATGTTTCATTTAAAAGTTCTTTTTATTAACTTTTCATTTTAAGCTGAAAATTGTGTTAGTACTTAAATGTCTGTAGGTACGGTACCTAATAGTTGAAGGTAAACAGCAAAATATTTTTTTGCGCTAAATGCTGTGGTTGTTATTGTTTATTTATTGCATATTCGTATGCCGTGTATCGTGCCGATGTTTTGTGGCTGGTGCAGATGATGATACTTTAGAAAAAGAGAAAGAGAGAGAGAGAGAGAGAAAGTATGTATGTGTGTGGGCGCATATGCGGAAACACTTAATCATCTTAAACCGGCATTTTCACGGTGAACCACATGCCAACCACTCACACACACTTGTGCATACATACACTTCTACATATACATACAAATAAAAACGATTCTAATTGTAAACCGGCATACCGGGTTATACTGACTTTCATATAGACAGACAGACAAATAGACAGGCAAACTGTTTTATTAAAGAAGAATGTGTAGGTAAAAAAAAAAAAACCAAAAACGGAAGTAACACCAACAACATCATCATCGTTAAAATGCACCCACTACTACTGCATATGTGTGCATAAATGAGCATGTATAGGTGAATGTGTTCAATTCAACGCAAAAACCGCAATAACCAAAGGCAGAACGGAAAGTTTTTTGGGTAGTTTGGGAAAATTAGAAGTATTCGCCACAAACACATATAGACACACACAGCAAACAAGTGAATGCCTGAGATGTGAAAAATGTGTTAATACCGGCTTTCAAGTGCAATAAAGGAAAAAATGAATGAATGAGTAGAATGTTAATGCTTACACACTCATACAGATGTAGTGCGTGGAGAAAGAAATTTTGTACTAAAATTACATTAATGGCACCCTCTTTACTTTCCTAAAATGCTTAGTTATTAACCTTCATAGCATATAATTGAAAATTCCGGAAATCTATGTTAGGTCGCGAGTATTATTGTTGACTTTGTTGAAACATTCTGTTCATCAATCTGTAATGTTTGAATCTTTAATGCTTCGAATGTTGGACGTTATGGCGTATGAGTAATGTTGGAAATAATGTTTGGGGTGGCAACACGCATGTATGGAAGCTGTACAAGTACAAACTACATATTATAGGCAGTTCAATTCCGCAGAGAAGGTAGAGAGTGTATACAATGTCAGAGTTGGGAACTTCAAACAACAATTTTGCCCTCAACTAGAGGCGATGTTTGACATACATGGTGTTACTTTTTGGGGCAGTGCAAGTTCTTGAACCAAATTTTATGAAAATATCTCAAAAACTGTAACCTGTAGCTTGGGCAATAATTTATATAGACAGAGAGGCGGACATCTTTAAATCGATTCAGCCTTTTTTTACTTTTCTTCGAAGCCCTTAAATGGTCCCCAGATTGACCATCTCTGTTTCCACGGATGCCTGAAAACTGTTTCGATTCATGTTTGTAAAATAATTGCCACAAGCGTTGTTATATAAAATGGTTTAAATTGCAACAATCGTTAAGATTGATAGCATTTCACACCTTCATGCAATGCTGTTATAAATCTAAGTAAGCTGTACACCAACAACACTGACGATGCCAGGGTACAGCAGCTGCCACTTTTGCATATTATACTTAAGCGTGTGCATAAATTTGTTGTATGTATGCGTGGTATATGTTGTTGCTCTACTAAAATTTACATACGGGAGAGAGTACATAAAGAATCCATCTATATAAACGGCACGTAATAAGCGATGACATACATATTTTCAGCAGTAATGGTTGTGTCGGGTTTGGTTGCAGTAGCAAACATTAGGCAGTCAGTTCTATTTTATATTACATTACACGGCAATCAGGATGACGATGACGACGATGATGATGATGATGATGACTTGAGATTTACAAGTTATATACGCGCCACATCCATCCATCCATCCATTCTTCCATGCATTCATCTTCAAAAGATATGTAAGCAGGCTCGTAGTTGTGTACCTTTATGCGGGCAACGTTAAAGATATGTTATATGGCATCATTTAGATGATATAATAGCTTATATATACATACATACGTACAAACACAACTTAGTCCCAAAAGCAAGTACTTGCCACTTGACTTCATTTCCCTAAAGCAGCACCACCACCAACCACCGACTTTGCACCTATACACACGTATTTTGGTGATTTATTTAAAACTCTTTAATTTTCTTGAAATTATATGTATGTGTGTGTGTGTGTGAACGGGTATGTGTTTGTGCGTAAATACCTCCAATGATGAAGGTTGACAGGTTTGGTTGCAAGATACATTGTTAAGTTTTTAGTATACATGATGAATTACAATTGAGCAAAAAACGGTCTCTTCTACTCTCAGTCACTACATGTTCAATCAACAGCAAATCATAAACTTTCGTCCACAGTAATAAACTGCTCATCAATATGGCATCAATCTCGTTGCGTTGCGTTGTGTCTTTAATAGCTAAGGGGTCACAGTTGATGTAGTGAATATGTAAAATATTATATCAGCCTTAAAGTATTAAGTTTACTTATATACGGCTATCATTAATAATATACCATTTATAAGCCACTTGGAATATAATGGAAAGGAAGGAAAGAAGAAATCACTGCCTTACTAAAGCTGCATTAGACTAGACTTAGATCCAGTTCTAGTTGAGTGAATCTATTAAGTTGAAATTTTTCATTATATTCAAAATGGCGACCGCTCCAAAATGCCTTCCTTTACAATTTATTGATAAGGGTGACAAATGGAAAACTTTGGCGAGTAATAAGCAATAAGATAAGTTTTATGATTATCAAAAAAGATTTATTTAAAATCAATTAATATTTTTATAATTATTTGTCATGTAAAACTCAAGTATTAAAAAATCGTTAATAGAAGAAATATACTAAAAATGCTTTGATTTTGTTTAATTTTGGATTAAAAAATTATTTTCAATCATTATAAATAGAAAATAATAAAAAAAGCCACTTGATGTGATATAAAAGTCAGTATTAGTGATAATAGTAAAATTATTTATTAGAAAACATGTTTGTTGTATATTTCATATTCTTAGTAAAACCACGTAAATGTAAATATATTATGGCTTAGCAAAAATCCAGGGAAATCATATGAATTTCATTAATTTCACTTTTATATTTCATAAGGTAAAACCACAAGTGACACTTATTATTATTATTATAATCCTCATAGTAAGAATTTATCATGGGGGTCTCATCAACACAGATCAAATCATAAAAATATGAAAGCATTGAAGCATTTGTTTGGCACCAGCTACAGCTCAACAACTGTAGGAAAATTGAAAGAAAATTGAAGAGAATGTTAAAGAAAAAAAAGTATATTTCGAATATATACTGCACCAGTTACGTGAGCATTGGAAAATATGGGTTTTTCTTTCTGGCAGTAGCACTAGGAAAAATTTTACAACGCACACATATAATCTTTAACCTTATACAGCTAGACACGGTTGTCACTTGCCATCTAAAGCGCTGGCAATATATGTACATCCAAAAAAAAGAAGAAGAAAAAGAAAAAACTTCAATGTATGTGAACATTGTATAAAAGTGTTAAAGTTGAAAAGTCACGCATTGATGTAACTTCAACATTACTTAAAAGTCCCCTAAAGCTGGGCGCCACCTTATTCTATAAATATATGTATGCTAGTAGACAGATGAGGCAAAGAATATTTTCAACTTTTTTCAGTGTTCAAAATATGAGGACACATTGACACAAAGAAAGAGTTAATATGCAATAACAGAAGAAGAGGGAGCAGATTCAATTTTGCATTTAAAAACGTGATGACAACTGCCTTAAGGTTATAACTAATTAATCTCATTAATAACATTAAAACGACTTGTTGTTGTTACTACTTTTATTTATTACAATAAACATTGCATGATAGCGATTTCATTTATATTTAATAAGCAATTAAGCAATAATCGATTCGATTGAATAAATGAATGAAGAAGGAGTAAAACTCGTTAAACTGGTAAAGCTGTCAAAGACATTAGTAAAAGTGCTATAGACGTTTCAGGCCTGACCATTTAATATCCTACACCTTTTACCACAAATTATGCGTGCAATTAATTTTGTTGTATCATTTGTATATGGGAAAGAGTTTTAAAAATGGTTCGATCGGGTCAAAATTTTGCACAACTAATTATTTAGCTAATTATTTATATTTCACCAAATTTTATTAGAAAATATTAAGAATTGCGATTTTTTTCCATATAAAGACGTTCACTACAGAAAAATCTTATATGGAGAGGGTTTTTAAAAATGGTCAAATACGTTCTATTTTCAACACAATTCCTCTTTATGTCATTATATCAATATTTCAATGAAATATTTCAAGTACAGCTTGTAATGAATTTCTTGTTCTGTAGACTTACGCGAGCTTCAAAGTTTCTTTTCTTTTTCGCATTGTTTTTCAGTCTGTTTTTTGTACAATACATTGTATTATATGTCACTTTACACATCTACCATATGTTAAGATTTTCAAAAGGTGTCATATGTGAGTATACCTACATACATATCTCATACAGCTTATAGTCGCTTACTGTGTTTTTATGGTAGTGCTCATCTTGTTAGTGTCAACAACCAACTATAACGGAAAAGATAATAATTTATATAAAATGTGAATTTAATACCATATGATTGAAATGTTAACTGTTGCCTCTTACCATAGTTTGGCGAAAGAGATAACTGATTTGATAACTGAGGGTAACTTTTTTTATGATATTCTATTTATAACATTTTTTTTTTAGTTTATCTACAATTAACTTTTTCATTATTTCTTTATTTTTAAAGATTTTATTGTTATTGTTGTTTTATTTTTAATTTTTTTTATTTTTTACTTCATTTATTTTATTTAAATGAAATAGTTTTCAGTTATATGAAGTAGGTTGCTAAAAATTATCCACAGTTAATTAGACTTGTCGTCGAAAGTTTAAGAAGCACTGATGTAAGTCTCCATCAGAAAATTTTAATCTATATTGAGCTGTCATGTTTAGTACTTACTGCTGAGTTGGATTAATTTAAGAAGAGAGCGCATTAATATGTAATTTCTAAATCAATTTAGTTGTTGTTGTTGTTGTTATTCTATCTTACAAACACATTGTATTTTGTTGTTGTGTTAAGTTGGTTATTTTATTCCTTCCTTGCATACTCGTATCTTAAGTGTAGCTTAAGCTCATTTTCATATTACAATTACAATTATTTATCTTCTTAGCTGGAGATGGGAAAATACAGTTTATAGCTAACACATGCATACACATTCATATCTAGAGTCTTCCTTCGGTAGGTATGTAAGCAAAACATCAGCATACCGAGTTCATTAATATTCAAACTTCAGTGTTAGCATGTTATATATGCATGTGTATGCGTGTGCTTGTGTATGTAGTTGCTTTAACTTTTGCATATGCGATTCTGTGCAGTTGTTGTTGTTGTTTTACCCTGACTAACATGTTCTTGCCTGTCTGCCACCTTGCTTTTTATGCTTCTTCTACTTCTCCCTTTTCTAACAATTTTAATAATGCTTTCATAGAAAAAAAAAACAAGAAAAAACTCTCTTGCAAGTTTACTTGTACTCGTCTGAAGGTTTTTTTTTTTTTTCATACAACTTATTTTCCTCTATGCTTCAGTCGACTTTTGTGAGGTTTTTTTATTGTTGTTATTGTTGTTTATATTATATATACAAACTATATGTGCTTACTATTATACTTGTCTAGAATTGTGTGAAATGGAGCTCTTGAAAAGAAGTGAAAAAAAAAAATATAGTTCTCATCTTGTACTTAATTTGAAAAAATCCAACTTAAACATATATATACAAATATTTAATTAACCGCATACTTGAGGCTGGAATTAAATTGTGAATTGTTCTCTTTCTCTCTTGCTGGCTGGCTGCATACAATTAAGTGTTGTTGTTGTTATTGTTGTTGGTTGTTTTTAGTTAATTTTATGTATATTTTATACATATTTTATGTGCACGTGTATGTGTGCTATTTTATTTGTACATATTTGCTTAACGGATGGATACCAATTGCTTGCTTACTTATTTTATTGTTTTGTGGAAAATGGTTTTTTCTCTTTGCTACTACCACCATCAAAGAACTACAGTTATTTAAATGGGAAATTAAAAAAAAAAAAATTATACCCCATTAATTATTTGAACATATTAAGCAAGTGAACAATGACTGCTATACTTACATATACAGGGTGAGGATGTAATATGTAACGCCATAAGATGAAATTTTTCGAAAAAAAAAGCTTCTCATACAAAAGTCGGTGAGTTAAAGGGGGGAAAATGAATATCAAGGTCAACGAAATTGTATCGAAATTCCTTAAAAACTATGTACTCTGTTGTACTCTTCCATCTCTTTGTATGAAACACATTTTACTTACTCATTAACCAACCGCCTTTCTAACCTACCTCAACGAAAAGTAGTGTATCGGGTATACGCTTACATATAAAAAAAGACAAAAAGCCTATACTTACATACATAAATTTGTAGTTTTTTTTTTTTTTTTTCTTAAATACAAAAGAGAACAAGTATCAAGTGCACCTGGCACAAACTCCGGTACAGAGGTATATTATAAATGAATGAGAGAAAATTTTCCAAAAATTTTTTTAATATGTTATGGTAAAGGGAATCCCTTACCACAATATCAACAACAACAACACTAAATATGAAACGAAAGTCACTTTTTACAAAGTTTGAAAAGAAATATTAAAGCATTGATCTACAAATAAGAGTCTGTCAGTGGAAGGTACAAATAACTTGACTTTTACATTTACTCATCCTTATCGAGTTCTCGTCAGCAGTTCACCACAATCGAAACCGGTCCAGGTTCAATCCCTCCAGTCGCCAAATATTAATTTTTCACAATTTCTAATCATTACAACTTGTAATACAGTCAGATGAAAAAATTTCATTTCATAAATTTATTTTGCTACATATTTGAAAAAAATTATTTGAAATTGTTTTAAAAAAAATTCGAACTATAAAATGTAATATTTTTTTTTCTAAAAAAATCAAAAAAAACATATTTGTACTAATACATTTTTATGAATTAAAAGTAATTGTTAATTCTATATTCCGAAATCATTAAAAATAATATTTTGTAACATTTTCTTGTACCGTTTTTTGGATAAAATAAAATACTTACTTACCAAGTATTTTACGAGTACGAGAATAAGGACACGAAGCAATGTACGACACGATACCGCACTCGTTTATAATTTGGCACGAAGCCAGAACTATAAACGAGACACCAAAATTAATCAGAGCGCTGTTATACAGAGTTTACAACAATGGAGATCCTGATTTTGGCAGGAATATGTTTTAAAACAGATTACAAAATAAATGCGCAGAGAGTATAAATATTAATAGAAAAAGAGAATTATAAATAATATTAAAGAGCGATAGAGAGAATCGTCGATTGGTGATGGGAACGGAAGAAAACGTTGAAACATTTATTTATAAAGGATATAAACAATATATAGAGATAGAGCGGGCGAGAAATTTGTAATGAAAATCTATCAGAAACAAATATTTAAAAGAGCATGGAATATAAATGTATCGGACATATACAAAAAATACATGTATACTCCTATGTAAACTTTTATGCACTACTTGGAATGTGGTTTATATACGGCATGTGATCATTACCACCTCAACTATCTATTACTAAACGTTAGAGACCCTGATCAAGTATATGTATTCTTGATCAGCATTAACAACTAAGTTGATATAGTTTTGTCCGTGTGTCCATCTGTTTTTGGCACTCTTATGGTCGTAAATTTTGAGATGTTCTCCTGAAATATTGTACAGGCAGTTTCTGCACGCAGGTAGTTATATAAATTGGCTAAAATGAGTCAAGTGCCACGCCCTTAATAGGCAAAAATATTTTTATCTGCCATAAAAATTGTGCTATGCAGAAAAAAATTTATTAAAAATGTTTACAAAAAACCGTATTCAGCATATAACTCTAATTGAAAACTGAAAACTATTAAAAATGACAACTTCACTGCTGAAGCTGTATTTTATGCTATGCCAGACAAAAGTTTATTGTTCCAGTAACTTAAGAATAAAATAACAAGAGATAAAGAGAGAGAGAGAGAGAGAGAGAAGAAAAGTATGTTACCAACAACCAAACAAATCTTACCCAAACTTAACCTAACCCAACACAGCGCCGACTCATTACACAAATCCGTATATATGCTCATATGATAAACATTCCTATTCAAACTTGTGGATAAGCAAACAAACTGAAAATCCTTTTACAACAATGTAGTAAAAAGTTTAGCAACCACCCCGTATGTAGCATAGTATGTTATTATATATAATATTTAGGATATGACCTATGTCTGTCACGATACCTTCACTCAAATTTTGTAAATGTGTTCTCTTTCCCATAATCCGACATTCGATACCGAATACAATTTTCCAAACATATACACATACATATACTAACGGTACTCGTATATGCGATGTTAACAAAAAACATCCCAAAACTGTAGTAACAGAGCTGAAACGTTAATAAAAATTTTGTTTGCTTTGCGTCTTATGTTTGCTGTAACGTACACGTGAAAATTGTTTGCGGCAAACAAAAATTACTCTTATGAATAAATGAATATTTAAATGAGTTCAAATAAGTTGTTGTTGGTTTTTTTTTAAATATAAGCCTCTCTCTGTTCTACATTGTAACATAAATGCCTCAACTTCAGCCTCTTGCCTAGAATATACTTTTTTTTTTAAACACGAACACATGCTGACTAAAATGCACGAACAGAAAACTGTATATGAAAGAAATTAAGAAAGAGAGAGAGAGAGAGAAAGCAATGTTATCAGAATTTTATATTCTTTTGGAATTCCGATAATATTGTTGCTGCTGCTACTTTGAATGCAGCAGCAGCAGTACGTATAAGCAGCATATGCTTAAAGCCACCACTGCTACCAGTAAAAACATGTTAAGCAGGCCGTTAGGCAGGCAGTCAGATAGCCAGCCAGCCAATCCACATGACATGGACACTGTTAGCCTCGTTGAGCCTGCTTAAGTTGCAGTTTGGCATACAAACCTATCACAGTTAAAACGGAACTTTCAAAAGGAACGGTTCAAATTATTACAATACACAGTTGCCACGGTGAAGACTGCACATATCTACATATATTACATATATCTACTATATATAAAAAAAAAAAGTGGAAAATAAAATTAAAAAATAAACGATTTTTAAAAAATAACAAAAAAAAATTAAATTTGGTTCAGACCAAATCTTGAATATACATGAAGGCTATACGAAATCTTTCCAAGGTGTTTACATGTCAAATCTAGATTTTAAGTCTTTCAGCTTTAATTTTAACTAAATTGTGGGCGTGTCTGTTAAAAGATTTTTCACATATTTTTACAGCAGCCATAGGAGGACATACAGAGAAAGTTAAAATATTTTAGTGTTCGATAATGATAGACTATATGTACCCTCTGGTGCTTTGTAGTCGCCAGCCTTGTGGTTTTAATGATTAAAAGAAATATATTTCCCACTTACATTACCTGTCAACCAGGTTTTAAAAATTCTAGCTAAAACATCTCTATTGACTCCCCCTCTCTCCCTATCTCTCTCTCACTATTTTACTATCTCTCTTCAATAGCAAGATTGTTTTAATTTAAGTTTTAAAAGTTGAAAAAAAGAAAAAACATTTGACAGTTGTTGTGAAGTCTGACAGCTAATCAGCTTCTTAGTGAAAAATAGCGTTATCGCTCTAAATAAGAAGAAACCGCTTTACCAAAACGTTGCAAAAAAAAAGAAAAGAAAAACGCGAAATTCCTTATTTCCATTATATAAAAATATACCGTTTTTAGCCAAGCATAAGACATGCAATATTTTTGTATCATGATAGAAATTAATTATATTTTAACTGATTTTTTTTTTTCTATTCCAAATTCGAAATCAAAGTGATGGTAGTAGAAGTTCAACTTTATATACAAGTTTTTTTATTAAATAAGTTAATAATCAATCATACATTCAAGAGGCAATGAATTGGTGTGAGAAGCATAATGAAAAACATTTAACAATGGATGGAATATTTCCAAAGTAGTAGCTCCCACAAAGTGACTCATATACATAAAACTCTCTTAAAGAAGACGAACTCACGTCGCTGTCATTCTGTTCAAACTTTAGAACATTTTCATAACTCTAATCATACATACAAACATATATGTATAATAATTACATGATACTACTCATCATCATTTTAGACAGTATAACGGTATTTCAATACATAGGAAAAAGGAAAAAAAAGAAAACATTCTACTATACAGGCATTCTAACAGACAGAGAGCATAATAATGTTCAAATCAAAATGCGTGTGAGTACCTCCCGTTAAGTGTTGTGGTATGCAATAAAAGTATGTGTAAACATTTTTACACCCTAAGTATAAATTAAGTTTGCTAATTCAGTTGCAACATTTATAAAGGTGACGTCAAAGACTCTCTAAAGTATAAAACTCGAATCCGTCCGTCCATTAGTCTGTGTAATGCGTAAATTTTTTAATATATATTCAAATTTTATACTAATATTTGTTTGTTTCTGTACGCAAATTGGATGAAACAGAGTCTAGTGCCACACCCACAATTGAAAAAAATGTCTTTCAACCACAACAACATTTTTAACAAAAATAATTCCAAATTTAGTAAACAATGTTTTAACATAGATGCTACCAAAAAAGGGTGTGGCCATTGGTATTTACAAAAACTTTATTTGTTTATAACATAAATTAGACAATATAGGGTATTAGAGGACATTAACCCTGCCACACCCCCTAATTATTTGTAGACGTAAAGCGTATTTTGAGATTTACTTTAAGCTACACACGATTTTATTTTTACTTACTTATGCTTAGAATGTTGAAGTTTTTTTATGGCTTAATCACATGACGTAGACCACACACACACACACACAAGCACACATGCACAAATACTTACATATCGTTCGAAATAAATAAAGCGGTTGTTGAACGTCGCGGTTTATTACTTAGCCTACATACCCACCAGACTGGCTAAAAACAAATATAATAAAAAGAAAATACAAAGCAAAAGAATTATCCGCCAAAAGCACAAGAACTAAGAAGAAAACCAGCTAAACATGTGTTTGATTAAGTTTTGTTTTTTTGTTATTTTTGTTTTGTTTTTTCTAAGTGACTTACATACATTTTACAGCACAGTATAGAGAAGTATATGTCATCTAATCACGCATTCCATAAACATTCCAAAAATGATTTTTACATAAATGTTTAAAAGTAAAGGTAAATTTATTATAGTTGTACTTAGTTATACTAGATCACACAATCAATTCCGAATAGTATTGCAATGAAGAAAAGTTTGCATATGTACACCATAAAAATTTATAGTTGTAAACTTCGACTATTTCCTTTTTTTTTTTTTTTGGCAAATTTATGTAAAAAATATTATATTGAAGAATTCTTGCTTAACTGAAAAGTAGGCTCCCTGCGGATATATAAATAACGTGTTCTTAAAACATAAAAATTGCTTATTAACTAGAAAAAGTTGGTAATTTTGGTAAAAGGATGTATATAATAAAATTTTACAAATTGTAAAATGTCTTGCAAGTATAGATTTGGTCTTAAGAACAACAATAAAAAACTGGAAAAGCTTCATTAAATCAAGTTATAACATAAAAACAATGAACAAAAATTGTGACACTCAAAAAGAGGCGTGGCACATACCTAAAAGTTTAAATTATGTTAATCAATATCGTATACTAAGCCTATCTAGCTATGTCTGTCAATCAAAAATCACTTTCCTGTAAGCTGGAATTCAAAAATCAATTCCAAACTTAGCAGAAGTGTTGAATATTTCTGTAAATTTTAAAAATTAAACGAAAACACACGCCCATAGTCCAATAATAATCGAAAATTGCTCAATTTTTAAACATTTTTTACTAAAAACTTACATTAAAACCCCGCCCTTAATATCTCTAACATTTGTATGTTTTATTTTAATGCTTAAACGATATGGACATTTAAAGTTGCTTAAGAGGTATTTCAGCCCACAGTTGAATTTGGATCCCGCTCACAATTTACCAAACTTTAATAAAAATCATAAATTTTAGTTTATTACTGTTATATGATGAATATCTAGAACTATTCCTAAGCTATATATGTACTCTTTTTTGCTTTATCGTTAATACATTATTTTATTGTCCGTATGCCCCTCTAAACTTTTAAATATATGTCACACCCTTTGTAATAAAACCAACTCAAGTGGATAAACATGGATAAAATTTTTATTGCGGTAAATTTCCTTCTTCGCATAGTGAAAAATGCTTTAAGTAGAATCTCAACTTTTTTTTCTATCTCTCTACCATACAATGTAAGTCTCTCTCTCTCTCTCTTTCTCTATTTTCTTCAATATCCATACAAGAATAATTGATAACTGATGTAATACGTGTTTACTCAGTAGTAAGCTTGACTAAGCTCAGCTTCATCATATGTTGTTGTATGGAAATAAGCATGGACGTATGTACAAGTTATGTTAGTGTAAGTATACTAATATGTATAAAGTTATCTTTATGCTAATATTTATGTCTATCTCTCTCTCTCTCTTTTAATTCGTTTTAAAACCGTTATACTCATATAGAATAAATGTGGGCATGCAGGCATGCAGGCATGCATGGTAGAGACATAGATAGATAGCAAGACAAGATTTACGACACTTTACGATAACATTCCTCAGTCAGCTGAATAAAGATATGACTTGTGCATAAATGAATATCCATGTTCGAACTTCTAAACAGACAGGTCTTTTTTACACAAACAAACAGACATTTATACTCGTATCACATGAGAGAATATAGAAAGGTATGTATTTCAATTGAATACTAAATCCCCAACTAACTGTGTAATGTGCTGTCTACAGTTACACATAAAACAACAATAACAACAATGCAGTAAAAAACAAACAAAAAATGTAGAAACAACAGAATGAAAAGAATTCTATAAGACAGATAAAAATCAAGTTAAAATCAAGTAAAAATAACACTTTATATGGTATGGAGTGGTATGGTATGCTAAGGCTTTGGCCTAAAGATACGTACACATCTCTCTTAATTTTTCTCTTTTGCTTTCTTTTTTTACGTCTACAAGAGAAAAAGTTTTATTAAATAGCGGCAGTGTAAGCAAATAAAATAAACAGACGTACAGACAAAACCTTTAAGGGAACAAAAAAGAAAGATTTGGCAATATATATAATATGTATATATTGTAAGCGAAATATCAGATGAAAGCCATTATTTTTTTTTCTTTTTTATGCTGTTGCGAAATTTCATCCCAATTAATGGGACGAATTTTTGCAACAATCAAATTTTTGCAACGAAAATAATATCACATTGTAGTTTTCTTCTTGACTTTTCTATTTTGAAAATTAAGCTTAATGTTCATAGTAAAACAAATCACTATGACAACATCTAAGAATCGCAAAAAAAAATTGTCCTAACATTTCCACAGTAACTAACAGGGCAAGCGCCAATACAAATGTAAAAGGCTGTACATACATAACCTTATTAAACGTACGAGAACATTAATATACATATATGGTACTTGATATAGGAAGTAAGAAAAACTAAAGGTTTTCCTAACAATTTTGAAACCTTTGTCCCACCACAACGCACTCATTCTTGGCATGCATGCTGTTCGCCAATATCACAAATGCATGTACCTAAAAACAAACAAACATACAAAAGGAGAAGAAGAAATATTCCACTATATAGAGATGCAGTCCATATGTAGTCGAATCGAACTTGGCTGTTATGTGGAACAGAATAAAACACTCATAACCATACAACAAAACAAGTTTGTATGCATCATAAAATAATAACAAAAACAACAATAACACTCGTAATAATAGTAGCTATAGCCGAACAACGGAATCACAACGTTAGGCAGTTAAGCAGGCAGGCAGGCAGTCAGGCAGGCCCATAGAAAAACAATTTAACATCATCAGCACCATTCCCAACATTCTTTCGTAGTCGCGGTACAACGACCTCGACTTTGATTTTGCAGTGTTTGAATAAAAAAAAAAAAACAACAACAATAACAAAAACAAAGTAAAAAGCCACACAAGTCTTACATTACATGTTTATAGATACGCTTATGTGTATTCGGAATGAAGAGAAATATCTGTAATCAACGGATGAGAGAATACTGTGCTTGGAATTAAAAATTTAAGAGAGAGAGAGAACAGCTCCAATATTACATTGCATCTTTGGCAGGCGAAGTTCAGCAATTATAAATATGTTAGTCTCAGAAAAAAGTAATAAATATCATTAATAGTTAATTAATTAATGATTATTTGCATATCATTAATTATAGTATTCTGTCTAATATTTAAATTATATTGATTTAAAAATTAATAAATCATTTTATTAATTAGTATAATATATTTTTAACTTTTGTTAAATTTTACATTTTTTTTTATTTTTTGTTATACCCTCCACAGTATGAATCATCTGGCATCTCTATTTAATAATCTTGCTCACACATACTTACATAAAATACGGTTGGATGACGCGACTCGTTTCATTTATTGTCTCAGTATACCCTCCACTTCACGCCACTAACACCTTTTCAAGCAACTACTGTGTGCACAATATAATAGAAAACACTGACAT
Organism: Ornithomya fringillina; assembly: GCA_963978525.1. Classification (NCBI taxonomy): domain Eukaryota; kingdom Metazoa; phylum Arthropoda; class Insecta; order Diptera; family Hippoboscidae; genus Ornithomya; species Ornithomya fringillina. The sequence goes on along the minus strand of OZ021694.1, from coordinate 20,539,039 downwards.
TTTAAGCCAAACGGCCTTTGGACGACCTACACTCTCTTTCTATGGGCAGGTTTCTAATTATTTATATAAGTTTATATGTAAATTATTATAAGCTTGCTGTTTGCTGTAATACTCCAATAAAAATCAACGCTAAAGAGGCAATCAACTGTAAAGGCAGAGAAATGAGTGGTGGTTGTTGTAAGTGGTGTAAAAATAAATGGGAAAGTGGAGCATACACTTGAAGGCTGTTTTTTTAGCCGGTTTTATAAAATGAGCTCCAAATTTCTGCACACACACACACACACACACAAATACACACGAAAAGAAAAAGCAAACTGCTGCTATTTTACATTGGAAACTCTTATCTTCATTGCTCTTTCTCTCTCTCTCTCTCTCTTGGTTTTTCTTGCTGTTTATGTGGGGTTTATATTATACATTCTCTTTGATTTTATATTTTTTTTTTTTGTACATTTTTGCATTTTACCATTCAAGCACCGTTCATAGCACAAGTTCGGGCCTTAACTCATCATTTCATTTTATTTCAATTCATTCACCGTTCGACTGTCTATAGTTATGGTTCGTGTAAATTGTGCTTATCAGCTGTACTCTAATATCTGGTTGCTGGTTTGCTTTACTGTTTCTATTATTTACTATTCACTTACTCACCTTACTCCGTTACGTTAAACGTTCTATTTTGCATATGAATTAAATTAATTCGGGGTGCGTGTGAACTCGCTTGTTTTCTATATATGTGAATAAAATTTTAGTTGCTTCGGTAGAGTGCTGGTCGTTTACGTGTTCGTTTTACAATCGTTTTAATGCCAACATCTCATCAACATGACTCAAATGCCGACAATTATTTATTTATCTATAAGTCGAACGCTAATTGTATACCGTTACAGTCTAACGGTATTTGGCAATAAACTTTTATATAAAATCAAATAAAGTAACAACAACAACAAACAATAATGTTGATTACAAAAAAAATTTAAAAAAAAAACTATAAGTAAAAATCCACTTTAACTGTAATAAACTGTAAGACATGTATTTGAAATGTCTACAAAGTGAACAATCTGCCGAAAAAGAAACAAAACAAAAAAAAAAACGAAAGACAATAACAAAAAAAATGTATTATTCTCTTAAAAACTTCCTTGCCAACAACAAATATATATATTTTTTTTTTAATTAAACAGTCATACGTATAACAGCCATTCACTTATCTGAACCAAAAAAAAATTAATAAAAAAATAATGACAGATTCTATATAAATATATATTTACATATACAACCGCATATGCATAAACTCATATATGTGTTATCTGTAGTTGCAGCTTAGAAGTGACGTTTTATTATTTTTTAACAGCTCCCAAGTTAGAAAGTATCAGTATCAGTGTTAGTTTTTTATTTTTTTATATTTTTATATTTTTTACAAAAGACAATTTTAATAATAACCGGATATGTACAGCTAATCATACAACAACATCCGAATGTTACAAAAATTTCATGAACATACACAAAAACGTATAAAATGCAAACAGACAATAAAGGGAACCCCCATTAAAAGCGAAAAATTGTTCATCTCTATACAAAAAACAGTGTGAAAAATAATGGTGAACAATTGAAAAGTGTTGCAGATTAGATGGCACCAACAAATAAAGTGTCATTCTGTTCGACAATATAACGCACAAAGGCTATTGGAGTAAGTAAAGTTTATAAAACAATTTAATACCCTTCACCACCCATATACACTTTTAAAATACTTAAATGGAAGTTTTATCGATTCAATAATTCTGAATCATTAGCGTTAGTATTCGCTAACTTGCCATGTCTGTCTCTCCGTCTTTGCAATTGTGTATAAAAATCTTGAAAACTGATCTTAAAAATTGAGCTATCCATACCAAACTTAACAAAAATATTGCTAAACTCTATATCCTAGTTGGTATTGAAATTTATTGAAATTGATCAAACGACATAACCTCTGTGCATTAAAAACGGAAAAGAAGAATTTGTTTTAGAGATTTATTTCCAGTATTTAATAAAACATTAAGTAAATAAAAATATACATAAGAATATATATATAGAAAATTTTAAATTATTATATATACTCTTTATAAACCTTGAGAGCATTATTGGTGGTTATCTATCTGGTAGATTTGATGTAAGCCAAATTTATCTTGTTTTTATATATTTTTCTAAGCTATCAACAAAAAAAAAAAATCCATCATTTGTGGGCGTTGTTGTAAGTTACTGCATGTATGTTTTAAGTGGGTTATAATTATGTTGTGATATGAAACACATATTAGAATAAGTTTCAGTGTTTTATAAATATAATCTTACACTAAGTTTTTTTTTTCACTCTTAAAATTGTAAAATTATTAAATAACTTTCTTTGAAACGTTTAGATTGGTAATAATGGTTGTATTGACTAATGAACACGCCTATTACCTTTATTTTTATTATATCATTTTCATAATTGTTAAAAACTACTCTTATTACTCAGACACTAATAGGGAAGTTGGTTAATAAACATTACAATCTGTTTCAGAAATGCCATAACCGCCAGTAAGTCTGTCTTCTGTTGTTACTCTTATAATTTTACAAAGTATTGAACAAGTATTGAATTACCCTTTCTTAAAATTCATATAAATACAGAATTATAAGTTGGCAAATCATACTGAGTCATAATGAGGGTGTGGGGTACTTTATATTTTAATAAATTTCAATTTGTTGGTTTTTTTCATATAGTTTCATATAGTTTGTCTTTGTTATTATATATGTATATAAAAATTTATTGAAAAAGAAAAAAAGAACATCAATTATTTATTTATCGAGTCTAATTAATATAAAAATAAAAGCAAATTAAAAATATCTATAAATTTTTTATCAATTTTTGAAACATCAATTCCACACGAAGCTTATCTCTAAGACTGTTTATAGAGAGGCTTTTCATGGTAGTCATCACAGAAGCTACCACGGTGGCATGATCAAGCTCAAACTTCATTCATTGATCCATATCGATTGGTATCAAAATTTCCATTGGAAAAACTTCCATATTTTTACCATATTTGCCTTGTCTTTGGAAAAAATAAACATGGAGGAATATGTAAAAATTGTTCATTTAAACTTAAAGTTGCCCCAAGTTAAGCCTTCTAGCCTTATGTGGTAATAATGTGCCAAGTTTCATTGAAAAGTATTAAGAATATTAAGAATCTGGTGCATTGTTGTCCAGTTTAAACTGTTATAATATTACGAAAAATTAACGTAGAAGAGAAAGTATTATGTTATTGAATAGCTTAAATACTTAAAAATCATATTTTGCTTGTATGATTCATTTTAATTCGAAATAAACCCACGTTTCTCTAATATCTTTCAATATAACCAGTTTTTCAATAGGAATATAATAATTTTGTATTTTAATAAGTATTTATTTTTAAGCATAAAAAATGTCTGTCAATAAATGGCTGCCAAGTTTAACATTTTTATTATGCAATATTTGGAAATTATGAAAAATTACTTACTACTGCAATTTCCAGGCGAGCATCTTTACTTTAAGAGCTTTTACTCCAACTTTCGGTTGCAATAATAATGTAATAATGTAAATAAATTTGAGTCAAAATATTTACTATTATATAATTCTGTGCCAATAATTTAACATACCGGTTAAAATACCCAAAATATTGCAATCGCAAGTGCTTTAGTTCAAAATGAGGCAAATCAGTCGATTCTACGCCTATTACGATAATCTCTCCAACCACATTGTGTCGAATTTAATAAACAAATATCTTAACTAACACCTTTACATAATCAATTAACTCAACAATTGAAGTTTTTTAATCTTTTAAAGCGATAAAATAATGTTATGTCCTTACTGAAAAAAAACATTTTTAATTTAAAATCACAAAATTTTTGTATGGTTGCGGACCACTTCTAGATCACTTCCCTTGTAAATAATTATTTGCTAATTTTTTTATTAATAATAATAATTTTTGAATAATTAATAAATTTATGTTGAATTCAAAGATTTATCTTGTAATTTTTGGAAGATAATCCTAGTAAACCCTTTCAAATATATTATTATTAACAAACCTACGAAACGATAAAGTCTTATGTTGAAGGGGGAATATATTTCAAATCAACATTTTATTGCAAAGACCATGAAAAGGCGCACAGACAGCATTCAAGGATGAAAAGATTCCAATAGCAACAAAGCAATAACTTCAATACAAACATGTTTTCATTTTTTTTTTTTTTTCTTCAACCATTTACAATACATCCAAACAAATATATTATGTACATTTTACTCAACTTATTTGTATTGTTGTTTGTTTGTACATGAAAGAAAGAAAAAAAAAAAGGAAAAGAGTGAAATATTTGTATGTTTTGTTGTCATTCTTGTAACTAGCAACATTTACTCGAGAGTGCTTTTAACAACTAACTGAACAATTTTCGGTGTAATCAATCTTTTAAATAGTCGTTTCTGTTACTCCATCTCTATCTCGCTTTCTTTCTTCATCTATCCAGAGGTACAATTGTAATATATTGTAAATTGAAAATGGGATGAAGCAAAGAAAACAAATGAAATATTAAAGTTGTTAGTATCTGTGAGCGGTAAAAACCTTATTCAAGGGATTTATTGCTTCTTTTTTTTTATACTGCGCAAAGATTAAAGTTTAAATAACACATATAAAGCAAAAATAACATTTTAGTTTTCACTTTACAACCCACTTAACTTAAAAAAAAAAATGAACGTCATTAAAGCACATATTTTTTATTAGTCGATAAATGAAGTTAACTAAAGCAGAATGAGAGAGGGATGAATGTAGAAAGAATAAGACGTCACGGAAAAGAAACAAACTGAATAATGTTGAATCTTGAGAGAGGAAAAAATTTAATCACTTTACACAATTTATTAAAAATTTTTGGTAATTTGAGGGCCTACCTCTTAATCTTTATTCCCCGTTTATAATGGAAACCCAATTTTTGATTATTTTTAGACCTAACATGTAACCCTTAATCCTTAATTTTTAAAAGAAAACCGATGTGAGAATAGTTGCCTAAAGTTTCAGTCTTTTTCTCCTGTAAGTGGACCTCAGGACGGTTATGTCTAGATTAGCTCAGAGTTTCATTTATGCGGAGACGGATAATCTGAATCATTTAGAAATATGTCTACATACATATATACGGATGCCTAATGGCATTCATTACAATTTTTTCTATTTTAGACGCATTTCCTTCATTTTGAAGTTTCATCACATGCGCCGAAGTTATAAAATTATGTTTTGTTATAATATTTCAATGGAGAAGAGTTTCTATGTGTGTTGGTATTTTCTTTTTGTCCTTTTGTAGCTACAAAGCATTTAATGATAATGGCACTGTGATGATGATGATGACGATTATGATGATAATTGTAATGATGTCTGCCGCGGTAATGATAGTTTGTCTTGTTTATTTGTCTGATTGTGTTGAAAAATTGAAAGAATGAAAGCTGTTGACAGTGACATTTCTACATTTCTAGATTTTTACACATAAAATAATTTTTACTACATAACTAACCATAGCGTTGACATTGGAGCAAATTTTTTTATATAACTCTTGGAGTTTTTTTGGTGTTTATCATATGTATAAGATCTCTTTTATTGTAGTTAATACGTTTTGTTAAAAAAATTATCTACGTCAGCTACAAATTACACTTTATTTCTTTTGAAAAAATTTAAGCAAAACTTTGACAGCAATCAATTGAAATTGGGAAGACAATATCAATGTTGCAAATTTAAGCGAGATCAACCCACTGTAACAGCTTCTGTGACAATTTTGAGTTACCAGGAAAACATTGTCTTTTGAAAAAATATTAGAAAAACTGGCTTATATTGTCTCAATATGAACCATCCATTCCAAATTCTGTATTCAAATGAAATTTTAGAATAGAAGCTTTAAAACGATGTAAAAATTGTTCATCTGCGTTCGTTTTCCACAATGTTGCAACAGTTCAAAGTTTGTGGTGTAGTGAAAAACACTACTTGGCGCATCATGAAAAAAATTTTTATGGGGAAACAATACATAATTCTTGATATTTTCCAAAGAAGCTTAGCATTTGGCTCATTTTAAATTGCAGCATTTATGGCTGTACTTCGATCAATGCGTCAGAAATATTGCCCGTTTTGCATCAGAGGCACTTCTCAATTATGAAAATCTACGTTTTTAGAGCTTCTAGTATGAGTTTCGTATGTACGCTTCATAGAAGCGCGTGTACTTTGCTATGGAAAAAGCTTCTTTTTAAAAAAACAATCTATACTTGGATGAAAGTGGATGTCGCAAGTTCGACACTTTGTTGAAACTTATTTAGAAAGATTGTAGCATTTAAAAAATCATAACCCCCCACACAAGTGAAGCGTAAACTACCAACTATGCCGAGAGAGCTTTCCAAGATTAATGGTACTCTTGTTAATAATAAGTTTTAAAAAAGTTGGAAACGTGCCTATCATTGCATCCATCATCAACAACAATATGCGACAAATATACGTATGGTGTTGCACCTACACACACACACACACACACACACACTTTGTATAATTCAACCTAAAACGGAACAAAGTCAACTACTACTCGTAAATTGAAATGAATACAATAGATAACGTTGCAACGTTCTGTGCTGACTAAAGGACCACGTACATACATATTCACTAACTCAGCAAAAGCCTCTTATGTCCTTCCTTACACACGTACTACGCATTCAATTCAATAAAACGCACCAACAAAAGGCACACAAGGTAACAACAGCACCACTAGCAGCAGCAGTAGCAGTAGACTTTATACTCATCTCGCATTATAGTAAAGTATGTAACAAATTATGGAATGAATGGATTGCGTGTATAGGCGAGGATGAGATGAGATGACGTGAGGTGAGGGTCGGTTTAGAGAGATAGCTTACAACTAATGAGGTCATTACTTGATAATTATATTTGGGCCAAAAAGTCGACATTTACCGTTGCGACAGTCAGTCTGTTTTTTTATTTTCGTTATTTTTTTTCCGTTTTACATTTGCCTCAAGATTTTATTTCCGTTTCCGTGCTTCATCAACTAACTAAGTGATGGTGAATGGCTTAAAGAGGAAGTTTATATGCCATCGTGACCCCTCTCCAATCATTTGCGCTTGTAATTGTGTTGAGAGTGTGTGAGTCTTTTTTACCTTACTTCCGATTTCCTTTTATGTCATTCTGAGTTTTTTACAATTTTTTAATTTCTTTTTTAGTTAACGGACCTTCCTATCTCTCTTTCTCTTCTGTTATCTGTCTGTATAGCTGACTGTCTGTTTGTCTATAAAGTTTTTTTTTTTTAGTTGGTATTTTGTATGCGCTCATTCCCATTTTATTACTTTTATTGCTTTCCACCTTTACTTCACTTTAATTTATGTGTAACATGTGCCACATTTTATTCCTTTGGCAGATATTCAGATATAATCAACAAACATTCCACTTTAAATACCGTTTTCACGATTGTTTGCTGCTTTTATTAAACTTTTTGAATTTACAACAAACTTTATTTCTATAATATCATGGGTTTGGCCCGATTATAAGAAAAGAAATTCTGGCAGCAAAGTTTCTTTAAAGGCTTCTTTCTTGAAGACAATTGTATCAATCGAAAGGTTTCACTTGATCAGTCTAAATAATTTTAAGTTCTCTTAGGAAATGTCGATCTCTACAGAACTTGTAGGGTTTCTTTCTTCTTCTACTATTTCGAGGTTCTTGAGGTAAGTATACATATACAATATTTACAAACGATTAATTAACTATTCATCACCAAATTGTTTGCGATGTTTTTTCGCATTAAATCTTATTTAAAATGGGAGAGTTATATGAGAAGGGGTCTTAAAAGAGTCTAATATAAACCATGGTCTAATGTTCTTTTAATCAAAGCAAGATCTTATACTAAATTTCTTTGAAATATCTCAAAAAATGCGCTCTGTAGTACACTAGTTTTAATGGACATACGGATGGACATACAGACAAAATTATATCGTTTCAGATTTTTATTCTGAATCAATCGATATAAATAAAAATGGGTGTGGCCTTTTGTGTTTAGAAGTTACAAACATTCGACATCCTGCATGTTTTAGTAACAATTACGGGCCTTATTTCAAATGTTCCAAAATTTACCCCACTTATGATTCACATTTTTCTCTTTTGTTTAAATAATATTTTATTAAAATATTTATATTTATTTCGTTTTTATTTAAATTATTTATTTTATTATTTTTATTTAATTTTTAATTGAATAATAATTTATAAAACTTACGGTTATACAAGAATTATGTAAAACTTTAACCTATAAAGTGTTTAACATTGTGATATGCAAAAATGTCTTTTAAGTGTTCTACGGATACAATACATGCCAGTGTGGTCTCCTTGACCGTTTTTTTTTTTTTTGTTTTTGCTTTTCAAGCGATAAGCGTAACACAATAGTTTTATATTTGTGGAACATGGAAAACCTTTTCGTGTTTGTTTTACGTTATCGTTTGTCCTTTTTTTTGTGTATTTTTTGTTTTTGTTGCTATTCAAATTGATTTTTTTTTTTGTTTTTATTTTTTGTATAAGTTTTTCGAGTATATTTCTGTTTTGCGATAGCATGGTAGCCTCCGGCATGGGCGACAATAAGATATTCTATTACAACAATGAGTAAAGGTCAGAGAAAAGAGTAAGCTCGGGGAGAAGATATTAACGGAAAGGAAAAAGGAAACGAAAATTCAATTTTAATTAAACAACAATTTTTATTTTCATTTTATTTTAATGAATGCAAAGATTATGAATTCTTGCCATCCACGAAACCCTAATAATACCTGTGGTGCTAAAACTTTCAGTTATTAAAAAAACCTTTTCTTTTTTTCACTTTAAACAGAGAGCAGAGGTAAAATACTGAGAAAAAATAGTGCAATTAATAATTTTTTTTTATGAGCTTATTATTTGTGACATAATTGTATAGAAGCTCACTTACTCTCACTTCATTTAATTCATTGAATTATTTAGAAAGAAACGGTCATTAAAAACACCAATAATAATAATGAATTATTTATGGTTTGTTAGAGAATTTAAACTTTTAAATAATTTCCAAGAAATGTTCGCATGTGGTGATCTACTGAGTTTGTCATTTCATTTGCAACGCCCAGAAGAGAGCGTCGAAGACCCCACAAAGTACATATATATTCTTGATCAGCATCAAGAACTCATTCAATTTAGATATACCTGTTGTTGGTATTCTCACCGCCGTACATTTTGAGATATTGAGCTGAAATTCAAAATTTCTTAGTTTTCAAAATTGTCCCTCCCTCTTTATTATTACTTCGAAATTCCTTTTCAATATTATTTATAATTTAACAATTAATTAATTTATATCAATTATAAACATAATCGGTATATATTTAGATAATCAGGAGCCTTTTATTTATTGTATTTTAAAAACAATATTTTATTATATAAGTTTTCCTTGTATTTCTTTAATTAAGATATTTTGTATGTATGTACATATAAATTTATGTTCTGCATAGTCTACCAATGATGGCTGTAATGGTTTTTCTATTGTAATTGAACACTTTTTTTTTTACCATTTTCAAAATGTCTATAAATTTTTATTATATAGACCCAAAAACCAATAATAATAACTATAACAACAACAGCAGCAACTATAACAAGAAGGCAGGCGACAACTGATCGATTTTATGACAAGTATATGAAGTCACCAGCTGTTGAAATGTTTGTTATTTCAATAAATTCCTGTGATATAAAAACAACTGCACTCACTCACATATATACTATATATCTTGTATGAAGAGACTTTATTAACTGTATAAAATATTGTACACACAAAAAAAAAGTACGCATTGTTTGAAAGAGTGTATAATTTACAATTACTGTTACATACACATATGCATACTTAGCCAAACATACATTTATAACCAATAAAAAAAGCTACTGTTAGCTTCAGTTGAATCTTAAACACCTTTTACATTTTCAATACTTATATATGTAGGGATACATATGTTCACTATTCAAAAGTGTGGTTAAAAAGATGATTTCTGTTTTTTGTATTTTTATAAAAATGTGGGCGTACTCTATTATCCCATCACACTTATTTCCAGAACATCTTTGAATATATTCATTTTTACTTTGAATTCTGTTCTGTTTTGAAAAACATTTTATGTAAAATTATGGGCGTATCTGCAGTACAAGACTGACCATTCCTAACCTATCTATGCGACCCAATAATTTCAATTTTGGAGCTACAATTTTTGTGGCCATGGGAGGTTTTCCCCAAAAATAGAAAATAAATAGATTTTTTCAATTGTAGGCGTGGTTTTTGACTAATTTTGCCCAAATTAATTAGCAATCTACAGAATCTAAAAGTATACCTACAAAATCATAGCTCAATATAATAAAACTTACGATTGTAAAAGTCATAAAAGCAGGTAAACACACGGACATGTGGACGTGTCTAAATCGACTCAATTTTTAAGCCTGATCAAGAATATATATACTTTGTAGGGTCTCTAACATCTGAAATCATGACAAACTTAGTAGACCTTCCATAAGGTGATGAGTAGAAAAAAGGGGAGAAACGAGTATAAAGAAGTATTACATTGAGAGCAATATTAATGTTATGAACTGAATGAATGTTTTTATTGATGTTGTTAAAATGTTTATATGTTATTGTTGTTGCCGTATTTTCAGTACTTGTTTAAAATAAATTGAAGTAACATGTGTTACACATTATTTATGCATTTGATGAAAATTATTACTGTGCTGTTCTTGTTATTGTTACTACTGTCATCCTGCACTCTACAACAGCTTGGCAAACCTAATTATTGCACTATGCTGAATATATGTTGTTGCTCTTGTTGAAGCCAACCATTAAATCAATATGATTGAAATGATAACCACGCTCGTTTGGTCATTCGCTCAAAGATAGTGACAGACATTTAAAAAATAAAAATAAACATTATATTTACAGAACAAGTCAACCAACACACATACATTGCAATAAAAAAAATGTGTACACTTTGTCATCAAGCATGGTCACCAACACATATGATAAACAATTAAAAAATAATCAAATCAAGTTAAAAACAAATTAAAATGTTACGGTCGGTATTGTGGGACTATTTTTAGCCTACATTTATAAATTTTATTTAAATGAAATGTAAAGGAGAAATCAACTATAGAACTCCTCTCACTACATCACACTAACTTATGCATTAATTTTCATTTAAAAGAAACAACATTTTTATATATGAGCCAGATGGTCTTAAAAAATCAACCATTTTATAAATAGAAGTCATCTTTGTGCAGTAAAACAAAATTTTCAATAATTTTTTGGTAAATTTCGTGACACAAATACTAATTGTATGGACATGCTGGTGGACATGCTTTAACTGATTGAAAAACTAATTCGAAAATGATTAGTTCAACAAAAAATAAGTTTATCTTAACTCTGTTGGGAGTTGCAAAAGTGCCATTAAAAGATTAAGTACCCTACGTCAATACATTTTTTTAAATATTAAAAATGGGCATAATCGCTGCAAGCCAACACAAACTAAAACACAGACGCATAGACAAACCTACACTATATTTGTATTCCTAAACTTTTTCCTATAACATTCTCTGTAACTAATTGTTTATACTCTTTGTTTGCTACATTCGTTGATTACAAAAACATACATGTGTCTGATTGAAAAAACAGATTTCGTTTTGATTGTTATTTGCATAAATTTTGTTTTTCGTTTTCGGTGTAAACAGATTGAAAATTCATTTTAATTACTTTTCACAATACGATTATCAGTAAATTATACAAATGTGTAAACATCAGTGTGTTTGTTCATTTAAGACAGATAGAGAAAAGGTAAGAGAGATGGAAAATTTAAGTTGGCAATCGTATTAAAATACGTTATAAAGCATGATAACTTGTTGGGAGCTCTTATAATTAGGAAGGTCCATGTCTATTGACAGGTTTGGACTACTTTTTATAACCAATCTGCTTAACTTACTACCAAATAATTTAAGTAAAATTTTATAAGAAATTATCCATTTTCGGGAAGTATTGTTAAAAACATTAAACAAACAGTAAAGCAGTACGACTGTGGACGTATGGACATATATTGAAAAATTGAGTGGTACAGACATTCAATAATATATTGAATGATGGATGTTCAAACAGGCATTTATTATAAAATATAAGTAGAATGGGAACATGCATGATGATATATTGGGCGTGCCGACACATATTTAAGAATGGGGATATTGGAAAAGGCGGCCATATATTTAAAAATGTGTCCAAGTATGGACACACAGTTTTTTTAGAATGCTTGACATGAAGACACATTCTGTAGAATGCTACAGCTACATACTTACAATATATTGTGGAATGTGAATGTACAAACACATGCTATAGAATGCGGACTTACAGACACATATTTAAAAATAGAAACATACTGACATACTTTGTGCAATTTTAGACATATATTATAGCATTTAGTTACTTTAACTCAAAACTTTAATCAAGTTACCTAAAAATTGTTCTGATTTTGTGATCATGCTCATTAAAAGTGAACTAAATGAATATATTTTCGTTAGCATGCAAAAAAAAAAATTGAAATAATTGCATTTACTTTATGTGCGGTAGTAAACCAGCCACCACATACTTCCTTATATGAATGTATAATTTTCTAAAAAAGAAAAGTTCTTGCAAGAATTTCTTTTTTGTTACGTTTATGGGACAAAGTCAAGTGATGATGAGTTGACTGGTGGTTTGGTGGTGTAACCCATTTAGATTAGGGCTGTTGCCTAAAAAAAATGTAATTTTAAATTTTTTCACAACCACACCCTAAAGACCAGCAGCAATTTAAGGAAAATGCACAATCACACACACATATACAAGAAATACTTACTTTTTATACATGTATGAAAGGTGGCCTGTCGCTTTAAACACAGCACGCACTTACCCACACCATCACACATACACTAACTAACTAAATGTACAGCAATGTTAAACTTTATATTTCGTGTACCATTATTTCTCCACTGAGAAAATTATACATTTTACTGTTCTTAATATTATTGTTGTTGCTGTTTTTATTGTTTAATGCAAACCAACAGCAATAACAGCGTTTGTAGCATGAAAGCGTCTATGTAGTTATGTGTATGGTTGTTATTGTTATGACACCATAGTGGATACCATGTAAAACACAAAATTAATACTCTCTCTAGGAGAAATGAAAAGAAAAAAAATGAACAAACAAGAGAACCAAGAAAATTTTATAAATTATAATGTATGACTGCTTTACGTATTCAACGGACGGACTATTATTCTCCATACAATAAATGTCATCAACCAAAAACCCGCACAACACAAACAACAACACATATTATCCGTTAAGGCAAAAACTATTATAAGAGACACGTACTCACACACACACATACATACACACGAGCACGCACACTTTCAATGACTGGCATTATCAGCTTGGTGTATGTTTATGTGTATGTGTGTATTGTGTTTTTCAAGCTGTTCAAATTATATTTGTTGTTGTTGTTGTTGTTGTTAAAGTTATTGTTATTGTTATTGTTATTATTACATTATGCATGCAGTACAAAGTCAAAAATATAGGTTTGTCGTGTGCGTGTTCCATGTTTTTGTTGTCTTTGGGATAATAACACCAAATGTTTGGTGTCGGCTGGTAGTGGTTTGGGACAAAATACAATGCACATTATGAACAATTGTGCTTATACCACAAGAAAGACTCACTCAGCTTGTGTGTGTGTGTGTGTGTGTGTACACATTCGGTATATAAACAAAAAATGTAATTTAATCATGTCAACTGAAAAAAAAAATTAAATTAAAAAAAAGACACATTGCATTAGAATAAATAAATTGGCGGTACAACTAACTTCGGAGCTATTAATTTCTTTTTATTAACATAATCAACTACATAAAATGAAATTTATTTAACAATCATACGCCGTGGACTTGCATTCTACGTATTAATGTTTATGTTAAAGTGTTAAATTGAATTTCTATTTATTAAAATGAAGTTTTATATACAAAGTTTGAAAAAAGAAGAAGAAACATTTTAAAAACACTTTTTGTAACATCGTAAACCTGGAAGAGGAAGCCTGAATGTACGTACAAAGAAGATCGACGTCCGTACAGATGTAGAATTAAGGACGTATCGACAAATAAAAGCCGTTTGTTTAAAAAAAAACAAAGGGACGGAAGTTTCTTTTCGCAAAAATTTATTTTTATCCACCAATGGAATTAAAGGATAAGGAATAGGTACCTACATATATTAATTTTTATAGTAAAATTTTTCTTACGAGGCTGAAAAAGAGAATAATAAGAAACTGAAAACGTAGGAACGGACAATTTCTAAATTTATACACTAGTGGACGTACAAACAAAGAATAGTAAGCCCTTCCGACGTACAGGCACTATATCAATAAATAATCAAGTACCTGCCACGTCAACTCTTTGTATGTTGACGTGGAGAATATTTAAGATTCAACGTAAAGCCGAATTGCTTTTTTAACTGATTTTACGATATTGTTGATGTTGATTTTGTTGCATATCCAATAAAAATTTAAATGTATTCGTTGTATATATATAGAAGATGACACATCTTGTCCGCTTACTAAACGGGCGGTTTAAATAAAACTGAGGTTACAGTTAATTAAAAGCAAACATAAGCAGACTTTGGAAGAAGGAAAAACGAAAAGGACAAAATATAGTGCTGTTCGTGGTAGAAGAAGAGATAACCGACAAGAAAAATTAAAATCAAACAAACCTGTACCGAAAGTGGGAGAAATGAAGTGAAGGGAATACGTACAAAAACAGTAACAAAAGCAGGCATTATAACGAAAAAACGACTTGTCTTTGTTCAACCAGGCTTCTTAAAAGGATTTTACGGAAAAAAAAAACGTGTATATGCGGGTCTTACTACTGTCCAACGTTTTATTTAAAAGGTTAGCCGTTTATTATTCTTTTCACACACACACACACATATACATCCAGGACACGCCATAGATAACAGGCAAGATTTTTCTATTATTTCCTTGCCCTTGTTGGACTACAAGGATTGAGCTTGAATGTAGCATTTTTGTGCAGCCTCAAGCTTTTTGTCAACGTCCGCCATTTATACTTTCTTGTTCTTGTTTTATACATGCTTTTTTCTTTCCTTTTTTTGTTGTTTTTGTTGTATTGTCACGTAGGAAGCCCAGTCTCATGCTGGAACTTGTACTTTTAATTCGCACTTTTACTACATTTTATTCACTTAAAATGTGAAAATGTGTCGCTAAGACACACTACAAATCCACTTAAAAAATTATTTATGGCAAACTCTTTGGTAGATAAGAGGTCCTTGTAAAGGTGTTATATATGTTTTATTCTACAAAAAAAAAATTGCTCAATGAGCTTCTTGAAAGTTGATATAAAAAATATAAAAAATATATATATAAAATGTATAATTCAAGCATGAAAGAACGGTTTGCTATAGAAAAAGTGAAAAATACTTCAATGGAACAGTAATTTCTCAAAAAAAAAAAAAACACCTCTCTTGCAAAGACACATCATAAGCTTTGTTATTAGCGTAGCCGCTGGCATTATACGTGAAAATATTTTCACATCTAAATAATGAGAGAGAAGAAAATTGTGTATAGTATTAATTAGCGTGAAATAGAAGTGTAGCAGTGTTATCTAAAAAGCTTAAAAGTTATACAACTTTAATAATTTGTTCACGTACTTGACACCTTTTAAGTAAATATTATAAAGAAATTAACCATCTACGACTTTGCTAATATAAATAATAAAACGAAAGGGCAAGAAGAGTATGGAAAGGTGTTTAAGACGTATAAATTTGTAATATTTTTGTATTTTCATTAAATGTTTCTTTTTAAACCTACTTGTCTGGTACTTGACTAATGGCATATTTGATTTAATAAAATGGTTTTGAACTTATCGTATTCTAAAAATATTTTTTAAAAAATATATCTTGCCCAACTTTTTATTTGTATACAATATATCTTTACAAAGCAATGATTTAATAAAATTTTCTTTTTTCTTTTTTTCAGAATATTCTCATCTTTCCATTTATATTGAATTGAAACGATTGATGGTATCAATGGATGGACTGTGGCTAACTACACTTACCATCAACAGAATCAATCGTATAGTAAAGATAAACAGATTACAGTTGAAAGTCAAATAGTATCACCATATGCTATACTTTGGTAAGTTACAAATCCTTACGCATACGTTTACATAGTCTATGATATTTGACTTTTCACTTGAAACCTATTATGCGTGTAGAAAATATCTTTGTTACTCCGTTTACATTTTCCTTTACTTTCATAACAAACCAACCGTCAATTGATTGTATATGTGTGGTACGTTCCCTCGTTTGTCCCTTGGTTTCTTTACGTTAGTTTTTGCTGATTAACGAAAATCGAATTGTATTGTATGTCTTAGTCGTTCACATACCAAGACATATCATCTCTTAGCTATGATAGAACCTTTATTAAATAGAGACTTGAAAACTATTACGTGTAGTATATAGAGTACATATAGAAATTTAGGTACATAAAAACACATACCAAGGTGAGGTGAAAGATGCAAACACAAGTCATTGAAAAATGAAGCCGACGGAGTATGGTTGTTTGGTGAATGATAGTTGAAATGCTGCTTTCTGATTTTTGTCTACAAAAATAGTCATTGTACCTACTTGAACGTGTTAAAGACACCAACACTTTTTTTAATTCTATGTAGGCATGGACAGACCTTTAGTTAGTTAGTTTTCAATTGTTATCATTCCTAATGATACAAAAATTGATTGGAGAAATAAAAAAAAACTAAATTTAGCTCAAGTCAAACTTTTAATCCCCTTCACATCTACAAACAAAGGGTGGGCGCGACAGGTACTTAATTACGCCCCTTAATTCTGAAAGTGTTACGTATCTGCTTGTAAATCGAGTTTTTCGCTTTTATATAAAATTTTATACTTATAGTGAAAGCGGACTTGAGTCACGTTTAATATAATCCATTCATTCACGTTTGTTTGGTTACGTAAATTAGTTTTTAGCATTTGTAGCCAATTATTTGTAAACAATTAATTTTGTCTATTACTCGATGGATTCGTGTTCTCGTTTTTGTATAGGTACACTATTATTATTGATAAGGTCCGCGTACCTCATCACCAAATGGACAACGTGCAAAAATACATTTATCCACAGTCACAGTCACAGTACAATTTCATTCTATTAATTTTTAATTTCATTTATACAGTTGGACATATGTCAACAATTAGTTAACAAGTAACTGTGTAGTTTAGGTAGAAATTAGAAATTTGCTTGTTCTTCTTGTTATTTGAGTGGCTTTAATGATTTTTAGAGAGTCTCTTTTTTAGCCATTAGTCTGTCAATGGTATTTAATTATATGTTGTTGTTGTTGTTGTTGTTGTTGTTGTATTTCTAACCACAAAAACATAGAGTTCTAATTAGGTTCATGGCTGTGCATGTATATGAATATCTTACATTTGTACTTACACATTCTAACCATTATTTGAATTGTACGTTTTTTTTTTTTTAGTGGTTTTTCTGCTTTAGCTATTTATTATATTGTTCATAGAAGAAGTGAAGATATTATTCGGGGTAGAATCTGACGTGCAAGTTGCTACAAAATATTTTACATACACTATTACGAGGGCGTGTAATCATATACCTGATATGCCCACTATTAACATAAGCTCCAGTGACCAAAACATATAAACAGGATGATTATGAAAAGACTTTAATGGCAACCATTTGTGGTGTAGAAGATACACAAAGTGTCAGAAAAAAATATGAATAAAAATACCCTAAGACTTGATATTTTTTAATAAAATTTGTTATATAGGCGCCGTTTATTATAAAGTTCAATAAAACCAAATTTGATTTTGACTTATATGTTAATTTTTTTTTTTTTTTTAAAGAAAAATATTGATTAACAATATAATATTAATTTCTCCAAAAATACGCCAATTTTTTTAAGCTAAAAATTGAAAAATTTCTGGAATTTTCTTTTATTTTTTATATCAATTAATAGTAATTGATCATATGAACCAAATGTCCTTTTTTTGTGCTTGATCAGACCACTGTGGCAACTTCTAGGATTTATTCTCTTCTTTCTTCTTTTACAGACTCTTTCTCTCTCTCTCTAAGTAACTATCTATCTTTATTATGGCTTTACATTAAATGAAATGTAAATATATTTATTACAAATATTACTATAAAAAGCCATTATGGTCAATGGTAGTTTTTGTTTTTGTTGTTATATTGTCGGGCACATTCAAATGCAATTTAATGCAATTTATTGCATGCCAACTAAAACATAGAGATAAAATTTATTTATTTATTGAAACATGCTGTATGGTAAAACAACAAAAACAACACATATACATACAACCATTTCATTATAATGGTAAGCTTACCAGAGTAATTTGTGTATGATAGTTTGTGATGGCCGAACACGAATATAACTTGCTCGTTTAGTTCGTTTCGTTAAACAGTTAGTGGAAAAATTCATTCGTTATTTATTATCTTTATTAGTATGTGTGCTAACAGTAATTTTATTTTATTTTTATTTTTTATCTACATTCTCTCGCGCGTATACCCATAAAATCAATAATAAAACAAAATATATTATAAGTGTGTTGAGTAAGTGCGTGTTGTGATTATGCTTAATTGCTGTTGTTGTTGTTTTTTTAATATTCTCATTTTATTATGTTAAATTTTATGTTTTTTCAATTATTTAAAAACAAGCACGTGATTACAAAATGGTGGTCTGTGTGAGGTATGGCGTGTATTATATAATACAATACATGTAATAGCCTTTAATTTTATTATATGTACATAATAGCTATGAAGACGCATTATTAACGGAAACACAATTTACTTCCGTTCCATTTATAAGAGTGGCATGCTACATGCTACGGATAGCATTGTTTGATGCTATTTTTATTATTTTTGTTAGCATACTCTGAAATTTCTCTCCCCTTTCTCTCTCTCTCTCTCTCTCTCTCTCTATCTCTCGTATGCATATATAAAGTTTATAGTATCAGTCATGTAATGAGTTTCATATTGACGATATTGTGTGATGTACAATAAATGTACAGAATTACAAATACAATAACAAAAACAACAACAACAAAATCAACTTATTTGTAATTTATTCAGTAATTTCCTTTTAGCATTGGTTTTCCACCTGCATACCATATCAGATTATATTGAACAGATTTTACATACACACAAATACAAGTGTTTGTGTGAGTTTATATATATATATTTTATTATTATTATTGGTAACTGAAATTACCTTTAGTGGCTTTTTAATGTGATTATTTAGCATATAAACTCAGACATATATGGTACGCACACCTACGCCTACGCATTTTCCTGTGTGTGGCTATAAACTCTTCTTCCTCTCTCTCTCTCTCTATCTGATTCGCTTGTTGTTTGATAAAATCATTACAATTTGTATTGAAAATATGCAAATACACACATATACATATATAAATATATATGAGGTCAAAACACATTATACTAGCACAGAATGGGGTTGTTGTGGTGCGTGTATACAAATATATATTGGTGTGTAAATACATACATTTAATTGTTGATAAGTTTAACTAACCTTTGTACTTTATTTCAGCTTTTAATAAATGTTATTTTAAAACAATTCCATTTAAAGCGGAAATTTTGTGGCTTATTAAAATAGATTTAGTTATAAAAGCAAAACTAATAACATAAACTAACATATTATTAAAGAGATAAAAAAAAATTAATTTCATAGAAATTGCTTTTAAATAACAATATACGTGAATATAAAATTATTATCGTGTTTTTTTTTTGTTATTGCTTTTAAAATTCATGAATAGAACAATTTTTACATGGAAAAGATTTGTATTTTTGTATGTAACGAGTAAACTCAAAAACTACTGGACCGATTTCAAAAATATTTTCGCTATTAGAAAGCTACATTATCACCGAGTAACATAGGCTATATTTATTGCCAAAAAATGTTGGGGATCCCTGGACATTCCTACTATTACTAACTCAAGGTGTAAAAAAATTAGTCATAAAATATCTTTCATCGAATACGCTGCGGAAAGTGTTGATGTTAAAACAAAAAAATATTATAGAACATATCAATATCTACAAAAAACTTCGCGAGACCAACTATTGTACTAATGTCACTATAGCCCCTTTTTATACCCACCATTGATAGTAATATTGCCAATTAAGAAATTAAGTATTCACAATAAGTATTTCACAATATTTAAATAGTAGGGAAATCTGAAATCTGACAACGGCATGTGTGGATACCACTCCAGATGCATCACTAGATTCTGGAGAGGATTTTGGGCATAGGCAACGTTTTATATCGCGAGATAACCGAATTCCACGCAGGTGAAGCCGCGAACAACAGCTAGTAATAGATATAGTAAATGATTCTTTAGTTATTTACAATTTTTTGATTATATGAAAATTTAATTTGGAAAAATTAAAAGTTATATGATCATATGAAAATTAGTCTAAGAAATTATAAAAAAAATGCCGTCTCTTAGCTTCTCAATTTTTTATCGTCAAGCCCTTTTATTCGATACCCACGACATATGTATTAAACTCCGAAAATCCAAAGGAGATTGTAAAAAAAAATATATATTTCCTACAATATTTGAAATTGTCCTTTCCTCTTCTTACATTGTTCTTACTTCAGACACAAAAAAAAATTCAATCATTTTCATTTCTTATCAAACGCACTTGATTTCACTTAACATGAACCTACGTGACTTATTGTATATTAGAATTTCTATGAACGAAGAAGAAGAAAAATGAATGTGTCAAGTGTTCTACTCTGACAGGTATATTATATGAAGTCTTCAGCTTTACGCCAGTTGACCAAACATAACTAAATTCAATAAAATAGAAATACAAAGGCACAGAGCAGCAGCAGCAGCAACAACATCAACAACGACTAAAGTAAAACAAAATCAAAACATGTTATTGTCACATTTGTACCACAACACTGGTCGTTTCATTCTCATGAGAAGAGAAACGACAACATAACACAATAAATTTGTTTTGGGATTTGTTTGATTTGCACTTTTTGTTTTTTTTTCTTTTGTTGGACGTTTGTTTACTTATTTTTTATGTTGTTATGTGTATAAAGATTGTTGATAAATATATTTATGATAAATAAATAAATTTAAATCATATATGTATTCATAAATATATTATAATGACATGGTCCACAGAGATTTCAAGTTATGAATTTTAGATTGAGTTAGAGTAAGATAGGGATAATGAAATTACAATGACCCATGCATGAACATGAAGAATAGAATTGAAATAATACAATAAATCAATAATAAATGTAATAAGTGAATAGGAATAATGATTTGTGAATAGTTTTCAAACTTATTGTCACGTGTTCATACATTAATAAATTTTAATTAAAAATCACTCTTTACTAAAATTATACTTTTCTATATCTTATGCTTCTTCATTATATTCTATTCCTTGGCTATTATGTTTTATAAAATATTTAAAATATATCATATATGCTTGGATATATGTAAACAGGGGATGGACAAAATAATATGAACACCTGACATATACACAATATTTATGTTAAAATGAAATTTTGCGCCACCATTTGCTTTGCAATTCTTCGCGGTATAGATTCGTAGAGTGTCACTATTGCCGTGGTAGTTTTATATTGTCTGGCCACAATTCTTTTTAAAGGTCGTGGGTCTCTGTGAGTTAACTTTGAGTCGCTTGTGAAACGATTAACTTATTCAGTTGTTTTCGTCAAAGACGCTCCCGCTAAACGAGCATCAACGATTTGCCCTCTTTCGAAGTCTGATATATCACCGATCGCTTGGTTTAACCGTCGTAGAACAAAGCGTACAATAAACTGAAATATAACTTATAAGACTTGTGCAATACATACGCATCTCATTATTTACACGGAAGTAGTGTTGCCAACAGACAACAAGATGTATTATATTCCATAGTCTTCATATTATTTTGTTCATCCTCTATATATATATTTATATATATATATCCTTAGCTGTCCACTTGTTAACGGAAAATATTTCGCTTTTTTTTTTTATAATATAAATTTTAAATAATATTAATTACGCATTCATTATGACTATTAAACAGTTAATTAATGATACATATTCACACACACACACACATACATATATACGTATATAAATGATAGTATTAATTAATGTACTGGAAATTTAATTAATTTTGATCTGATTAATATTTTACTGTAATAAATTATAAAAACTTTTGTCAGGTTATTTATATAAGTTCTGTTGTTATAGTTGTTATTGTTATTGCTGTTGGGTTGGCCAATGTGGTTCGAATACTTCATAAATAAACAATTAGATGCAATAATTGATTTTGATAAATACAACAACAACAACAATAACAACAAATACACTAACAATAATAAAATCAAAATTTTGTGCATTTAATTGAAAAATAAAATCCATTTAAACACACTTTGCCACATAAGACGTATGAGCAATATTTTCTATTTTATGAAATGAGAAGAAATGGCAAAAAAAATTAAAAAATTTTAATAACAATTTATATACAAAAGTTATTATTTTACAATAAAAAGCTAAAAACAATAACAATAGCAACAACAGCATCAACAAACTTAAATATTTTTAACACCCTTTTAAGTTTGGTAAGGAATACAAGAAAACTAAATTCGATCTGAATCTTAAATATCCTCTACCTGTAAGGATGCAAAGTACCTAATTATGCATTCCAATAGTGTATGTATTTTGCATTAATTTATAAATCGGATTAGACATCAAGTGAAGACCCGCGCCCACGTTGTCATATTGATAGATGAACTAATTATAAATATTTGTACAAAATTTGCCCTTTAAATGTCTATTTTTACATTTTTATCGATTAGGGGCGTGTCTTTAAACCGATTTTTGTTTAATTAAATAGCTATCTGTATGTATGTACAAAATTTTAGCTCTATATCTCGAAATTGACAACTGTAACAGTAGAAAAAAACTGACGGACATACGGGTACACAGATTACTACAGATCTAAATTGACTCAGTTTTTGATATTGAAGAATTTATATACTTTGTAGAATCTCCGAGATTTTCTTCTTGGTGTTGCAAATAGAAATAGAAAACTTAGTATACCCATCATCATTAAGGTGAAGGGTTTAAAAAAAGAAATAAACATATGGCAAAAATTTACATATAAAAACGAATAACAATAGTTTGATAGGTTTGTGATGGAATGTGGTTGGCACGCATACAATCCAGTTTGAGGTTGGAAAAAAATTTACATAAATTGTGTGTGTATGTGTAATATTTTTTCCTTTTTTTTTTCATAAATTAATTGCTTATATAAAAAGCTTATCTACGTTGTTACTGTTGTTATTTTTATATTGTGATAAATTTTTTCCCATCAAAATATTTAATTGCTTTTGGGAGTTTTACAGTTGTTACTACATAAACAAATGTGTTCAAATTGTTGGAGCATTTAACATTTGTTTTATGTGTAAATTTTTCACTTATCTCTGCTGCTGTTGTTGTTGTTGTTGTTATTAATATTACTGGTATAACTATAATAATGACTATATATTTGAAAACTTCTTTTTTCTTTTTCTTTAGCATGTATATAAAATTTTGTTAGGGGATCTGAGCAATTTTTTTTTTATATACTTAGTTTATTACTTTTTTCTTTAGAGTAATATGTGTCCATAGATTTTGTTTTGAATCTTCATTTTTATTTTTTATATGACAACTAATTATTTCTAAAAATTTTCTAAAAAAAGAAACATGAAATTTTGGACGTACAGACATTCAACGCCTTATGTTTATACAATTTTTCTATAACATTATAACACATCCCAAATAATCTCGTTAGATCAGATTAAAACTTTATTTTTATAAAATTCTAATACATCAAAAATTTCATGATACAATATATAAAATATCATTAAAAGAAACAATTTCTTAACCTCTGTTACTCATACGCACCGTACTCGAGTAAATATTGAGAAACACAAAATAAACTTTTATACAAGAAATAATTTAAAGATTTTGTAAAAGCAGTATACACAAGCCTATGTATTAAAGTAGATTTCGACAGGAACGCTGATACATAATACAAACACTTAGAGGGCCACCGCCGCCCACTGTTTGTATATAGATGTGGAAGATATTCAACATTTGGTCTAAGCCAACTTTAGTTCTCTTACTTGTTTTGGCACTTTTGTGGTCTTTTGTGGTGTTGTGAGAATCATATAGGAATATATATATACATGTATAATCCTTATTAAAAATATTTTACAAGAGCCATAGTATATATAATAAATGTCTTTTGTTTTACTTACAACAATAACTGCCATCCATCGTTGTCTTCTATTTATCGAAAAGCTTTTTACTGGGTGATGGCGTATAGATATTGTAATACCCCCTGCACTGTTACATAAATATATTTAGGTGTCAATTGCAGCCAGCTTCCAATTCACTACACTGGCTGACTATTGTTAAAATTTTGCATCCACTATCCAGCTTTAGCAAAGGTCTCAGTATATATAAGTGACAATATTAATAATGTATGTGTATGTGTGTGCGTGTGTGTAATTTTATAGCATGGATTTTGAATTTGTACTGTCAGACCGGAACCAAACTCACAACACAATAAACTTTTTGTAAAGCAAAAAAAAAAAAAATTGTTCCTTTTTCTCTTAATTCTCTCTGCTTCTCTTTGTCTTTTGTATATTATCCGGTAGGCTATGATGAGTTGTCGCTGAAGTATTTTTTTATTGTATGCGATCAGATTAATTGCATTTTGGTTTTTATTTTTATTTATATTTAAATTTAGTTCTCTCTCTCTCTCTCTCTCTCCTGTTAGTCTTTCATTTTTTATCCGTATTGTTATTTATATACAAACATTTAAAAATTGGATCTTTATTATAGCTTATATATAAACAATCACCGAAACGACTCTTTCCTTTTGTTGTTGTATTTGTCGTTGGTGCAGTGTATTCCATTTTGCGAATATAATGCCTGAAGCATTTCCATAACCCTTGCAGCTTAACAACTATCATCACCTTACGTCCCCCTTACCGTCGCCTTACGACTTAATCTCATTGAGTGTACATTACCATAAAATTTATTGGAGGGGTCATCACTTTGGCGGTTTTTAGTGTTAAAAGAGGATTAAATGCGATTCAAGGCTATTCTTTATAAATAAATACTCGCGTGTTGTGGAGTGTGCTCTTCGTTAATGTTCAAGTGGAATAAATTTATGTATTAAAGTGGGAATTTTTCTCTTTGATTAAAGAATGAAAAAGCGTTTTTAATTAGAAAATGTTTATATTACTATACTAATCACCTTGACAATGGGGGTTCAGTTTATTATTTCATTTGCAATATCCAGAAAATGGTTTTGAGGACCCAACAAATACATTCTTAATCAACATCAATATCTGAGTCTTGTGCGTTTGTTGTTGTTAACTCTTATAATCATAAATTTTATTGAACTAAAATTTTTTAAACTTTTGGCAATTTACTGTGTTGCTATTTAAATACGGCAAAATCGGTTAAAAACTATGCCCATAATCGAAAAAAAGCTCTTCATCTGTCACAAAAATTGACCTAAAATTTTATTCAATGTCCACAATCAACAAATCAACAAAAATCTATCTTAAAAGCTACAAAAATTAAGCTAAAATGTCAAAATTTTAATGGCTGTGTCAAAAGTATGAATCAGATAATGGACATGCCCACAATGTACAAAAAATTATACTTGGCGCAAAAGTTTGTACACACTTTAAGGCTTAAAATATATGCACTATTAGACAACATAAGGCAGGTACTGTATATAATATATAAATGTGTGTACATATTATATATGTATGTGTTTTGTATATTATACTTATGTATATGGTATGTTTGTAAGTATACATATATTATATCATGCTTATTATATAAATTTTTCTTTTACTCTTACAAGCAAATAAACTTATTAGAGTTAGTTACCTTAATATTGTTGTTGTTGTTTGATGCTAGTATTCGTTATATTTTATTTACATTGTATTTACTCTTCTGTATGTCATATGTCATGTATTCACACACACACACAACTTACATGTATGTTAATATAACATACTAATATTTGTTGTTATTATTGTTGTTACTTTACTGCATGTTATTAACTTAATATAAAAATGTATTATTAGGTTGTGTATGCATAACTTTTACACATTACCATAACTTTTATTTATATAATTGTTGTAAAGAGATTTCACAACTTACGTTTTATATATAACCTAGTATGATACATGTACGAATATTTGGAGGGATTATTTTTTCATCTAGAGTCAATCAAGATATCAAGACATATATATATATATATATAAATTATGATAAAATACATGATTCGCCATCTTTGGACGGTTACCACTTTGAATATTTTCAACAATATTGTATCGATGTGCACAAAAAAACCTGTCCAGACATGATTTGACTTACATTGAATATTTTTAAGTAATCCAAACAAAAATCATTTCAGGAACTTTTTTAACGTTGTTTTACAAGATTTCATTTCTTTCTTACATAATAACGTTTGAAAAAGAGGAAAAAAAAGGAGAAGAAGAAGAAAAAACTCTAAAACAATTAAAATGTTAATTTAGAAAACTACTGTAAATGATGCATTCACTCGGCTCCTCTACACTTAATTTGCATTCTTTACCAAAAAAAAAAAAAAACGAAATTGCCAGAATACCGTTAACTTTTTTAAGATTTTTTTAATATTCAATTTTATTTAAATTTTTGCTTAACGTGTTCAAAGTTAAATGCAAATACGATGAGAATACAGAGATACCGCACACACACACAGAAAAGAGACTCCTTTTATGTAATTTAAATGTTAATTTGTAAGATGAACAGTAAGCAGAAGGGGAGAAGCTTATGAATGGTTGCTCTAAGCTATACAGAACAGAATTCTAACAATTGTTAAGCATCGTATGATATATGCTCTAAATCTCTCTCTTTATGTACGTACATGTATGTATATCTGCTTTTCTAGCATTTGAATCTTTTTTTTAACAATGTGCTCGGTTATGTGAAAAAAAAATCTTAATTTTATGTTAAGTGGAGTGTGTAACGAATAAAGCAAAAAAAAATGTATGTAAATATTTATATTTTCTTAAATTCTACTCAGTTAACGTAAACATACATTATATGTGACTCCATGGTTAGAGTTCTTATGTAATAAAGAGAAATGCTCTCACATTTTTATATAAAACTCATAATTTTTTCAAACAATGGGTGTTTTTGCTGTTATTACCTACCTACCTACCCACGTGTAAATATAAACAACTAAAAAATCAACTCATAAAAGAATGCATACAAATGAAAAAACTAAGTATCAACTATAATTTTTAATTAAGAAGTTTAACGTTCACTCAGATTTATACAGCAGACTACACTTCATTTGCATGTGAAGTGGGAGTATTTTATATACAACCCTTACGTGTAAGGTTTTTAAAAGGGATATAAGTTAATATTAAAAAAGGCACTTTGCCACTAAACTAAACTAAAGCAAGAACGTATGTTTTTTAAGAACACATATCCTTTCACTCGCACCTCTATCTTCCGCTCATTCATGTATGTATAACTCAAAAAAGTACATACTTTTAAATCTTTTGTCTAAATTTATGTAAAAAATTAGTTTGATAACTTTCTTAGTGGTAGGAAAGTCTAAAAATGATGGTAGTAAATAGTAATATTAGGAGAGGACCCATGAAAGGTACGATTTTTATTTCCTTCATATATAAGATGGTGGTGTATTCTATTTGCATTACAAACTGTCAAACAAGGCATTAGAAACGCCCGTGTAATTTTTTTAATAAATTTAAGTCATTTTTGTGTATTGTAGGCGTAACTCTATACTGATTTTAATGCATACAAATTGTAAAAATATCTGGTCACAAATTTTAATCAAAATCTCTAAATTTGTAATTATGATTTTGCCAAAATCATCCATAAATGCGGACGTACAAGGCCAGATTTTTGTCCTGATCAACAATATAAACACTTCTTAGAAGCTATGACATGTCCCTACGTTTGTTTCAAATGAAATTATGTTACGTGAAGGGTATACATTTTTTTTTAAATTCTTAGCTTCCTCTTTGTACTCTTATTTATTATACGTTGCTGCTGCTGATTGTCTTTTGTTTACTTCAAGTAAAGTCATTAGAAACTTAATAGTGCTATAGATTCTGTTACATTTTCTCACATACAAGATTCATTCATTCCATTATATCATAAAGTTTACCAGTAGTCTACTACAGGCAGTTCAGTTCAGTTCAGTTTCCAATCGAGCAAGTTTTTGCTTCTATATTTTTTTTTTTTTACTACAACAGCTAAAAGTCGATGTAGAATAAAGTTTTCCTCAATTTCCCCAACAGCCTTAATTGTGTGATTTATAGAAGGAAACACACTTATTCGACAATGAAGCATTAAATGTAAGCGGATTGGTGTGAGGGACATTTGTTGGGAGAGGGGTAGCAACAATACTCTTATAGTTGTTTGTTCTACGAAAAACTTTATTCCTTACTAAATTATGCAATTATTACTTTGCAGTATCGCACACACCAATGAACATTCCGAAAGTTATAAATAGAAAAAGAAGAAGAAGAAAAATAAGAAGGAGAAGAAGAAGGGGGAAAGTGGAAGTATTACAGTATTCTCGTTGGGGTGAAGTATAGCCTCAGCAGATAATATGCGGCTGGCAGTTTACTAGGGCGTATGAGTGATGTTGTATTTTTTTTTTTTTTTTTTATTTTTTCTCTTCATTTCATGT
Source organism: Ornithomya fringillina (assembly GCA_963978525.1). Lineage (NCBI taxonomy): Eukaryota > Metazoa > Arthropoda > Insecta > Diptera > Hippoboscidae > Ornithomya > Ornithomya fringillina. The sequence continues at coordinate 20,510,117 of OZ021694.1, read as the reverse complement.
AAATGGCATAAACAATAAATATAGAAAATGGAGAAAGTTAGATAATCAGTGATATTAATGATAAAATTACTCAATGCGCAAATATTCATTTTAACTGCAACCTATGTTGAGGTCGCAGTGACTTTCCATATTGACATCTAAATTTCTACAAAAAACTTAATCACATTGTTTACAAGGCCCACATCAATCACAGCCCTTAAACGAAGCTTAACAATTAGCCGTTCACTCCGCCCAAAAGTAGGATACATGTTTAATTTTCAAGTCAAGTATATATTGCTTATATACAGTGGAAGGAAATAATATAAAAACTCACAAGTAACATCATAAAATGAATTATCGGATAGGATTCGGATAAAATTCGGAGCGAGGAATGAAAAGTAACTGAAATACTTTCTGAGTAATCATTATCAAATTGAGAATGGCCCTACTTCGGAGTGAGTAATTCGAAGTGATTTTTAAGGGTAGCTAATCTAATTTCTGGTAGTCAAATAACGGCCTTGACTAATTTTTGTAATCAACTTCTTGTAACTCCAGATTTAATTGAATAAAACATCTTTGTCAATGCTTCGATTAATTAATTCTTTAAATAAATAAATAAAACGAATTTAAAATATTTTGTAATAAAATTATAGCCCTCTCAGGCTGCTCATTATACTCTATTACTTACATTGTCCTTGATTTGAATATTCTTCAATTTATTTATTATTCACTTATTTGCGTATTTACGCAAAAAAAAAATAAGAAGAAGAAGAAGAAGAAAATAAAAAAGCATTTTTTGTGTGTTTTTCAACAAAAACCTCTCCATAAATATTTGAATAATATGATAGAAGTACTGCACCAACAGTAGTAATAATAATAATAACAACAACAACAACAATAAAAAACAATATTATGATTGTTTACTTAAAGAAATATTTGAATTTTGACAAAAAATAAAAAAAAATAAACTTTTTAACCTTGTTTGTGGAGGATTGGCATCTAAAATATGCTGATGTAATGGATAGAGTAGAAATGCTAAGGGCTGATAATATTGGCTATTCTTTCTCTCTTATATTAAAAAAAATATTACAATTTGACTGCATTATGAGACATCTGTCTGTATCTTATGCTTGTTTATTGGGTTAGTGAAGTTAGTTAGTGCCAGCTGTGGCAGAGAAGAAAAACAACTTATTAAGTTCTTATGCATGTTTTTCTCATTGTTCTGAATGACTGCCTAGATGTCTTTAATTTAAAATAAAAATAACAATTTATTTTTTCGGTTGTTGTTAGTTGCAACAGTAGGTTTCATTTACTAAGTAGATCTCGATTGTTATTATAAAAAATTATTTCCATTGCGTTCTATAGGTATTTTAGTTTATGCTTAATAAACATTTTTTCATATATTTCGATAACAACCATACGTACCTGCCACACCCACTGTTAATATGTATATGTGAGGAGTATTTAAGTACATCTGTAGCATACGATAACACAGCTCGGTAAGGCGTTGCCTTTTAAGCATATTCTCAATGATGTTTGAACACCTTAAGGCAGTCAGCCTTTAGACAGTTAAGTCTAAAGTCTTTCCATACACCATAAATTGTAAAGCGTGATATAGTAACTTATACATAACCGCTTAACATTTTAATTTATTCCAAAAGTCATTTGATAGATACAATAAAATGATTGGAAATAACGTAAATTATATCCATATACTCAGCTAAGTTGAATTACAAGTACAATATATCTACAACAGAAGAAAATTACTAAAACAATGTACCGGAAATGGTAGTCAGTATATCATGCTAGAAAGTACACCAACACAACGCCAGCATTATACCAGCAAACTTACAATATTATGTATTTAATATGTTAGTTTTGTAAATGGAGCGTAGTACAGTTGTGTGCCATAGCATGCACACTTTTTGCAGACAATCATAACACTTCCAACAACACACTTGAATGTGTGAGTAACCATGTATGTAACAAGAAAATGACCATATGTAAGAAGAAGAACAAGAACAACAAGAAGAGGAAAAGAGAAGAACCTTAAATACTAGAGCATGTGTGCGTGTTTAATATACGCTTAAATTGACTTGAGTTGATGTTAACCGACACACAACCATCTTACATACGTGTGTAGTTATGTATACTACACTTATTAGATATCTAAATATATTTTATGTAACTATAAAATAACATTTCAACTTTTATATGGTTTTTAGCAGCAATCTATTTTAGTTTAGTTTTAGTTTATATGTGTGTTATGTGAGCTTCCATGTTACACATCCTTTTAAATATTAACTTAATGGGTTATATGGTGCACTGTTATTTTTCTGATCTTTCTCTTACATGTTCACATGAGCATAATATTTATTACAGAAAGTTGTGAAATTTAGTATTCTGCTTGAAAGGAATGGGTATTTAAAGGTCTGATGATAAGTCAATAATGGTTTCGAAATATGGATTTTACGTCCCACCAAAAAGTACTTTTGATTTTGAAATCTTCTTTTAAAATACAATCATTCAAAATTTCATTTATTACATGAAATTATAGAAAATGTCAATATGGCTGACGTAGCGAAATTGCTCATAACTTAGACCTTCACAATATATTTTAACGAAAGGGCCGGAATAAATCAAAATAATTTGACAAACACATTATGTTTATGTCATTTATAACATAAATAAATAAAAGTTTATTTTAAAATCTCATTTTTATAAAATTTTATTTCTTCAATAAATAATAAGCATTTCTTTCCATAATTCAAAACATCATAAATTTTATTTAAATGTCTCATAACTCGTCTACATATTATATCTTTTCATTAAATAACAAAATTTATTGAATCGATAACAGCAGAAACTGTTTAACTTAAAACAAATAATTTTATAATACATAAAACTAATGAAATGGAAGTGAACAAGTTTAGAAATGCACTCCACCGAAGAATAGAATATTCATTCTGCCTAAGCATAATATAACCATAACCATAGCTTATATATACAGATAATTAATTATACAAAAAGTTGAAACCAAAGTTCATTAAAATATCATATCACGGCAAGGAATGGAATTAAAGCAGGTGAGATAAAATAATCACAAAAACTAAACGTAAATGCACATAACTACTGTGGAGTCAGCACATTATTATATAATTAAAGGTGCTTCGAAGCGTACGTTTGGTTGTAACTACAATAAAGTTAAACATTTAATTGTAAACTCAAAGTTTTAATGATTTTACAGGCATGCATAGACTTTCAGTTTGCAAATATTATTTAATAACAGGCAAACAAGCTATAATCGGCTTAAAAGAAATATTTTATTAATTTTAAACTCTAAATAAGATATATGAATAAAGGGCGTGGTAGGTAAAAAAAATACCTTTCTCTTAACATGACTTAATTTATATTAAATTTATTTAAATAAAAATACCAATATCTAATGTCTGAATCTATATATCAATTGTGGGTGTGGCAAGTATATAATTATGTACTATGTACTATAGTAAATCCTTTTTGTGAGTACCTGCGGAGAGTATTTAAGCCAAATTTAGTTAAGTTGTTGTTTTTTTTTTTATTAACTTGTTCAGGCATTTAATTTTTTTTTTTAATATTGTGAATGGCACACGGGTCCAGTTGTGTAGGTGGGAATAATTATAAATCCACAGGATATCCCAAATAATTGCTGAGAGATTGAAGTGAAAACCCATAATATACACTTATGTGCCAACATTGTTAATACATATAACGAATGAACATTATAAGCATGTTTGCAACCAAAAAATATGTATATATGTGTAGCGGGAAAGAAAAGCAACAACACATGGCGTACAGCATTACAAGGGCAGTTAAATGGCAATTTCGTTCACAAGTGACATAAGAGAACATTTCATTTATTATTTATTGAAATGCAAAACCCACATACATACATACCAGATCCCATTCTTACGGTTGTATTCACACACACACATACAAGCACACACACTTACTCGCTTAAAATATATAGGAAAAATAAATATATGTGTGCGAATATGTGGCATTCTACCTCTGGCACAATAAAACTGAGATATCTGTTGGTGGTATGGTTTGGTAGTATAGAGACAGAAAGAGATGCAATTTTTTGTATGAAGCTTACGGTTTAACTGCAAGCCATGCCAAACCATGCACATTTGTTTGCTTTCATTTGGTAAAATTTCTGGTCTAGAGAAAAGTAATACACGCACAGAGAGAGGGAAAGAAAGAGAGAGATGTTGGTTCAATGTTATAAACATACCATCACCACCATCATCCATACATACTTTCAAACTATACAATGCACAAAACGGCACCTTTTAATTTTAATTTAAAATACTCGTACACTCATGATAATTTGGAAGAGCTGGCATACAAATAATACGCAGTTAACGTGATAAGTGCCCAATCCCATGCACACAATAACACTCACACTCATATCGATACGGGTACCATACCACATGCTTTACACTTGCTCAAACAATAACCTCAAGGCATAAAACGTAAATATGATTATTTACTGTGAAGCGCGCGCATACAGACACATTGAATTCAACTTACAAAGAGAAGCGAGATTTAATGTGATTTCGTTATTTATGAGGTGTAAATAAAAGCGCGTAACAAATAGTTGAAAAAAAAAACAACAACAAAAAACACCCATATACACAATAAACGAAAAATTCATTGAACGCATAAAGTATTGATGGCTGCTGATATTTTTCTACACATAATGGTTCTTGACTTGGAACATATATAAAAGCTTTAGCAGAGATAGCCTGCTGTACAGACTTTGTAAAGATTTATTCATAACAATGTTTTAATTGTTAGGAAAATTACCAAATGAATGGAAGAGATTTTAATAATTATTAAAATTGAATAAGACGGCTATGTTAAGGTCTGTTACTTAGAAGTAGTACACACATTGAACTGATGATGAAAGAATTCTCCTAATAACCATGCCAACCTTGCAGATAAAAACTCTAATAACTACAATAACTTGCCTTGCAAAGAACAGAAAAACAAACACGCCCACAATTTATGGAACAACTTTTTTGAAATGCAAGTCATAAAAGAGATTTTGTAACTTATATATTAAATTGTTTATTAAAAATGAAAATAATTATATATCTGCCACGCCCACAAATATATAAAATTAAATCGTAAAGTTTAAAACCGATTTAGCTTTAAGGCGAGCACTTTAAGTTTGACTCCATGGCTCAAATATTGTAATGTAAAGTGAATTTTATAGATTGTTCTTGTTGTTTTTCTTATTATTTTACAATTTTACAAAAATTCAAACAAATATTGTACATCTCACTTTGTTTGCCATTGGCTATAAATTGTTTGCGAAATTTATAAATGCTTCTAAGTGCTAATTGGTTTCACTCTGGCCTCTTGTGATGGATGTGGATGCCAAGCTGATGTTTTAGAACTTTAGGGAAAAAAATTTTAAAAACCACACACATCACCATATACTGTAGCACTCATAAAATTTCATAAATCAGCGACCAGCTTTTGTTTGCTTTTAGTTACTCGATGGATTTTCAAAGCGCCCAAGAGTAGTAATGGTGATGGTGGTAATGTTGGTGTTGGTAACCACCACCAGTTACCAGTAAAAACATGATATATGACCATATGCTTGGTCACGGTGTCATACATGAAATTCATTAAAAAAAAGCACACAACGCGAAGTGAAAAAAAACCAAAAAAAACTCTGAAAAGCTAAATGGCAACAATGTCAAACCATTATTCATAGTTTGTGTTGAACTCAAACTCCTATCATACATCTTGTTCCATCTATCCATTCATTTATACTTTAAAATATATATAAATATATATATATATATATATTGGATACATATAGTATATAGTAAAAAGTAACAACAACAAATATGGAATAGTTTAACTTGTGAACTATTCATTACAAAAGTACACATATTGTGTATGTGTATGCATAACATGTTCACGTTATGATGACTAAGAGAGAGAGAGACTGAGTAGATAGTATATCTGGAGGAATTCCTTTTCGATTGTGTTGTCGAGTGAAGCATTCTAAGAATTATCTGGTGTTATCTGGTGTCAATATGTGTTAAATAAAAACCATACATCAATATGTATGTAACACATAGAATCTACATATATAAACATATACATATCTGTCCAAACCAGACAATATGAACGTTAACAAAACCAGTAGCAATTTATTAACGTAAACGTGAGGGACTTTTGGAAAGACATAAAATATATATTATATAAAAAAAAAAAACAGAAAAAAAAAATTACGCCAGGTTAAATCGAAAATACACATTTACTCGTATATGCAAAATGTGGCCGTGGCTGGACCATTATATAAAGTATTTATCATTTATTATCTTAAATGATTGAAATCTCTGACAAATAAAATTTTGTTTGTACATTGTAGACGTGTCTAGTGTGTGAAAGAGATATATTTTATATTGTGGGCGTGCCCCTACAACAATTCTTACTCAATTTAAGTAAATTAACGAAATACAGACAGATGGATATCAACAATTAACTATGGATGTCAAATATAAACTTTTCTTTTGCAGAAGGCGGCCACTTGATCCAAATTGAGAGTTGGTCTAATGCCAAAGTTGTCACAATGAACGTTTAAGAACATATACATTAATGTCAAAGCCTCAACGGCACTGTTATTGTTACTGTAATTGTCGGTCATGCCCATTTAAACTTTTTTACTATTTTTAATTTTTTATAAAAAAATTCCTTCAATATTTTAAACAATTGATCCCTTTATTGAAAACTAAGCTCTTTTGCATTCTTTTGTGCCTTTCATAATGAAGAACTTTTTTATGTATCTTCTCCAACCCAAAAGATATACTATCTCAGCCAAAAATGGATATTGCACTCACTGCACCATAAATAGTATTTGTTAATGCTTCAGTTAATGTCGTTGATGATTTTTTGTTTTTGTTATTATTACAATTGTTATTGTTGTTTTGTACCACATTTTTGCCAACAACTGTCACATAAAAATATTTACGACCATAATCAGCACAAAAAAGCAAGAAATACTATTGAATTTACATTTTTCAATGATACCAGAAGCAGCAAGACAAAGATACAGATTGAGAGAGGGAAAGAGAGAGAGAGAGAGAAAGCATTTTTGTCTTTTTCTTTCATATAATTGAACTAAACAACATTTAACTTTAGAATGAATATTCATTGAACTATTTGTTTTATAAAAGTAGAAAAACACACATATACACACACTCTCAAAGCTTCATCTGGCAACTGTAAATAATGAATTCTCTCATTTTCAAAAAAGTTGAACAAAAAATAAAATAAACACACACACACATATATATGTATATATAAATGCTTAACACATTACAATGCAAACTATTTTTTTTTTAAGGAACAAAAGCAACAACAACAGTTTCGTGTAGATACAAATGTAAAGCAAATGAAATTTATTCGACATATCCGTGAGCCCATTATAGCAAAGTTTCATTATACATTGTATACAAATGCACACATACACACACGCACAGTAACAACCAATCCCAACAGCCAACTCCTTTAACTAAAGCAGTTCTTAGGCGGTATTGGAGAGATAAAGAGTGAAAGAGATCGTTTACTTGAAATATATGTGTAAAGATGTAGTAATTCTAAGAAGAAGAAGAAAAATACATATATTTATTCATATACGTAGATGCGTATATGTTTATTCGAGGTAAAGGATATAGTAACATGACTTTAGGGTATACAAAGTTGCAACACACAGAAGTGGGCGTCACTGGTATTTATATGTTTTTAATCAGCATCAAAATCTATATTAACTAATCCAACTATATCTGTTCGGGTGTACATATCTCTGTAAGTCATTCTTGCCTCGGTCTTAAAAATTTATCATATTATAAAATAATTTAATAATAATAACAAGTTAATATTTAAAAAAGGCGGTCACGCCTACAATCGATAAAAATTCTCTCACAATTATAAATCTACAAAGTTTATATATGTAATTTTTTAAAATATCTGTCTTATTGGAGTGTAAAAAAAAGGGACGGTATTGGATAAAAGATACGCCCATAAATTATAAAAACATCTTTTTAGGTGTAAAACTTCATATTGAAGTTAATAAATACCTAGCTAAGCATAATTATGTCAACATCCACAACGGTATGTATGGAGGGGTACTTATATGCATAAAGAGAAACACCTATTAAGCAATAGCGTGTTAAATAATAATTTGAAAATAATTTGAATCGCGTAAAGTGATTTATATAGTGCGCAATGGTACGGTGCGACCGGACGACGGTTCACAACGACCGTTTCATGAATTTATACATTGGTCGGTGGGACTTTCGTCCGTTTGTAACGCCATTTTTCAGCCAAAAAGTTTACTCAAATAAACAATTAAATATAAAGTTATATTTATAATAGTTGAAATTTATTTGACTTATATAAGATTTATAAAAAATTATAAAAAAAAAATACAAAATAATGTAATCAATATATATAACAAAAGCTATTAATTAATATATATAAAAATTTAAAATATAAATAAAAACAATTATTAACAAGTAAGTACAGGAGAATTTCTTTTTTTTAATTTTATCGTATACGCAAAAAGTTGCTTATTATATAAATATTTGAACGAATAAAAAAACCTTCTATTTTCTACCCACCTTAATTTAAAATTTCTTATTTGAAAAACTTCATTTTGATGTAAAAAGCTGCTGGTGCTGGTGGTGGTGGTGGTGGGTTTATAAAATTTTTGGCCTGAAGCCAACTGTAACATTTTTTTCTACAATATTTTTTTATTGAACATATTGATGTTTACTTGATTTGACTTTGTTTGTTTTTGTATTTGTGTTTTATTTATTTGTATTTGTATTTGTATTGTATTGTATATTTGTAGTATTGCCATTGACTAGGGGATTTATTATTATTATTATTATTTATTACAATTATTATTTATTTTATGTAAATGTAGATTTATTGCACTGGTTAATTGCTTGTTGTCATGGTGCTTTTAAAAATTTGTTCTAGCTCTTATGTAATATACATGTATATATATATATATATATATAAATCGAGTCCTTACATATAATTTTATGTATGAATATGTGTATGTGTGTATATTTGTTCATTTAATTAATATTTAATTTACATAAAATATTTATTTAGAGCTGCCTAAAGTAACAGTTGCTTCCAAACTGTAAATATTTTATATATGTAAATAATAAAACAAAAACTTTTCAAAATTGTTTTGTGTACCCTACACTACTTTTAGTGAAACTTCTCAAGGGAAGCTTACCTTTCATTGTACCAATCAAAGCAGAATGATTTTCTACAATGATTTGAAAATGTCCATGTGTCTGTCTTTTTTTTTGTACACTTATATTTAATTTTCAAGCTGTAGTTTTTGAGTTATTTCGATAAAAATTTGTTACAAAAACATATCTTAAGATAGATCTTCATTAAAAAAAAGTTATAAATTAAACCATTTTTAGAGTATGCCTTGCCCACGGAAAGCTTAATTTTGAAAAGTCTTTATATGACAAAAAATCGTATATGGTAAGATTTTTATACCCAACGATTTAATACCCTGTAGCCCTACATTAAACTATAATTAGTTTAGATATAGCAGTAAACGCGACCTATTATCATATAAGTCACTTCGGGAAATTTCATTTTTAATGGAAAAGAGTTCTAAACATAGTTCGATCGTTTCCAAATTTGGCACAACTAATTATTACCCCACTTAACGATACTTCATCAAATTTAGCTAACATATATTAAGAATTACAAATTTTCGCTTTAGAACTTCTTTTATATAAAAGTATCGTATATGGGGAGAGGTTCTAAAAATGGTCCATTTCAGTCTATTTCATCGCTCTATTATAAAAAATGTGACCTGTAGCTTGCGTACAAACTTACATGAATAGACAGCCATACAGACGGATTTAGTTCAGAAAGTGATTCTGAATCGATCTGTATAATTAAAGGTAGGCATGATATTTGCCGTTTAGTAGTTACAAATTTCAAATACCCTTTACCACAAGTACCATCACTTGCAGGGTATAAAAACTTAAATGTAAACTGAAGGAAAACTTGTTAATCTTCATAAGGTAATTTATCTAACTAATCTATTTAATCTAATTATATTTTCTATAACTAGAATAGTTATTCCTTAATATATATAAAAAATCTCATAATTTTTACTTTAGGATATAAATAATTCTACACGTGGTGTTGTCGTTACAACGGCGATATCTTTGGCATTAGAAGTGGGCGATGAACTGCAATGTTGTTGTTGCTGCTGCTGCTTTACAGCATTGCCCATATCTGATTCCGTTGAGTGATGATTATGATCGTTATGTAAATGATGCTTATCTATTGTTATCGGTACTGTTGTTGTAGTTGGTGTGAACAGCATTTTATTATTGCTAGTTAAACAAACATTGAGTACAGCTGATGGTGCATTATCTTTTGTTACTATAGCCGGCATTTGATGAGATCTGATATTGTTATTATTATTATTATTATCATTATTATTATTATTATTAATTGTTGTTGTTGTTGCAACATTTAATTTATGATATGTTGGTGATGTAGGCATAAAATGTTTTGGTCCCATTAACGGTATAACTGCTGCTGCTGGTGGTGGTGGTGGTGGTGGTTTGTGAGAAGTCATCATAACGGTGCCACCATTAACGGGCGATATTGCTAAAGCGGATCGTTGTTGACTATTAAAATTGGTGGGTGCTGGTATAGCAGCTATATAATCTAAAGCATACTGTACGATATATGAAAATATATTTTATATTTTTCCATATCAAATAAAATTAATGTTATTCAAAAGTCTCTTGTATCAAAATCAAAATTGAACTGAGACAAACTAGAAGAAATGATTCATAAATTTTAATCACACATTATTGAATATTTAATATACAATGCATGTATATATTTAAAAAGGCGGCCTCAAAATAACTAACAAGCGTTTCCTTCAAAACCACTTTATATGGATATCCAATAAAAAGTGTTAGGTGTTGACGAGTTGGATGCGTTAAGCTTACTTTAATCGTTCTAAAATCAATAAAGCTAACGTCACAAAATGGCGGTTTCTCGATATCTTTACAAAATATTTGGTATGTACATGACTTGATTAGTAGATTATGATAATTTTCGTCATTCTAACATCGACATGGCAGCTGTTTTAAGATAATCGATTAACAATTTTTTCATAATTTATTTAATATGAGTAACAAATGAGAGGAAGGTCTACAGGTCTAAATCTATTTTTTATATGAATTAAAAATGAAAAGTATATAGAATACTTTACCTACCATAGGATGCGGATGATGTGTACCAGTTAATTGCGCTGGAGATTGGTGCGTAGTTCGATTTAGATAAGTTGAATTTGGTGAAACGGGTGGACTTGGATAGGGCCAATATACCAAGGATGGTGTATAGTAAGCGGCTGTCGCATTATGATGGTGATGATGATGATGATGGTGTTGGCCAGATGAATGCGTGGGCTGGGTAGGATAATGATGAGGTGAAGGCGGTGGTGGCGGGCTAGCTAATAAAGATGCTGTCGGAACAAAAGTCGCCAAGGCAGCAAAAGGATTAGCAATAATAGATGAACCTAAGAAAGTAAAAAATTAATTAATTAATATAAAATATTTATAATAATTACAAAATATAAAAAATTTGCGCATTTATTGAAAATAATTAATTAGTTTTTTTTATCACTTTAGATAATAAGAAAAAATATTCTTTTTTAATATAAGTAAGAAGATGTTAGAGGGAGGGGGAAGAGAAGAAAGTACAAACACCAAAATATAGTTTATTAATTAAAGAAAATTTTAACAAATATATCAAAAAGCACTCACCGCTATAATAACGTTAAACATAATACCAATGCTCTCTCTCTAACATTATACACTAAACATTGAAAATTTTATTCACTTTTATTTAAAATTGTAATTACCATTAAACCTCTTACCATGGATTTTGTAAATTGGATGCATTTGTTTTGGGCGAAAATGTTTATTCTTTTGTTTTTGATTTTGTTTTAATATGCCACCAGCACCATAAGACACCCCACACAAATACAAAAATTGTACGCGCAACTTAAATACTTTATCTAAATTATAGCGAAGATTTTGATTAAGAATTTTTTTTTTTTTTGATTTGTTGTTTTTTGTTTAAACAAAGCATAACATGTTGAAATTGTTTTCCATTAATCAGTAACTAATGTTTAGGAATATAATTTATATGTATGAGAGTTTATTTTTTAATAAATAGACTGTAGATTATATGTAAACATAAGATGGGAAATATTCTCAATCATCAAAAGCTGTCCATTTATGTATGTATGTCCGTGTGTCCATCTGTTGTGGGCACTCTAACGTTCGTAAATTGTGAAATCTTGAGCTAAAATTGTATACATATACCTCTAGTTTCTGAAAACAGATTTAAATTGAGCAAAATCGGTTGAAAGTTACGCCCACAATCGATGAAAAGCTATTTATCTGCCACAAAAATTAAACTATGAAGTTGAAATTTGACATATTTACTTTTAATTACTCCAGTGAAGAGCCAAAAATGGACATGGTCGAATAATAAATACGTCCGCAATGTACATAAAGCCGTATTCAAAGTATAATTCGACTTTCAACACTCGACATACAATAAAAGGCCTAGTCATGTACCTGCCATGCCCACTATATTTATGTAATTTGTTTATTTGTTTAATTTTATTTTTGACATAATCCACAGTTTATTTATAAGACGCCAGATCATACTCTATCCCATGAATTAAATACAATTTATACGTGTGGTATGCACGATCCTATGAAATTAACTTTTGAAAACCCCTTTTTAAAGAGTTAGCAGTTAACTAAGAGAATGAGAGAGACAGAGTTGAGTACAAAAAGTTGCTAAAAAAAAAATTGTTAAAAAAAACGATTAATATAAACACAAGGCTAAAAATTTAATATCCACAGCTCCACCAACAACAAGAACAACAACACACAGTTCAGAGTGCTTTATTTAAATCCATTCCACCATTATTATCAAAGTTTCACTGTTCTGAAATTATACGACTCCAAAAATAAAATCAATTGTGTTCATTTTTTTCTATTAATTAATAGTGAAAAAGAATATATATAAAATTTCAATACATATACAAACAATGAATATAATGCATATTTATATCATGTGTATGTACTTAGCTTATACACAAACCATTTAAGCCACGCTATTAAGACCCATCATCAGTTGTGTCGCTCTCCGATGAATTATATAAAGACAATACACACACATACAAATACAACAACACATAACAATTAGAAGTATAATAATAATAAGTCTCTAATCCATTAAATTAAAAAAAAGCCACCTCTTCTCCAAACGCACCACGCTTACAATCTAATGAAGACTTTTGTTAATAAAATTACCCACAATACTAAAATAAACATCACGTTTAAAGATATTTTCGCTCTTCTTCTTCTTCTTTTTTTACTAACGGTTATAATAAAAATTACTTCCCAGTCGTTCATTTACACGATAATTAAAATGAAAATGTCGTATAAGTGTTTAGACTGAGCAACTGGTAGTAGGGCAAAAGAGATAGAAATAGAAAGTATATGATAGAAAAGAAAATAGAGAGAGAGAGAGAAAGAAATAGAGAGCGTTTTACAATTAAGACAATTATGATAATTAATCAAAAGAAGAACTCTTTGTAAGAATAATGTACAAAAAATGTTAATTAATGCGAATTTTATTTATCCTCTATAAAAAAAATGAATATATATCAATCAATCATTGTATAGTGTAGATATATAGATAATTATCTGGAGCAAATCATATATTATTTAAGACTATTGTTAGTGCTATCCATTATAATATATAATTTTATATTGTTGTTGTAGATAAAAATATATAAATTGTATAAAATTATTGTATATGTGGTAATAGTATACTCAAAAGTTGTCATATGCAATAATAATAATAAAATTATGAAAATTGAAAAATTGTTAAATTTATTTAATTAATCACGCCTCAACCGTCTCAATGCAAATGAAAAGTTTTTGTCATTTAACAAAACGTCTCAAGTACTCTTCTTTTCAATTGTAAATACTCTTTCACTGAAGATTTTAATTATAATTTGAAAAATATATCTTAATTGCTATAAATATATATGCTGGTGGTGGTTAGTCACAAAATTATACTGAATTATACATTTTAATATCAATATTTAATACCATCAATATGTGGAGAATGTAAAATATTAATTAATAATATAAATTTGGCAAAATCGCTTAACAGCCACACCGACAAACAACAAAAATCTATTTATCTCTCACAAAAACTAAGCCAAATAAAATTGGCATTTGTAATACCCCATTCATTGATTTGCCAAAAATTGGCATGATTATATACCAGACACACCCACAATTTATGTAATCGTGTAGCTGCCACGCCCACAGTTTGAAAGAACATGTGTTTGGCCAAGCTAAATATAGTTTTTTACTTGTTTTTTTGTAAATTTTGTATCTTTTTTTTTATACTCAATATTATATGTGTATACATATATTCAAAATGGCGGCCGCCTCCACCAATTAGCAATTTCTTCAAAATACATTTGATATATGTATCCAATAAAAGTTCTCGACGAGTAGAATGTATTAAATTTAAAATGGCGAACTCTCCAAAATGCCGCATTACCTATTTTTTCTTGATATATATATGATAGATATAAAATTAAAAGGCTTATTGGGTGGAATGCTTTAAAATAATAGTTTTTATGCTAAATTTAAAATTGCAACTTAGTTTTTCTTCATTATTTTCTTGATATGAATATCAAATGAAAAGGCTTTACAAGTGGAATGTGACAAGCTAAATAATATCGTTTTAAATCTAACATTGTGGCCGCCTTAAAAGAGCGGTTTATCCCATTCAATAAAATACCCTTGACATTGCATCAAATACGACGATATACTTTAAACAAATTAGTTTACATTTAATCCCTTGGGTTATTATAAAAATATTTTACGTCAAGTAAAAGAGTACATGGACAGACTGGCAGACATATGTACACCATTTTTAACGAATTCAATTACGTATTTTTTACGTTCACCACAATTGATTTCTGGATAATAATAATAATAAAAAATATAAAATTATTAAATATTATATTAATAAATGATATTGTTAAAAAAAAAAATGAAAATATGATTCTGTGATTAACACCACCCTCTCTAATATATTATATATGTAAATATAAGTTTCCACCAAAAACCAAAACCATTTCAAATCGCTTTCCAGATTTCCACTTTCTACGATTCCGCACATTAACTAAGCTTTGCTCAATATCACTACGGTTTTATTATCAAATTAGAAACTTATTACCTTAGAAGAAATTGCACTTGAATTACTTTTAATGGTGAAGTACATAAAC
This sequence comes from Ornithomya fringillina, assembly GCA_963978525.1. Classification (NCBI taxonomy): domain Eukaryota; kingdom Metazoa; phylum Arthropoda; class Insecta; order Diptera; family Hippoboscidae; genus Ornithomya; species Ornithomya fringillina. Next base: position 20,494,666 of record OZ021694.1, on the reverse strand, counting down.
ATTTATATTATTGAGCTCTGTTGAAACCTCACCATTAAGTACAGTGCTTGGTTAATGTGTTATAATTAACATTCATAAAATTTAAGACGCTTAAATTATACTAGATTTAGATTCTAGATGAAACCTTTTTCTAAAATGAACGATTAATTGGTTTAGAGCAGATTTTTTTACCAGGTGTTTAAAAAATTATTATATATATTTTTTTTATAATTAAAATTAATTTAATTGTTTGTTCCCTTATGGTTTATATATATTATATATCAATATATTTATATGCCAGTAAAAATGTATATATATAAAAAACTTAATGATAGTAAAAACATTTTGAATATATAGAGTTGTTAACCCACAATGATGAGGGTGTAAAGAAAGTATTTTGTGTTGGAATGTGTAAAAAAATGTTGCTTCGTAAACATTTTCTAATAAAATGGGGCCGCCCCGCTCACTCAAGCGATAAACGTTTTCATTTGTAATTTCCTAATGTAGCTGCCATTCCAATAAGAAAAATGTAGCTTAATAGTCAAATATGTGATGCCTTCCAACTTCGGATAACTTTTAGAAATTTTCAATAAAAAATAAATAAAAAATTATTGCTGGAAGTTACAAAATTTACGCTCGTCTTATTTTTTTTAAATCGGAAAATTTTTTACCAAATCGAGTATATACGGACCAGGCTAGTGTATCTCCAGACTACTTTCGAATATCTAATATTAATAAAATGTTTCCAATTAACAATTAGAGGCCTGGATTGTAAAACGAATAAAAATTAGCTGGCGAACGGGTCAAAGCTCTCTTGGCAGCACTGGCGGCTGCACTAGCATCATGTTGAAATGCATTCTCATAAGTACGTTTCATAGATTGAGGCAAAGTAGCAGCGGACATATTGCCACCAGAGCTAATTTGCATGCCTGTGGCAGGGGTTGGGGACGGTATTAAACCCGCAAATTGATAATTCGGTTCGGTCATAAAACTTAAGGGTATTGGTTGAAAATATGGACGTGGCATAAACAGAAATGGAGAGTGTGCCGTGGGCCCAGCAGCGGTTGCTGCAGCCGGTTGCATAAACAACGGACTCATATTGGCGTACAAGGATTGCTGCTGTTGTTCAGCAGCAGCTGCTGCCTGCTGGCGTGCCAATAAATTTTGTTGAGCTATAAATTGAGCTTGCTGTTGAGCTATGAGGGCGGAATTGGCAGCCGCAACGGCTGCAGCAGCAGCTGTACTGGCATTAGGAGGTGGTGGCAAGGACAGATTAAAAGGAAATGGCATAGCAGCTGGAGGGCTTACAGTTGAAGCTGCTGTGGCTGGTCGTATTTGTAATTGAGCGGACGGAGACGAGGCCAAAGCTGCTGCTACAGCTGCCGATTGGGTCAAAGATGGATGATGTGCTATGGATGTGGTTGGTACAGTACCAGCTGTCATAAAAGTTGGTATAGTACCTGAAGTGCCTGCAGTTCGGCTCTGTTGCCCCAAACCGGACATAGCGACATGACGTTGTTGGGTGTGTGAGAGGGCGGCTACAGCAGCTGCCATTGCTGGCGTTGCTACCGTTTGCAATGCATGATTTTGAGCTTGCACTTGAGCTTGAGTATGATGATGGTGAGTGTGGTGTGGTGCATGAACATGAGTGTGATGTGCATGCGGCGCATGTGTACTTATAGTTTGTGCATTGGACGGCTGCTGTTGTTGTTGTGTTAACATACCCGGTGATAATAAGGCAGCCGGCTGTTGTTTGGTGCTGGACAAATGTGTATGAGAATGGCCGTGACTGACGACCGGTGACTGTATGCCACCATTTAAAACATTATTCATATCATCACCCGAACATTGAAAAACTTCAATATAACGGTATTTTTTACCAAAAACCATAAACTGATGATGTTTACGTTGAGCACATAAACGGGCCGAATCTTCAGAATCCATTTGTATAAAAGCCTCACCACTGGGATGCCCCTACAGATGAATACGAGTAAATTGAAAAAAATAATTTAAATAATTTATTAAAAAAAAAAAAAACAAGTGCAAATGTTATAGTCGGTCAAGCTCGACCATTTAGCTTAAGCACAAATTCACAAAGACAGGCGGACACACGGACATGGGTAAATCGATTTTGATTCTGAATCTAAAGCGATTGATATAATTGAAGGTGGGTGTGTGGCATTTGCCAATACACTTTTTGCCACAAGTGCTGCAGGGTATAAAAAATATAATTTACCTGAGCATTAATAACCATATGAACACCTTGATAGATGATATGTTTGGCAAAATCATCTAAAAAGTGTAGAATATGTTCCACCATAGCTTCATAAGGCAATCCACGTAAACGTATACAATTTTTGGTGGTACCCGAAGTAATCAGATGCTAAGGATTAGAGTCAACAAAAATTGTTTACATTACCATATTTACTCTATTGAAAAATCGTTGCCTTACCTGTGGCAATAAAGATAACTGCATCGGTGGCAATTGTGCTATCAATGGTGGCTGATTATTTGGCTCATATGTTTTCGGATCTAAAGATCTGTTAAGTACTTGCTGAACTTCGGCTGTTGTAGAACGGAACAATTCTATATAACGTTGACCTATGGATTCACGATGTTTAGCCAAAGCTTTGGGAGCGTCTGTATCGTTGGCAAACAATACAAAAGCATCACCAGTCGCACGTCCATCAGGTTTCTTAACGAACAGTACACCCTCGGTTCCATCCAAAATTTGGCAAGGATTTTCACCAGCATTGAAAAAATCCAACTGTATTTAATAAAAAAAAAAAACATTATAAAAAATTTCTTGGTGTTATATTAAAATTGTTTTTATATATTTACCACTTGTTTGGCAGTGCAATCATACGGCAAGCCACGCATTCGTATTATAACTTGAGCTCCCTTTGACAGAAAGGCCAATGCCTCATTGGAGGCACCACCTGCTACCGAAAGGAAATCTTCACCGGTAGCCCGGTACACTTCTATGTACCGATTGCCGATGTGATGCTTGTGACGTTTTAAAGCCATGTCACGGTGTTCTTGTGATATGAAACGTATCAAAGCTTCACCGTTACGACGTCCCAAGGGTGAAAGACACAGGGCAACACCACCTCTATAAGTTAAAGAATAATAATTGTAATAATAACAGCAAACCTTTAAAGTAAACTTACAAATAATCTATTCCAGGAATTTCAATACAATTTGAAACCTAACACTTGGTCTCATAAACAAATGAATTTTTATAATCCCCACATAAAATGAAGGTATACTAAGTTTGGCATACCATTTAAAATACCCAGACGTCGACAATAGAGATCCAAAGTAAATCTATTCTTGATAAAAATAAAAAATTGAATCGATCTAGACAGCTAGGTTGTCCATGAGTCTAGACTTCTTTACTACATACTTTTGCACGCAGAACGCTATTTAAATTGGAAAAAATCGGTCAGGGGCTACGCCCACAAGCATCTGCTTCATAACTTGATCTATTAAGTTGGAATTTGGTACACATTTAAAATTACCTCATTCATTGATTTGCCAAAAATAAGCGTGGTCGCAGACACGCCCATAATTTACGAAAAATGCTCATACAACTTAGCCTGCCACGCCAACTTTTTTTATATCACTGTGGAGGGTATTTAAGATTTCACTTAAACCAAATTTAGTTTTATGACTTGTTTTCTTTTAAATAACAAAAAACTAATGTAAACTAAACACAATATCTCTCAAACAAAACCTTACCCATACGTACAAAAAAAAATGTTTTTCATATATCGATTAGTTGATAAGCATTAAGTATTGAAGTATTGAATGGTGAGTGTGTGTATATTAGTATCAATTGTGTATCATCATCTTACACAAAACGTTCAAGTCTCTTATCAGTGCGTAAGAGACCTAAGTTCATTATTTGTTGTTTTTTTCGTCATACAAATAAACACAAATTTTTTACTAAATCAATATTTAATATAAATACATTTTAACGAACAAAATATATATGAAAAAATATTCTATAATAAAATATATTTATATTGAATACTCTTGTGAAGCGAATGGTTATAAGAAAATTTTTAATTAAGTTAGTAACAAGATCCTCCATCGTATCCAAATCACTTTTGTAAACTTTCATCATTATGTCTGTCTGTCCACTTAATTTGTATAATAAATCAGTTTCAAATATTTGGCGGTATAGATCAGTAGTCGGCAACCTGGGCATTAATTTTTATTAATGATCTAGAGATTTTTGATTGTTTTTAATAAAAATTGTTTTCATCTTGGTCATTATAAAGTTTTATTTTCAAATATTTTTTAATTTATTTTGAGAGTACATTGGTGGCAACATTAATATTTAAAATATTATTTTTTTCTTATCTCTACAATGACTACGAAATTAAAATTTTTCTATAGATCTAGAAAATTTGGTTGAAAAAAGGTTGCCGACCGCTGCTATATATATAACTTCTAAATGGCTAAAAAGGGACCTTTTTCTAAATCGCTGCAAGTATGCCTACCTGTCCATTTGTCTGTCCCTATAATTTTGTATTCCACTTAAACATGACAAATTTAAAATATTTTGATATTGAGCCTTAGGGACACATTATTGAAAAAGGATTAATAACTTCAAGTACCCCCAATGCTTTCATTCTTCTTTCATTCATTTCATTCTTACTTACTTGGCTACGTTTAGACCACGAAAAAATTTCGCTATATCCTGATCACTGCTTTGCCACGGTAAACCACGAGCTCTCACAATACAATTGCCATCAATTTCGTCATCGATTGAGCTATTGTGGGGATTATTGAAATAAAAACAAACAAAAAAAATGAAAATACTTTAAAATTTGTTTTCATTCGTCTAACAAGACATTTCTGTTATTTTGTGTATTCATTGTTTTACCAATTTTGTTGTTGTTGTTTATTTTTTCATTATTATTTAAATTACACACACTAAAAATGTGCTGAAGTTAGCTAAAATCCCATTAATCTCATATTCAGACAATTTATGTATAAGCACTGATCTCAGCTTATTTTACAAAAACAGTCTATAGACACTGACGAACACATTTGTTATCGTTCGAATTAATATTTGTATTAATAAATAAAATTACTTCTCTTCAAATTATGTACACAATTTATTTTTTATTGAACTTTTTATTAATTTTTTTTTTTTTTATATATTATTTTTTCATTTAATATTTCTTTATTATTATATATAGAGCACAATTATCTTTTAACGACTTTCATTTCACAAACTTAAGAATCTACTGTCAAATCAATTCGAATTGTCTTGAAATTAAAGCGAAGCATGTTCTATGCATATTTATTTTTTTCCCGAAATCGAAATCAACTCAAACGCAAGAGTAAATAAAATATTGTATTTATCTCTCAGTATCTCTCTCTCTATCTCTGGTATGCCGCCTAGGAGAAACATTCTTGCTTACTGGGACAATGGCTCAATAGGAAAGTACTCAAGTAAGGGATATTTTTTATAACAAAATACTCAGTTGTGTTTAAATATCGATCTAATGATACTGATCTTGATTTTATGTGGATCATTAATATATGTCTACATATTTATATTTCAATAAAATTATGATTGCCACTTGGGACATTCTTACTTACCAAATACCTGGTTCCAAAATCATATTAACCGTTTCATTTGCCGTAAATTTGTGACCTAAATAATATATAAAATAGATTTTAATTTAATTTTGATTTAAATTTTAATTTAAATATTAAAAATATATGTACAGAATTTTAATTTCTTAATAGTTAAATTTTATGGCAGATAAATAGATTTTTGACGATTGTGGGTGTGGCTCTTGACCGATTGCGCCCATTTTAAATAGCGATCTAGGTGCAAAAACTAACCGGATCTAAGTTTACTATTTTTTACCAAATTTTATTATGTCACTTATTGTGAGTAATTTTAAACCTGATTTAAATTTTTTTCTTCATGCACTAATATGCAAACTGTTTAGACATATCTTACCCAATTTAAGTAAATGTTGTATAACATTCACCATATCCCGGCATTCCCGCATATAAAACTCATTGTCACTTGTACTAGTAATGTTTAGATCTAGAAAAAAAAGGAGAAAGTTTAGATAAATTTGTACAATAATAAATATAATATAAAAATACCTTTAATTATTGCATCTATACTTTGTGGCATCAGTGTGGTTGGCATTTGTAGCATTTTCGGTATATCTCTAACGGCCACTAAAGCACGCGACATATCACCATTTTTAAAATTATTATACTCCTTGCGCAAATCAGAGAAGTTATTATAATACGATGGTAAGTCAAACTCTTTAACGCAAGCTTCTCGATGTAAACATTGGCGCAAGGGCAGTTGGCCATCGGTAATGATCTTAAATTCAGTATCTCTCAACGCTAAATCCAGCAAATATTCATCAAACTGTATATATAAAAATAAAAATAACGTCAACAATTAAAGAATATTTTATATATACTTAGATTAGATTTATTCCTATATAGTATACAATAATTTTATCATAATCAAGAGAGTGAGAGGCTTAGTTAGTCGTAGTAGTTCACACTGGTTAAATGTTTGACGACAAAACGGTCTTATTGACGTAACATTTCGTAATAAATAATGTCATAATATGCATATTTATTAAAAACTTAATATAGTATCGGTAGGGAAATACATATGACGCTAAAATCAATTATTATATAAAATCTAAACAAACTTCTGTTTTACCTTGCCGCAAAAAGTATATTAAGTTTGTGGTGATATTTGTAATTATCACATCCACCTTCTATTATAACCATTTCTGTCAGTGTATCTCCATGTAAATTTGTGCTTAAGCTACAAATCGCATTTTTTGAGAAATTTCAATAAAATTTGTTACAAAAACATTTATTAGCCCAAAAAAGAACCCTATTGAAAATGGACCAAATATGATTTAATTCTTTTAGAACACCTCACCACTTTATGTGGCAAAAAATCTTAAATCTTAATTTTTTTTGACAAAATATGGAGGAGAATAGTTAATTAGCTTAATAATTTGCTGCACCAAATTTCAACCCGATTAAATCCTTTTTAGAACCCTTGCATGGGAATGCCTGGCATTTGTAGCATAATTTGTGGAACTAAGTGGTGTAGGGTATTAAATGGTCGAGCTTGAATCGTTTAATTGTTCTAAAAAAGTTTATCATACAAGAATTCCCTGTGTAATCTTAATAATAAATCTTTTATCAGATCTCACCTCTGCAATGGCCTCTTGAAGTGGCTTGCCAACGGTCATAGCTAAAGCAATCGGTGGTAATTCATTATGATCGCCATTTGGTGATACTTCATTCGTTATATTATTATTACTAATCAATATATTGTTATTATTGTTGTTAATGTTGCTGCTGCCCACAATAGGCGTAGAAGCTGTAAGGTTTGGTGTAACATTATCCAATTTAACAATTGTGCCATTGTTTGTGATGTTATCGTTAATAGTAGTTTGGAGAATGCTACTATTGCTATTAATGTTGCTGTTGTTGTTATTATTATTATTATTGATAATGTTGACAATATTAAAGCCACCATTCACAATATTTTGATTGCTATTAACTGAGGCATCTGATATTGTTGATATTGATGTTGTTGTTGCTATTGTTGTGATGTGAGCAGAAAGTGATGATGGTGGTAGTGGTGGTGGTGTTGATGTAGCAATTTTTGTCGTTGTTGTTGTTGTTACTGATATATCTGACGATGTTGAATTGCAGCGATCTTTAATCAAACCACCATCAGGACGTACTAGTATTTGTTTCGTGCCAATTATCTATAAAATTTCATTTAAAAAAAAAATTAATAAAATTAGACAACTCATCATAAGTAAAGGTTATTAATTTTTTTTCACAAGTATATATATTATATATTATTAATATAACTGGGGGCATGACATGTTCCTTAAGTTTTACACAAATACAAATAAAATTGTGGGCCAATTTTGCCTATTTTTTATAACAGCCCAACAATCAAATTTCAAAGTTTATTGTTAATCAACAGTAGCTGTTACAAACATTTTAACAGAGTAAGCATACCTTAGATTTGAGCAAAGTAGCTCCATAAATTTTTTAATGAAACTACATATATGCCTGTATGGCTCTTGTAGGCAGTACTAAAGTATTTCTAATGCTATGCTGTGTGCCATTGTATGTGGTATTTCTCGCATTAATATGAAAATCATTAGCGATAGTTAATTTACTATGATTGTTATAACTATCTAGTCCACTTGTAACCTGTCTAATTATTTTTTTATTGATAATTTCAGTTAATTAACGTAAACAAACGTAAAGCAGGCACTTTGAGCAATTGAAAAATTTTTCAACATTTTTATTGTATAGTCACCTTGAAGCCAAGGATATACACATATATACTTCGTCAAAAAGGGAAGGAAATTTCCGAGAACCCTACAGAATATTTTGACTCGAATTTATTCACTATAGCTTGTCTGGTGAAACAATTATTACGACCGGAAATTGGGGTAAGTGCTCTTGTAAGTGGGACCACCGATTTAGAATTGCTGTAGTAAATTTACTTCTTTATGAACTTCACCATGATGAATATTATAAACTTGACTGATATTTTAACAATGACAGATCATAAAAAACGTTAAAGTGCGCTCGTATTAAAATGCAAAATTGTCAAGTTTCTGTTGAAGAATCCTTTTCTCTGCCAAAAGAAAAGTAAGTTTCCGAGTTCGCATAGAGGGCACTCCTTCATTTTCGATAACTTCAAATTTATGTGGATTTGTTTATAGTCCTTTATTAGATAATAAAACCATCTCATTAATTCTATTCTAACAGACAAAACTGATGGGTTTATCTCCTAATCTATCCACACTATTTAAATATACGACAATTTTTCTAATCGTAGCAAAAATTGTTTCTTTTTTTCTATTTCTCTATTTGTAACCAATTGCTAAACTATATGGACTTTGATTTGAATTGTTTTACGATTTGTGGCAATATACTAAACCAGTTTCTAATGTCAATTCAGAATACATTTGTATAATCCAATTATATTATACAAAACTGTGCAATAATTTTATACGTATGCACATGTTACGTTAGTTTTTATACCTTCCACATATGATAATGGGTATACTAAGTTGGTCATTCCAATTGCAACATCTAATATAAGTCATTAGAGAACTTTCAAAATTTATATATTCTTTATCAGCATCAAAAACGTAGTCCATCTAGATATGGGTGTCCGTTTGCTGTTGGCACTCTTATGGCCGTAAATTTGGTGATGTTAGGCTAAAATTTTGTACCGCACGTAGATTGTTATATAACTTGGAAAAAATTGGTCAACAACCACGCCCATAATCGACAAAAATATATATATCTGCGACAAGAATTAAGCTATGAAGTTTAAATTTGGTATACTTATTTATAATTATACCTACCATTAATATGACAAAAATGGGCATGGTCGAATAATAGACATACCTATAATTTACAAAAAACTTTATTCTGCATAAAACTCGATTTGTATGTTAACGAAGAATATATTTTCTATTAAAGAGCGTTATGTGGAAGCACTTTGGAGGGTATTTATGATTTGGCCTAAGCGAAATTTGTTATGTTTTTCCTTGTTTCTAATTTGTTTTTAAATATCGAGTGTAATTACTTATGCATGTATGTATTATCTATTATGGGTATGTGTTAATTTTTTTTTATCGTTTTTTTTAAATCTATGTTGGATTGATGCAAATGTTGAAAGGAATAAATTTCACATTTTATCACTCTTTCATGTTCTGAAGCGGTACTGTACTGTATTGTTTATAAATGATAAAGAGAAATGGGAAGAAGAATGCCATTGCTAACTTATTATACTTCTGTAATCACACACATATACATATATGGAAATCATTTCTGTAAAAAATTAAATATTTATGAGCATTTTTTTACGAATGCGTTCATTTTCAATTCGAAACGAAGAAAAAAACAAATCAAAAGAATATGTAAAGGTTAAAACCTGTGTCTTCAATAATCACTTAAAAGCACTGACAGACAGCACAGAAAACGGAACAAGCCTGAAGTACAATAAGTAATTTTGTAATAATGTAAAAAAGGGTAAGAATTAAACAAATCAATATAAAGCTATGTTTATTATTAATTAAAAAGCGAAAATTTTAGATTATAATAGTCCACTAATCAAATCCTTTCATTTAATACCCATATCGAAAAAGTTTTAATGATAATGATAATCCACGATTTTGTAACTTGTATTACATTTGATTTGAAATGATGTTTATTCGTTTTTCGCATAATGCTTTTTAATACTTCTCATTTGATACCCATATCAATAGGGTCTTAAGAAAAATGTAAAACCATCCTTTTTGTGGCGGCCGCCTTATGACATTTCAAATGTTGACAATTAGCGTAATGTATTCTACTTGTCATGCCCTTCCATTTGGTGCTCATATTGTATTAAATAGATTGTGATGTAATAAAAAGTCCGCCATTTTGAAACGGATACCATATTAGTTTTGCTAATATAATAATAATATTGCTTAGCTGTTTGTATTGCATTAGTCAAACCCTTACATTTAATACCCATATCGAAAAGATTGCGAAACATTTGCGAATTTGCCATTAACACAATCTACTCATCAAGACCTTTCATTTGATCAAATAGAAAAAAAGTAAAAAGTCCGCCATCTTAGAGCGGACGCCATATTGTAATTCATATAATGTTGCTTAACGGTTTGTATGTTATACTACTTGTTAAGCCTTTTATATATTTGACACCTATATCAAATAAATGGACGAAAAAATCGCAATTCGCCATTTTGAGAAAGTGTCCATTTTGAATGTTTTGAAAATATTGTTCTGCCAAATGCCAAAAGTTCGTCCTGTGTACTTTATACTCATTCAAAACCTATTGTCAATCAATATTTATTAATAAATTATTTTGTTTTCAAAAAGTTTATGCGATCATCATATGATGATGGTTGAAACTAGTTGTCTGTTAATGAACGAAGATTTATAAAAATTTTGTTATCCACGACGATGTTATTATTATTTCATGATTATTGTACAAATACAATGCACGCATATAATATAAACTTTAACGCATTTTTCATATGTAAACTTAAACAGACACATTTTTTTACAAAAGTATTATTTAAACTCAGATATTGCGTGCGAGTAATTGCCGTTTATTGTTTGCCAAATGACAATCTTATGTACACATGCGTATATCAGTGTCGGAAACCTCGTTTTTTAATATTTTTGTATTAAAATATTTATAAAATGTAGACTTAACAGCGATACATAAATGATGAATGAAATTGATTTTTGATTTTAATTTTGTTTTTTTTTATTACTTTTTAGATTATTTATCAATCACACTATAATAAAAATCGTGCTGCGTGCGATTATGAAAAATTATGCTACACTTAAATTTAAATTAAAAGCTGAGGAGGAGATTACACCTTTAACGCGTAAAATACATAAATCATATAATTTTTTAAACATTAGTTACAGGTAATAAAATAATGAAACTCTCACATGTAGGGGATTACGAACGCTTTAATAATTTGCATTTTATTTTTATAACCTTCACATAACATGGTGGAGCTTATTAAGTTTGTCATTCCATTTGGAATACCCAGCAAGAAACATCAGAGGCTCTAGAACGCATATGTTTTCTTGATCAGCTTCAAACTGAGTTGATCTAGACATGCATGTCTGTCTCTTGTTGACACTCTCTTTGTACTGCACGTAGAACTCTACTAAAATTTGTCAAAATCACTAACTAGCCACGCCCTCAATCAATAAAAATGCCAATAATCTGCCAAAAAAAATTTACCTATGAAATTACCACATCGGACTTGCAATTTCAAATGTAATACATACATAAAGGGCGTAATCATGGACATGCCACACCCTTCATTTATATGTAGATGTACAGGGTATTTAAGATTCGGTTTAAGCCAAAATTTACTTTTTTCATTTGTTTCTAGCTGCTTTGTTAATATTTAAAATATTTCTGAGAACATCCTACAAAAATTTTACGTAAATATTTATCATAATATTTTTAGTAATATTTACTATAAACGTACAAAGACAACAAAATATTCCTAATTAACTATAAACTATAATTAGTTGCAGTTAAAGCCGATTTTTATGATCTACAACATTTATAGTACGTGGGTATATTAAATTTTTAGAGATGCTTAGAAAGCGATTTAAAGTCTTTCTTCCATTTTTTTATCATATAGATCAATATAATCATTTTATTCAACTGCCATGTAGCATTGTGTTAATCCCGAAGGATGTTAATTAAAGAGTTTCTTTAAAAAGAAATGTTTAAAAGGAGAAAAAAGCTCGTATATATAAATATTTCCTAATAAACGTTGGTAGATAAGATTTTCTTAAATTGAATTATATGTAGAATCAATCTACCAATTATAATTTTTCAAATGTTGGCTTAACGTGAAATGGTATTAAAGACGAACAATCCTTAATCGACTATAATCGGAATTTCGGGAGAAAAGAGAAGCCTAAAACGGGCTCTAACTGTTGAATATTAGGTCTAATCAGAGTAAGTGGAAATCTAAAAAAATTATGTATAAGATCGATTTCTTTTATGCTTTCTACACTTCTCATCCAATTATAATAAAATTTTACAGAGATGTACTTGATACCTTAATATATAAGAAAAAAGAAAATGTTAAAAACTTCCGAAACATGTCTTGACCAACATAAAAGATATTTTATGCAAAGATATTTCTAATCCAAAGGGTATATATAAGCCTTACAAAATAGTACCATCCTGTTCAAGTACCGAATAATTGTATTTTATAAGCAAGTACTTTTTAACCTATACCACTCGAATAAATTTAGAATCGTAAATATTATTCTCTGACAATTTTCTTAATTACCCTCTGAAAAGTGTACATTAATAATACTTGACATTTTTTTTTAAGTCTTAACAAATATTGGGCGGTTTGGAAGACTCTTATTACGATGAACGATGTCTATGACATAGATTGCAAAGTTTTTGAAAGTATTGAATAATCGAGTGGATGATATGCAAACACTATTCACATGCCAACATGCACAAGTTTTCTTAAACACATACTTAAGCTCGATTATAAAGTGGTGGCCATACGGTTACGTTAGTGTATTAGTTGCAAACAAATAAATACACGCACACACTTGAAACATTTAATTAAAACATTGGTTATGGCAAAATGGAAAAGGGGCGTTAACAATTGGACTTATATGTATATTTGTTTTTTTACAATATAACAATACCACTAATTAAAGATAGGCGGGGTTTATTGTGTGTATTGTTTACTTACTTGACCGGTCGCTGCTTCTAAAATCACATACGCCAATAAAATGATTTCTTTTTCATCACAACCCAAGCCGGGTCCACTTTGTCCACAAGTGGCCACATACAACGACACCAAATGCTCAGCAACCGGCATATCTTTTCTTCAATGGTAGCGATGCTGAATACGGTGATTTTGTCAAACAGCGTCTGAGAAGATTTCTTTTAGCGTTTTAAACATTTATCAGTTAATTGTTAAGCATAAATGAAGGATTTTTTAATCTGATTTTTGTAATCTTTTTGTGGATTTATTTTTCATATATTTATTAATCAGCATAGCTTTGAACTCATTTGGCAATTAGGGCAATTTTTTTTTTAAACATTTACTAAAAAAAATTTATTTTGTTGGCATATGTTTGTGCTGAAATATAAAATTAAATATTATAAAATTATTAATAATGGTATGAATATGAACTAAAATCATCAAAGGACCGATTATCGATTGAAGGTGAGATAAAAAAAATTATATTTTGATATAGAAAAATTCTAGATTACCGAAAACTTTAGAGAACAATTTATTTACTTAATAGTCTTAATGGAATTTTTTAAATAAAAACTGCGCAAGATTCCTTAAAAAATTAATTCTTACTAGTTTTTGTTCAACTGCGAACATATGCTACGACCGATTTTATCCAATTTTATTATCAATCTGTTAACAAAGTTTGGAATCAGTTTTTGCGGTCGGGAATATGTTTACCCCGCAGTCGCACAGACAGACATATATTATGTTAATCAAGAATATATAATTCATAAAGCCTTTGGAAGTTTCTTCTGGGTTTTAGAAACGTTTTGACATAGTCAAAGTAAAAGCAGCCTTTGTATAAAAACCAAATGTGGTTTTATGCAAATCTTGAATACCTGACAACGTTTTATCAAATAGAGTTATATTGTCAATTTTTAAAGTTAGGAAGGGCATGTCATTTGATTAATTTTTATTTTTTTAATAACATAAAAAGAACGATTTCCACATATGGACCTACCGACGGACTAATAGAAACGTGGCTACATGAACATATTTTAACTTAAATATGATTTATAATCCTCTAATATATTTTTTACACCACACACTGTGAAGTATATAAAAATACTTTCACAACAAAGTCTAGGTTAAATTTTAACTCGAATTGTTCAATGGACGTATGGACAATTATGCGATAATGAAGAATAAATACATTTATAAAGTGTTTGAGACGTGTTTTCCAACAAGTGACATACATATTTCAATTAAAAATGTACTATTTTAAATATAAGGATGAATTTGAATGCCATAAAAACATTTTACTTTCTCCATATGATACAATTATTTTGTTCAAATGTTTAATTTTATAATGAAGTGGAATTAATAAAAAAAAATGACTACAATTTAATTAAAGCGACAAAATCCGAGTGTAAATTATATTTAACCAACACTAATACACTGTTATATATTGTACAATTTGTTTAAACTTTGTTTCACATTGAGTGTAAAGTCGTATTATTTAATAATCGTACAAGTTCAGATGTGAGGTTTTATAAGCACTTATTTAAATCATTAAAGGAACGATTATATTAAATGGTAGATAATTATCTTAGATATATAATATAACATCTTCCAATCATATTAAATGAAGTTAAGTTAGATGATGTTATATACGGATTAGGAGGCTGCTATTAAGAAAGTTTTGCGACAAAATTTTATCCTGAATATATATTAATTTGTTCTATATAATGTTTTTTGGCCTAAAAATAATTGGCTGTACATCAAATAATATTTTTAAATATATCTCTTTAGGATGGCTACACCTCTTTGCTTTTTCAATAAAAATCTGAGTCAATTTAATGATGTCTGTATGTCCGCATGTGTTTGAAACGCTTAGGGTTACCATTAGGGTTATTTGAAACTTTTATAGACATTCTTGCAAGTAGTTTTCTATTTAAAATGGATAAAGTTATTTGACAGTCACGCTCACCATCGACAATAAACTGTCTATTAGTCAGAAAAATTAAATGATAAAATTTAATGAACTTATAAAGCATTTCTCAGTGTGCCACTAATGGGCGACGTCGGACAACAGCGAAACGTAATCACAAACCTGCCCAATTTTTTTATATAAGTATGGAGTGTAATTAAGATTTGGCCCGAGCCAAATTTATTTTACAATAGAGATCTTTTCGACCTTCTGAAGGTACTCAGTATTCGCTTAAGCCTCAGCCTATGATGTACATAAGCGTCAGATTTTCTTAATTGTTCCCCCTTTTCTGTCACATATATTTTTAATTATGTTTTTGTTGTTGTTTTACTATGTTATATAATTTATATTAGCAACTACAATAAACTCTTGACCAAAGGTTGACCGGCCACACAGTAATTGTTAACAAAATTTTTTAATTGAAATGAAAAAAAAAAAAATACAAAAACACAAACACAAACGTTTAAAAAACCAGTTAAAAATTGCATTTAGTCTTTTACAAAAATTATTAAATAGTCGCCATTATGACCATAATTGATTTTACCTTGAAGCTGTTAAATCTGATTATTATCGCATATATACTACATAAATATATAAACCGTGGACACTCTAAATCAACTAACACTATATTTAAGGGTTTTAATTTAATATGTTTTTTTTTTATCGACAGTCATTGTTGCTTTTACTATTTTATTACAGACTAAAATACCGTTAGTTAAAGTTATAGTCGATCAAACCCCTTCACCACACAATTTTCCTAAAACTTATTTAATTGTATCAGTAAAGGCATGGCACTTTTAAAACCTTAACTTTTTTCTTTTTTTTTTAAGATCAATCTCGACCTTTATTAGGGATTTTTATTTATAATCTTTACTTTATCTTTATGTTTTATCGGGTAAAGATTAAAACATAATAAAGTACTTTTTGTCCGTATGTCTCCTAAATTTGATTTTTTATAAAAAACATGCATCCCAATAAGATTACAAAATTGTTTTTTAATGTTTTATTGAAAAGTGTTAAATCATATGAAAAGTTTTTCAATTGTTTTTTTAATAAATTTAAAAAAAAATTGTTATTTTTTTTTTGATCCATCAATCATTTTTTTTTTAGATGTATAAATATTTGATTTGTAAAGAAGGTTTTAATCGTAAACCCACTTTTAATACCTTCAAAGCATACGTAACACATAAACTAAATGAAGTGAAATATTTATGGTACATTTTTTAATGATCTAATAAGGATGTTTTTGTTGTTATTGTAATGAGTTGGTACAACATCATTTTTTTATTGTTAAGCAATGATTTTTATATCCTCCACATAAGGTGGGGTGTATACGAAGTTTTTCATTCCACCCAGGAGGAAGAGTCAGAGACTGTACAGTGCATACAAATATATTCTTAATCCAAAATATCAAAATTCGAGTCGATCTAAACATGTCCGCCCGTCTGTATGTTCTTATCATTCTCAAAATCGTAAGTATTAAGATATTGAGTGGAAATTTTGTACAGGCACTTCTGGTTATTTAAAATGGGCAAAATTGGCCAAGAGTCCCGCCCACAATTAATAAAAATATCTTTATTTGCCACAAAAATTGACATATGAAGTTGAAGTTTGGTACACATAGTACCCGCATTCATCGATGTGCCAAAAAATGGGCGGGGTCGTATAACAGATGCGCTCAAAGTTTGAAAAAACCAACTCAACTTGAAAGGTGATACTTAATAATATAGTTATAAAGTATCACCTTTCATTTATATGCCTGCCACGCCCACTGTTTGTGTCTAGATATAGAAGGTATTTAAGATTTTGTCCAAGCCAAATTTGATTTGTTTACTTGTTGCGTATGTGACTGTGTAAGGAAACGTTGTAACAATAAAACGTATTTCATGGCAGAACTTCTTTAAACAAAATATATAGTTGTTTAACAAGTTATACGAAAGCATACAACAACGACAACAACAACAACATTTACAATAATAGCAACAGCCGAAAGAAACCAAATCACTGAATTACACAAATATTGACACATTAAATATTTTAACATCATCTTTCACTTATGTTTGTTCCTTCCTTTATACCTTTTCTTTTCCTGTAGAGGCTCAATATTTAACCATCATTAACTTACAGCTGGCTTTTCGTTTGAATTATTTCCATTTAGTTTAAGCAACAGTAGTGATAATGCCACATCGAATTTAGAGTAACGAAAGCATATTGCAAGTAAGTCAATGAGTACCTTATATATCGTATATCCTACTTATCCTTTCGTTAGCACTAAGCAAAATCTTAAAATATACTCAGACTTCGTTTTTAAATCTGTCCTTATGCAAAGGCATCCGTCCGTCTGTCCGTATGTATTGTTGATGTGAGGATATCCCATTGAAGTACTGCTTAAAATCAGTAAACATCCATACACATTGGGTATATCCATTAATATACTAAAAATGGGCAAAATCTGTATAGCTACGTCCACAATTGTATAAATCTCCTCCTCCCATAAAGTTTAAATTAGATATAATAGAAGTAAAAAACGCCCACAATAAGAAAAACATAATTAGAAAAAATTTCTTACGCCCACATTTCATATCTTCATACAGAGCCGTATAACTAAAATTATGCCCAATTTTGCTTTTAAATAAGTATTGAAATGTTATATTGATTTGTTTAACTTTATGTTACTTTTGTATGTAGTTACGTTGTGCAGTTACGCTTTATTTTGATTATGTTCTTAACTCCTAATTACAACAACACTAACGCTTAAGCATCCTTTAAACATTTTTTCTTAATTTTATTCTCTTGTGCAAATTTTTCTATTCTTTAACTTTGTCAATCAGTTAAGTTTTGTTTTTTTAATTTAATATTTAATTTTCAGTTTTATTAAAACGTTCTTTTTTATTATAAATTTATTTTAAATAAAATAGTTTTTTATACACAAGTTTTCTTTTTCTTTTTATAAAATTTAAGGTTAGATTGAATATTAAAGTCGTACCTAAAAAAAAATTTAAAAAATATTCTCATTTAAGCTTGAATTAGTTTTATTTTTTGATTTGATTATTTTTAACTGATAGCCGTTGTGTTTGACACTCACTAATCGCTGGTGGAATTATAACTGACTGGATAAGTTATGCTTTCCCTGCGTACGAAAAACCTGAACCTGAATCGAAATAATTCACTTTTACCACATTAAAACGCTACTGCTGCTGCTGCTGCCGCAAGCTTTACATTTTTTATTTATTTTTCATTCCTTTTCACCTGGCTTTCGTATGAGAATTTCGTTTTACATAGCTTTGTGGTGTTTTTCCTTTAATTTTTAAGATCAACTTGAACGCATTTGTTATTGTTGTTGTTTTTTTCAGGTATATTTCGTTTCTTTCATTCCACCAGATCATTAACAATTTAGTCAAGCGTGCGCTTGCTTACTTACATTCTCTTAAGCCATTACATACTTATTCGTTGGCGCTCTTTTTCCCAAATGCTTAAAAAGCTCATTAACTCAGGTGAGCCTACCATTACTATATGTTGGATATGTAATTTAAATAGTAGTGGTAACTAAAGTGTAGAGTTTAGCTCTCCATTCTCTCTCTCGATCTTACTGTCGCTCTGTTATGTTGTTAATTACAATATAATATTTTAAATTCATACTTAAGCTGGTGTGTACGTTTTCAAAGAAGTTCGCATTGTAATATTTGTATGTTACAAAAGTGCATGACGCATCTTAATATGGGGCCTACAAGAATATCGAATATTTCACAACTAATGAAAATAACAATTAAGAAAACTAATTAGGCCAAATACCCTCCTTATCTACTTATAAACTGTGGGCGTAACAGATATATTACGCTATCTATATCATATATTAGTGTATGTATTACGTATCAGCTTGCAAGTCGACTTTTTCCCATTTTTGGAACATCGATCCAAGGAATAATTATAAATAGGTAAACTAAATTTCAACATTATAGCTAAATATTTGTAGCAAATTAATAGATTTTCTTCGATTACGGGCGTGGCGTTTGATCGATTTTTCCCAATTTAAACACTGAACAGAAACCATAAGTCTTTATGTATAAATTTTAGGCCAATATCCCAAAATTTATGACCGTGAGATGAACACACGAACATACATATCAAGATCAACTCCGTTTTCAATGCTAATCAAGAATATATATACTTTGTAGGGTCTCTGATGCCTCCTTATGGGTGTTGCAAATAGAACAACAAACTTAGTACATCCACCATCTTATGTGAAGGATATAGAAAATCTCTTCGGTACAGAATTTGACCTGATGCGTTACATATTATTTAATGTAGGATATAATAAGTTATTAAAAGGGAGTCGCCCATTTGGCCTAGTAGGTCTAGGCCAAACACAAATGTTGAGGTTTTTAATTCGCCTTCAACTAAATATATATATTTTCTTTAATTGTTTATATTTATATAAGCGTGTGTGTGTGTGTAATTAACTATTTAACAAAATGATGGTTTTTATAACCCATAACTTCTATGTATGAAACCTCTCTTGTTTCTTTAAATATTACCAACTAGAGAACAAGCCACAAATGCAAACTAAAAAAAAAAAAACTGTAAGAAAGAGAGAGAGAGAGCAAGAATTTTGTTGGAAGTCTCATGAATCGATCTTACAAAGCAACAGTAAAATAGAGAGAGAAAGAGAGTGAGAAAGATATTCAAGTATATGTAAAAATACTCACATACGCGCGGTGTACACTTTGGTAGGTAAAAATTATTGTAAAAAAAAAAAACAAAACAATTATATGAGAGATTGTATATCTTCGTGTCAGAGATTGGTTTGTAATGATCAAGTGGAAAGTCGTAAAAAAAATCTCAGTATTACCCTTTTTCATTATTCTTAGTAACAAGTATCTTTGATCTTACAATTTTTTCACTAAAAGATTTCTCGTCTTCTTCCTTTTCTTTTATTTGGTCATTAAAAATCAACATAAAAGGGAGCTACGTATTACACATGTCAACACAAACTCACAGATACTCTATACTTATATATATATATGTATGGCTGTTTTGTATATATATACATATATATATAAAGCGGTACCTGTTTTTATACATATTCATGTATACACATTTTAATAACAGTAAAACCACTTGTATGCATATATCTGTATATGCATGCATGCATGTTTGTACTTGTTATATTTCATAAATTTGTATGCTCTAAACCAACTTGCTGCTGCTGCATCTTAACTATTACATATTGCCACGGAGTCATAACATAACGAATTTTCTTTGTTTTCTTTTCCATTTCATATCTATATTTATACGTTTTCATTTGATATTAGAAAAAAAAAAATTAAATCAAAAATAAAAAATTATTATACTTTTCCGAATACCGCAAAAAGTGGTTTAAAAAAAGAATTACGGTTTTTTTTTTTCAGCAATTTTCACAGCATTAATGTACTGACTGGCTATATAAGTGATTCTCTCATTTAATGAACAAAATAGAAAGCAGAAGACTGGAAAAAATAAAAACCGTTTTCACTCACGTCTCACCAACCGACTAGAATTTATACATCAACCAACCGATAAATGACTAAAACTTCACGAACTCTCTTGGACAACTGAAAATCAGTTAAAAACGAAACTCATTCACTAACTGATATTACCTGACTTAAGGCAATCGTACACACACATCTATACACACGCACACATTTTAACCAAATGCTCGTTTACATACTTGTTTACGTAAAGTTACTCTTACCTGTTGAAGAGCTCTGTTTATATTATGTCAACAGGTGAGGTGAATAAACAAAGGAGATAATGCCTAATCATAATGAGAGAGCATATGGAGGGATCTACTAAAAACCAAAAACAAAACAAAAAAAACTGCTGTAAGATCTTACTTTAAGAAAGTAAGATTAAAAGAACTAAATAAAACTGTTTATATGCATTAGATTTCTTGTATTTTGCTATTTTGCTCTTCTCCTTTTTTGAAGTTTTCTGTCTGTTATATTACAACAATTATGAAAAAAATAATATGTAAGTAAAAACAGATATAAAAACCAAATTTGACTTAGGTCAAATCTTAAATCCTCTTCACATCTACACACAGATAGTGGGCGTGGCAGCTACATGATTGCGGTCTAATAATGTATTACATTTCAGCTTGCAGGTATAATTTTATGCTTTATAAGGTTTTTTGTAAATTGTGAGCGTGTCTGTTATTCGACCTCGCCTATTTTTTATAAATATTTATGCCAAATTTCAACATCATAGGTAAATTTTTGTAACAGATAAATAAATTTTTGTCCATTGTGGGTGTGGTTCTTGACCAATTTTGTCCAATTTAAATAGCAATCTGCGTGCAGAAACTAAAAGTATTCATTATCTTTAAATTTTCAACTATGAGAATGCCAACAACAGACACCTGACGGCCCCTTCTGGAACGATAATCTCAGCTATACCACCCATCGTATAAAAATAATAATTCTTTTTTACGTTTGCTTATTGTCGGATTTTTAATAAAAAAAAATTCATTTCAAAAATTACAACAAAAATAAAAATTAATGCATTATAAGATAAGAAAAATTAAAAAATATATTTGTACCAAAACAATTATTATAATTTTTAAATATATTTTACGCTAAATAAAAAACAATTATCAAACTGTTATAAAATAAACAATAAGTACAAAAGCCTTTATAAGTAAATCGAAATCAATTGTTATACTTTACTATTACGATTAAGTGTTACACGAGGTGATATGAAAATATTATAACTGGTATTCTA
Source organism: Ornithomya fringillina (assembly GCA_963978525.1). Lineage (NCBI taxonomy): Eukaryota > Metazoa > Arthropoda > Insecta > Diptera > Hippoboscidae > Ornithomya > Ornithomya fringillina. The sequence goes on along the minus strand of OZ021694.1, from coordinate 20,472,610 downwards.
AAAAGTAACAGTATTATACACTTAATGTTATAACTATTATACTGTTATATAACTGTATTTTTATATACATCAATCAAGAATCATTTTCATTTTTTATAATTATAATGGTTATAAAAAATAATTACGATCATAATATAAATGTTACGAAAGTTATTGTTGTTTTTATTTGTTTGTTTGCAACATTTTTTTTTTTTTTGCTTTTTATAAAATTATTTCATTTTTAAAGCTACGCGTCAACTCTTTGTGCGGCAGCACAATACTATTCAAAAGTATTTTCTCCGAAGGCACTTGCACAAAGCAACCTAAAGAGAATATAGATGATTTTTGAAAATGTATTATTTCTTTGTAAATTGTACTTACCTAAAATGGTTATGGAAGGATTCAGTTTACCTTCCTTATTGAATAGTGAAGGATTCTCCATTTTGGCAAATGGCTTATTGGGATCAAAATCACTGGGTGTGCCCTCTACGCGTGACCATTGTCCTATGGTAGAACCGCGTCCAACTGAATTAAGAAAATCATTTAAATAAATAATTGAAATATCCAATTATATACTTTTATACCTATTGAGTGCAAGACTAATGTATGATCTTTAACTACAGCATTTTCCAGTACAATAGATTCACGAATGCGTACTCCAGGTCCGATAGTAACGCCCGGACCAATAGAGACATTGGGACCCAACTGTTTTATAAGATTGAAATTAAATAATAAAAATTAAAATTGAATTTTTTTAATAACCTACCACCGCTGTAGGATGTACTGTGGCACTCGGATGTATATAAACATCTGGTAAAATGGTGCATATAAGATTACCATCACCCTCACCATGTTTTGTGCCAACATTAGCTAAACGTTCTGGATGTAATTTTTTGTACAATTCTTTAAAGCAAGTTTAAAAACGAAAAAAAACTTTATATAATGAAATAAAATTTTTCTAAATTCATAATTTACCCAAATAGTGGCGATTAGCGTAAATAGCTGAACCGGCTGTTTTTATTTGCGACCACCAATTCGGTGCCGCCATAGCGTACAACTTATCCGTTCCAGCTAATGGTGTCAGGACCTCTTGCTCCCATTTTATATGACCTTGGTCTTTACCATTAAAATTACCATTAGTATGACCGGTTTGTGCAAAGAAATCTTGTGCTTTGGAATGAAACACTTCTGCCATTTTACTAAATATATCCAATGAACAAACATAAACACCACAATTGATAAATGTGGACACATACGAACTGGGTTTTTCTACATAATGCGATACAGCCCCACTTATACGATCAAATACTAGACAACCATAATGAATAGCTTGCTGACGTGTAGCTTCAGTACTCATAATGGTAACTAAAGCATTCGGCGAACAATGATTATGAAATTCATATAAATCACGCAATGGAAAATCTGCACATACATCTCCGTTAAGTATAAAAAATGCCTTTGGATTACCGGCTCGTATTTGATCACGAAAATGGTACATTCCGCCGGCTGTTCCCAGGGAGGTGAATTCTTGTAAATAACGTATATTTATACTGTAGAGATTTTGCATATCATTAACAAAACTCTCCATTTCTGATTGAGGATAATAACCCATAATAAGGATTTCCTTTAAGTCCGTTAACTGAGCACAGGCTTCGATGTGATGTTGAATTATGGGTCGGCCAGCTACAGGAAATAAGGGTTTGGGAGTATCCAGAGACAATGGACGAAAACGTGTCCCTAAAAGCACTTTTTTTAATACACAGACTTATTTTTTGAAAGAAATTCTACCTTTCTGGGGTCCCCCAATTAAAATTACAGCTTTTAACATTTTTATATGCAAAAAAAATGCAAAATTTATACTTTGTAATTAATTTGCCAATGAAAGTCAATTGAGAGAAACAAATAACGTTTTAAAACTTGGTTGCATTCTTTCACTATTCTGTTCAGGGGTGATTGAAGTAATTAAAATAAATTGTAACAAGTAAATGCGCCCCCTAGTGTGAAAATAACGATTATCAATGGTTTTTGTGACTTGTTTAGAAAAAAGGAAATATATTTAGTGCTCATTTTTACGGTATCTTGCGAATGGCAATTAAGCAGTACTGCCTTTTAAATTGTTTATCGTGCATTAGGAAACTCTAGTGGTTTAATAAAATAAACAAACAAAGCAAAAGTTCATATTTTTGCCTAAAAAGCAGAAAATTTTTCGAATTATTACGAAATAATAATGATTTGTCGTTTATGTTTAAAAGACACAGATAATGTTATACATTTTTTTGATGTAACAGGCAATAAACAAAGCATGGCTGCTGTGGTGGGCAAACATTTTTGGTTTGAGGTTTGAAGAGTCTCACCAACTAAGACTTCTATAATATACATATATTGTTATATTTTAGCCACGCAGTGATGATCCTATATCTACGGTTATATGCAATAGCTGCTGGTATAAAGTATCCGATTTTCACAACTTCTATGAGACCATTCAGGAAGCGCAGAAAGATTTTCATGAAAGATTCTTAATAAAAATAGAAACACAAAATAAAACCAAACCGCGACATTACACAGAGGATATGATTATAGTGCAGGGTGGCGCCTTACCCAGCAAAAGTGAACCGGATGAAGAGTTTGGTGAAATAACTGAACGTGAAATATCCTTCGATATTCTTGATATGATGAGTGAATCTGGAAAAACGGTAGCACAGGCAGCCGCAATAGCTTTAGGAGTTGAAGACTCTCATGATATATTGTCTACACAACATTTCAACACCAACCCTGATGTGGGGCAAAATTCGGATTTTGAAGATCAGAAATTTGATAGCGACGATGATAAAACGTTTGATGGTGAAGCATTCATGAAAAACATAATCGACGATCATCAGCAGTTGAAAGAGACAAAACCGCTTAAGGAGGAAGCAGTTGCGGAAAATTGTTCAATACCTAATACCAGAATAACAAGATCATTAGCCAAGTTAAGTCACCAACAAAAACGGGACATTGGTATTCCTAAACATTTAAATGATATCAAGTGTCCAAATAAACGAGGACGGCCACGAAAAGACGATAAACTTCAAGCAAAAAAGAGAACACCGGAAGAATCAATGGCTTATAAAGCAAAAAATGCAGAAGCGGATACAGAGATAGCCAAATATATGTCACTGCACTGTGAATTGTGCAACAGTGTCATGATTAATTTTACCACCTTAAAGGGTCATATGCGTATAAAACATAAAGTGATTGGTTACGCCAAGTGTTGCAATAAGAAATTCTTGAAAAGAGTTCTGCTGCTGGAACATATTCGGAAGCATTTGAATCCGGATTGTTACAAGTAAGTAGGAAAGTGTAAACAGAGCGAGGGGAGATGAAATTATAAGTTGTATAATGCAGATGTGAAGATTGTGATCGAGTGTTTGCTGATAAGCAATCCATGCGCAATCATTTTCTGATTAAGCATCAAAAGGATGAAGATAAAATATATTCATGCTCTCAGTGTCCCAAGAAATTCGTGAGAAAATATTTAGTTGAACAACATAAAATACAGGCCCATCTTGATCGTTCCACTAACTGCAAAAGCTGTAATCGTCGGTAAGTAAGTGCCGTGGTTTTGCAATACTTCTCATCACTAATTTTCTTTTACTAAATTTGGTAAAGTTTTAAGACAAGAGAGGAATTGCATGCTCATTATCAGGAGCGTTGCTACGGCATAATGTGTGATATATGCGCAAAATTGATACGTGGCTCTGCAGCCTTTCAACGACACCAATCGGAACATATGGGCGTTACCTCACCCAAAGTTCAGTGCGATGAATGTGGTTCCTGGCACAAGGATAAATATACATTAAATAAACATAAGAAGCGACACGCACAATCCAAAGAATTACACGTTTGTGACATATGTCAGAAAGTTTCACCCAGCCGACCAGCCTTACTCTCTCACAAGCGCTTTGTGCACGATCAAACGCGCTCTTTTGAATGTAAAGTGTGTAATAAGACATTTAAAAAAGCCATTTACCTGCGCGAGCATATGGCCCGGCATACGGGTGAAGTGTTATATCGATGTCCACATTGCCCTAAAACGTTCAATTCGAATGCCAACATGCATTCGCATCGGAAAAAGATGCACCCACGGGAATTCGAAGAAGTACGTAAGATAAGGCAACAAAACGCCCACTTGACCACACCACTGATACCAACAATTAGTGAATTAAGTAGTAATAAAAAAAACGCTACTCTACCAACTCTAACTGAAGTAAATCAAAGGGCGGACGCTATAACCAAAGCGTCCGATGTGGTAATAGGGGTCGTAGGAACAAGTAATCAAACTACACCTATGTGTATTGTTTAATTTTTTTATAGTTTTTTAATGTTTTTATTGCTTAAAATTAAAAGAATATATATTGATATGAAAAAACTATATATATTTTCAGAATGTGGTTAAAATAATCATCATATCTCATAAACTATTTCCTAAATAACCGGTATTTTGGTTTTATACTTTTAATTAATTATAAATCAGTTTTGTTTAATCTTATGCAACAATATAGAAAAAATTGAACAAATATTTCGACCATTTAATAATTTCTTAGTTATACAGGTTACGAATAGGCTTTTTTTACATATTGAAACAAATTCTACGGTTATTTCACCTAATCTTTTTAATTATGATTATAAACCCCACATGATAAACAGTTATAAATAAACATAAGTTGATAAAGCTTCATGAGAATGCTAAAAATTAGTACATGTTTAATGCAGGGTGCTCACAAAATATATAACAATCTAAAAGGTGTCAACTATAAAATAATCCTTTAAAAAAACAATTCAACATGATTCAACTGTAATAGTTTACACAATTACTATTTCAAAACCAATCATTTTTACGTATGGCAACTCCCGGTTTAATGGGGAAAAAGTACCTTAGTTGCTAAATTTTGGTATTTACAGAGACGCTATAAAGTACACGTGCTGACTTTTTTACTACTTGTGTTTTTTTGCTTTCTGCTTAAACGTTTCGTCCATTTTCATAACCTCTCTATTTGAAGCCGGTTGTACAATAGCACTGCATTAAATATAATTTTTTAATTTAATACAAAGTTTTATAAAAGTTATTAAATTAACAATGGCAGAAATAGGTAATTATACAATAAATAATTTTCTACAAATGCTTTTGCAGAACAATTTATAATTATATGAAACTAATAAAAATTTGGAAATGCACGTGCTTTATTTTCTACTTAGAGGGGCGAAGAGAAAAGAAAAAGAGAAAAATTAAAGATGAACCCATAGATATAGATGATCTTGGAGCATTACAAAAATCAGGTGACTTTACATTGAAGCCTTCAGAAAAAATAGCATCTCTAGATACTTCACAATGGCCGCTTCTATTAAAAAACTTTGACAAATTGAATGTACGTACAAATCACTATACACCATTGCCGAATGGTTCCACACCGTTAAATCGGGATATAAAAGAATATATTAAGTCGGGTTTTATTAATTTGGATAAGCCATCAAATCCCAGCTCGCATGAAGTGGTGGCATGGATTAAGAGAATTTTAAAAGTTGAAAAAACTGGCCACTCCGGTACCTTGGATCCTAAAGTAACAGGTAAGTTTTATAAACTACATGACCCCATTAGATAAGCCGACCAGAAGAATTTAGTTAACCTTATCTTCTAGTGCCTACAAATGGGAACATTAAGTTACTCTAATGTGTGTATGCTTTAAAATGTGTTTTTATCATTTTTTGGCAAAGTAAATTTTAGAGAACACTTACCCATCATACTTAAAATTATGTAAAAGAAGAGCTTATAATGTTTTTTGTTAATTTCTATTATTAGGTTGTTTAATAGTATGTATAGATCGAGCAACACGACTGGTGAAATCTCAACAAAGTGCTGGCAAGGAATATGTGGCCATTTTTAAATTGCATGCACCAGTTGAATCGGTTGCTAAAGTGCGTCAAGGTTTAGAGAAATTGCGCGGCGCATTATTTCAACGTCCACCCCTAATATCTGCCGTCAAACGTCAGTTACGTGTACGTACCGTATATGACAGCAAATTATTGGATTATGATGAGTCCCGTAACATAGGTAAATATTCATGTTTTCATTCATTATTAAGAATAAATACGCATTTGTTAAAAAGTTCTTATAAAACATTTCCCTTATAATTATGGAATGTTTTAATAAGTTACTAAATAAACGACAGTTAGAAAGAAAGAAAGAGAGAGAGAGAGGGAGTAGCGAGATATGTACATATATTTATTTCGTTTACAAATGCTATAACAATCATCATTTGTTTGGTGATGCCGCACATCAATAGCTGTGCTGCTCCCACAAATGTACATCGGTAGTTATTAATTAATTTTGTTTATATTTTGTTTCGTTAATTTTCATGGACCATTGCTGTGTTATCAATAATGGTCTTGAACCAAAAATTATTATAACAAATTTTCTGCGTGAATAATGTGAATTGAATTGAAAATGAAGGTGTTTTTTGGGTTAGTTGTGAAGCTGGTTCATACATACGTACCATGTGCGTACATTTGGGCCTGGTGCTGGGTGTAGGCGGACAAATGTTGGAATTGCGTCGTGTACGATCAGGCATACAATCGGAACGTGATGGCATGGTTACAATGCATGACGTCTTAGATGCTATGTATTTATATGAGAATCATAAAGATGAGTCGATGTTAAGACGTGTCATTAAACCGTTGGAAGGTCTTCTAGTTGGTCACCGAAGAATCATAATGAAGGATAGTTCTGTAAGTAAAAAAAAAAAATTGTAGCGTTTTATAAATGAGTAGATTGTGCAAATTGGGTCAAAATCCACGACCGCAATTTGCAAAAAAAAAAATTATTGGCCACAAAAATTTACTCTTGATATATACATTTATAATTTCCCCATTCATCGATGTGCCAAAAATGGGCGTGATCGCATAAGACACGCCATTATTATTATAATTTGTACCTGCCGCGCCCAGTCTTTGTATAAATGGGGTGTTATAGTTTTCCCTATATATCACCTTCCATTTACAACATTAAGTTATATTTTAATAATTCAGGTAAATGCTGTTTGTTACGGTGCAAAAATCATGTTACCGGGTGTTTTACGTTACGAAGACGGCATCGAAATGGATCAAGAAATTGTTATTTGTACAACGAAAGGTGAAGCCATATGTTTGGCGATTGCTCAAATGACCACCGCCACATTGGCTTCATGTGATCATGGTGTAGTGGCCAAAATTAAACGTGTTATTATGGAACGTGACACGTACCCACGTAAATGGGGTCTGGGACCGAAAGCATCAGCGAAAAAAGCCCTTGTAGCAGCTGGAAAATTAGACAAATATGGTCGACCAAATGAAAATACTCCTAAAGAATGGTTAACCGGCTTTGTGGATTATAATGCTAAGAAACCAGGGCCAGGTGAAGGTCTCCAATCTCCTGGTACCCAGGAGGAAGAAGAAGTTAGGAAGGTAAGATTTTCTCTCTATACATATATAATTATTAATTTTGTTTTCATTTTAGCGTAAATTAAGTGTATCAAGTCAAGATGGCGGTAGTGGTGGTGTTAATACAGAAGAAAAGATGAAGAAAAAGAAGCATAAAAATGTACCAATGGAAACAACAGATGCAGCTATAGAGGAACCATCAGGCGATGTTAAAGAAAAATCTAAGAAAAAGAAGAAGAAGAAAGATAAAGATAAGAACAAAGAGCCTACTGAAGAAGTGTAGTTTTGTATTATATACAACGTATCAATGCATTTTCTAAAAAAAGAAAAAAAAAAAAAATTTTTACAATTCCTTTTTTTTTTATATATATTATAAGCTTCAGTGTTAGTTAGAGGTCACAAGTGAATACTAAAAGAAATCTTTAGAAGAAAACCACCAGAAATTAAATTACACTTAAAAAGTTAAATATTTTATAAATATTATACAAATGTGGGAAAAAAAATTGTAATAATTATATGAAAAAATCAATATTTTTACAATTTGTTTGTGTAAATTATGTTCACTATTTTTTATATGAAAAGGTTTAGTGAGGTGGCCTTAGGATGTGGCTTTAAAGGTAAGTTTTAAGCATAAGAAAAAATGAAAATTATTATTTTTTCCAATCTTTTTTCATTACAGGTTTCTTGACTAAGTTCTAAAGGATCTTTTCCAGTTCTTAGGTAAGGAAACCATCTTTGTTTTAGTTTAATTGTTCGAAAATTATTAGTTTTGAATGTGATGATAAATACTTTCGCCCCTAACTGAATGAATTACATGTTGATAATTAAACGATTCGTCTTGCTGAAAAATTTTATATATATATTATATAAACAGTAAAATCGTTCATTATAAAAGTTGTTACATTTATTATTCTTTTTTCAATTATAGAAATCACTAAAGGATAATTCATATGTGGCATTTCCGAGTTTAACTTGACAAGGTCAAGGTAAGTTTAATTTTGAATATTAAAATGAAAAATTTTAAAAAATTAATTCATGAATTATGATGAGAAATGGATTCTGATTCTATGTGGCATGATAAGCACATATAACCGCAACAACAACAATAAGAAATAATCCAAAATAAATAGGTCCTGCTGATTGATTACAAAATAAGTTAAGGGGCGTGAGAAAATTTTGTTTCTTCAAGTTTTTGTTAACATTTTCATTACAATTTCTTACACATTCAAATTATAATTAAATTTATATATTTTAAAATTATTCCCGCGCCCAATAATGTGTTTTTAAGGCGGCAGTTCCTATCTTTACGCATATTTATTAATCTGTAATAATTTTATTTCATTTCAGTTTTACATATAGTGGTGGCACTCTTAAAAGATTTTAAAGGTAAGTTGTTTTATTACTCTTTATCATTCTACTACATTTAACACATATTAGCTATGCTATGATGACATTTTCGCCCCTAACTGAACCATTTATGTTGAATGCATTTGATTAGTCTTACTGAAACATTTTATAGAATTCCGTTACAAATTTTAAAAAAATATAAACAACGTATATTAAAAACAATTTTTTATTAATTTTTATCTTCTAGTACTTTTAAAGATGTGATAAATAGCGGAATTATGATATCCGGTAAGCTCAAATGAATATTATTTGGATAAACATTTTCTCTTAAACATATAGATTTTTCAAATATTATATTATGATGTTAAATTTTCGCTCCTACTTGAATTTATATTGATAATAAATGGATTAGTCTTACTGAAATAATCTTTACATTCTAAACAGATAAATGGTTTTAAAAAATATTTCTCATTATCTATTTTCTGTTTTCCCTTTTTAGATTACAAATGTATATAAAAATTACCTTGAAATCTGTAAATTATTGAAAAATGTAAGTATATCATTAAATATGTTCAAAATAATTGATATTTTTATGGGTTAATTATGATGAAAAATGGATTCTGATTGTATGTGCCATGATATAACATACAACCGCAACAACAACTAAAATAGAAACAGTCCAAATAAATAGGTCCTTCTGACTACCATATGAGATTTATGTATATATATGTGATTTATAAATGTTACATGTAACTGATGAATGTGTTTTTTCTATTCCAGGGTAAACATTAAGGTCACATTGTGAAGACGATCAAGTAATACAAATCAGGAAAGTGAGTACTAAATGGACCCTGAATTAGCTTACTCAGCGTTACCTAAGTATGAAAGTGGTTGAAGCTCTCTTTAAAAATAAAGTGTTTAGATGATTTATTTTTCGGCACTCTTCAAGGTTTGACCTCAGCTGAGAAAATTAAAAAAATAAATAATAAAAAAAATTAATAAGAAAAATATTTAATTTTATAATGTTGTTACTTTAGTCATAGTATTATACATGTCGAACCCTTTCATGTGTTATGCATATCAAGGGAGGCTATAATGATAACGGTAATCCGTTATATTTAATTAAGAATATCAAATTCTACTCGTTAAGCCCTTTCATTTGATATCCATATTGAACATTGTAGAAAAAAAGTGGATTATTGTACTCTACTCGTCAAGTCCTTTTCTTAGGTACCCATATTAAATACATTGTAATTAGCCATTTTGGGGTATTCGTTATATCAAATTCAGAATGACAACGTTTCGGTTGTCACGTATTGGTTTCATTTGATAACCATATGAATAATGGAAAATGGTAAACTTTTCAAAGCGTCGATCATATTGGATCTATCCTATCCTATATGCCAAGCCCTTTCATTAGGTACCCATATTAATATACTGCTAATTTTGTGGCGGCTATATTGAATTTAGAGTGACGGCATAGAGTATACCTTTCCGTATCTCATCAGATATGAATTATCAGTTAATTTTTATAAAAAAAAAGACAAACTTTTTAGGTTAGAAACTATGCCGCGTTAGTAAGGTTTTTCTCTTACCTAAACAGTATTTTCTGCTATTTTATATATAGATCTGTATCTATAATATATATTGTACCAAGGCGTAAGACAACCACCTATTATTTTTCGTTTTTTTTATTCTGTTCACTAAATATTGCATATTTATCACTGAACCGTATGAATTTATTTCACAAAATGGCGAACTTTCCAGTAACAAGATGTACACGTGTAAATTTGGCTTGATATGAAAGCACAATTCCACCACGTTTCAGCACAATTTCGGCAAACAATTGTTCTTTCTCTTTCTCTCTTTGTCTCTCTCATATTTGCCGAATGAAGAAGATTTTTCTTGGAATGGAACAAAACACGTGTATTGTTAAGCCAGTCAGGTTGAATTATAGTAATAGTAAAAGTGTAGACGAAGAAAAATTGTAAAATTTTATTAAAAAACTTAATATTTACTTAAAATTCATAAAAATTTAATGTTAACATAAACATAATGATAAGGAATTGATGGCGTTGTAGGGAATTTACTTTACTAAATGAAATAAGTGGCTGTAAAAAATGCTTTTTAAAGTGAAGCACCAAAAATTTTAAAGTAAAGCAATTGTATATATTATATATATAGAAAAGGTTGTGTGATAAATTTGCTGTGTGTATACAAGAGAGAAAAGTTTTCTGTGTGCTTGCATGTGTGTGCGTGTGTGTGCATGCTATCGAAATTTTGTCAGCTTATTCCAATTTTGCATTTCTGTTCGGGTAGCAGTTGGTACAAATTGTTGGAAAAAAAAACGATCTACGGAAGTACAGTTCGTTGTATTGTAATAAAGAAGGAAGCGCGTGTAAAGTTACTCGAAAGTTTTTTAGTGGTGAAGTTTTCAAGTAAGCAGTGATTTTCTTATTTTATTATATTTATTATACCTAAAATTTTCTTTACTAATTCCTGAGCGGGGGGTAAAATAATGCATAAGATAATAATAAATAATTTCGCTGAAACATAATGCATATAAGGGTTGGGTAGAGTAGCCAACTTTTATGAAAAAAAATTAAATTACGTAATGATTTATATATGTATGAAAGGTAAATATTTATATATTTGTTCAGGTTTTTAGATATGTACCTATTAAAAAAGGGGTATTCAAAAATGGCTTGGCCATTACCTCCAATACATATCTACAGAGCGTCTGACAGAATTCTTACATAAATTCTTTAACTTATATAAATACATTTTAATCCTTTCTGATCAATATTAACAATTAATTTAAAAAAGTAAGATTGCACCCGAGTTGCTATTTATGTTAGAAAATTCAGTCAAGTATCACACCCACAATTCACAACAATTAACCCATAGAGTTGAAAATTGTTACGCATTTGATATTTATAAACCATGTGGCACATGTCTAAATTGATTCAGTTTTTGAATATATATAATTTGTAGAATTTCTGACGCCTTCTTCGGGGTATTTCATATGGAATTTCAAACTTAGGGGGTAACCCATCTTATATTGAAGATTAGAACACACTTTAATTTATGTCCGGACGTCCATCAAAGAAAAAAAAAAAACTTGATTTGCAAGTACCATAACAAGATGAAGTCCATTAAGTTTAATTGTTGATCAAAATGATTTTTATTTTTAATCGTGGTTAATCGTTTTAAGGTCTCTGGTGGGTTACGATAATTTTCAAATATCTAATTTTTTGTGGTTTATGAAAACCAGCACCTTTTTTAAGCTTATTTATTTGATCTCCTAACTCTGGTGACCATAAGAATAATGTTTCCACACTCTGCCGTTTAGGCAGACCTTAAATTGTAGAGTTTCTTACTTAACTTAAAAAAAAATTAATAACTTTAAATTTTAATTTACTTAAACCGCTAAACTTTATTAAATACATATATATATAAGCTTGAAATGTAATAAAACTCGCGGTAGAATCCCGCCTCTCTTAACTCACTCGCAATACAATTTTCACCACATTCTCATGTGACTGATAAAAAAAGAAACAATTAAACATCGATTTGATGCTGATGTGACGCCAACCACCATCGGCCGAAACGTTATAGGAAATGAAACACAAGCGTCAGACCAGCGGAAAGTTGTGATCATACGAGTAACAATTTTGCATAAATTTTATTTCCTTAATAATATCGATTAGTGTGGCAAATTTTAAACAAATGAATACTGTGCAACATAAGGTGTTATCCGTGATTAATGAATAGAACGTGAAAATGTACGATTTGTTACAAATTGTGACCAAAGGTGAACAGAAAAACCAACAGTGTTAACTAACGGAGAAGTGCATTTTGGTTTTTTCAGTTGTTTGCTTATTTAAGGCCTCTAACATTCATGCATATACACATACTATATATGTTGAGTAAATTATATATGGTGCTCCATTCTCTGTGTGTTTAGCTCAGCTGAGTTTATATATAAAAGCAATTGTAAGAATTGGTTAAAAAGGAGTTGAACGGATGATATACTTTACAACTACATATAAATGAATTAATAGTGAATTGTTAAATGAAAACTATATCATTTATTATTTGTGTGAGGGAATGCTTTAGAATCCTTTTTTGAGGAACAATAAAGTGTTCTAGAAATATGCATTAAATGGTTGGTTGGGCTGACTGAATAATTATCTTTTTATGATTATATATTAACGCAAGTAGTTGCCATATTTTGTGGTGTAACGTAAGAAAATGAAACACGATTTGAATTTGAAACCAGCGTTTACAATAAAACGCGCCACTCTGTGGCTGTTTTTTAAAATATCGCCATTTTGTAATTAGCATTTATTTGTCTCTCTTTAAAAAACTAATCATTCTTAATTACATACAATATATGTATATATATGTATATAAAAGATAATAATCAAACTTTCAGATAATCATTCATGCATCTGTATATAATTGATCAGTTAAAGTCGGCGATATGCTCAAATTAACCAAACCGCAATGGCGTCTATTTGAAAGGTTACGTCGCAAACACAAGGTTTCTAAAAGATTTTTACAATTAAATTTACACGATATACGAAACTTCGTATGGTATGAAATTAGACCGAGAATCGTTATAAGACATTATGCAATACGAAAAGGAAATCGTGTATTTTTGGAATACTATCGTCTACGCCGCGTATTGTACGATCAAAATAATCGAAAATTGTTTCAAAGAAAGAGGTTAAATATAAAGCAATGGTCCAAACGTATGGTAGCATATCTAAGACGTTGGTTGGGTGTCGAAGAGTATGTGGTGGAGGAGTTAATTAGCAAGAAGAAAGAGGAAAACACATTGGATATAACCAATGAGTTGAAAAGGCAATTGGAATTGTTGAAAAATGGTAGGAGAGGCACAACATTGATGGAATTGCAGAAGAAAGGCAATAAAGTTAATGCGAATGGTAAAAATCCTATATTGACCGAAACGGAAAATCGTTTAGGTTTGGTAAAAAAAACTGTTAAAACTGCTGATAAGTCATTTTCTGTTCCAAACGTGTCAGAGCAACATAATCAGAAACGCCAAGAATGGCAAAATTATTTAGAATCAACTCCGGAAAAACAAATAACTGCTGGTTCCGATTTCTTAACATCCATTCAACGGAAATATAAATATTGTTCATCCAGTGATATAACTGACGACAGCCGTCAAGGAGAGGAGGTGGAAAACAATTCGTATACAGAAAAGAATCACTTGAAAACTAATGGTAGTTTTCTAGATGTATTAATGAGCAAAGTTGTCGGTGGTGTTAATGATAAAACTATAAACTCTGAACTCAGTTTCAAAGCTTTAGGTAGTAAGGAGAGCTCTTGCGAAACTTTGGCCTCATTAGATTCTAATGATGATTTTCTTGGATTTGATGAAACTGAAAGAATTCCCGGCATGTTAATGACACCGGTGGTACCGCAATCCAATAAAAATAAAAGTGAAAATTCAGCATTTGTTAGCGAAATGTTGAACGAGTATATGCGTGTAAACTTGTTAGAGAGTGATTATAAAATTGAACAGAATACCAATCAATCGCCATTCAAAAAGACTGATTTAGAAGGTTTGGTGACACCAAAGAGTGTACCACCCCCCCTACATATGCCTGCCGTTCCAGAAACTCTATTAAAATTACGTACAGTGGCCGAAAGAAAACAATATTTACAGAAGTTTTCAAAAAATCATCGTTTATCGATTATAAATAATGAAGCAGCCATTTATCGAGAATTGCAGCGTAAAATAAAAACTCAAAAAGCCAAGAGCACCAGCCAAGCGGTATTCCAATCGAAAAGCTCTCCCATGTCTTTTAGTCGCAATGGTTGGCAGGCGGCCTCTTTCGTTAATACCGAATTTAACAAGTATTATTATCAAATGATTGACATAGATCGGGGCAAGTATTCGGTACGTTTGCGAGGAGTCCAAGGTAATAATGAAAGCTTCCGCAAGAAACCTTACCTAAGTCATGGTCATAACAATGAATGTCCGAAAAATTGTTTGGATCGTACATTGTATAAGAATTTGAAGACGATTAAAACAAATGTTTCAAAGAATACTAAAAAACTCAACCAAGATCCGTTAAAAGCTGTATTAAAACCGTGCCCTCTGCTGTTCAAACCCTTTCAAAAACCCCTGGACGATGACACAGCGGTTCTATTGTTGTCTGGCGGTAGTATGGCAGTTGTTCAGATGCCACTTATTGAATTGGAAGTGTTTCCCGAACAGGGTAAACCATTACATGAAGTAGCCAAACGATATTTACAACATATTCTGCCGCACCATGACATTTCCCGCGAATGGGCTGAATTTAGTGTATCTGCCTTGCAAACACCCACCACCATATTACAACAAGTTGAAGAACAAACTAAGGCTTCACCTCTACGTAAATCCTTTACCTTTATAATACCCTACAACAATGATCGTAGTCAAATATTGGTGCGACGGGTGGTAGATCGTTCAGAAAAACTGGATCAATTATTTGAACAAAAACACGATATAAGTGAGACGAGCATGAAAGATTTTACTTTTCGTCGTAATCTAGATGTGAATGCCACAGCAACAGCACCTGATGCTATTGCAATGGATTGTGCTGATATTCTGAGTGATATGATTAACACGGTGGCGATAAGTTGCAGTGAAAATTCTTTTATTAATGAAGATCCGCATGGCATGTATGATGATGCGGATTCTTTAGATGATGTACAAATACAATCGAATCAGCATAAAACTTCAACTTTAGAATCTTATGGTTTGCCTTCCGCTGCTAACAATAAGAAACAGAATCGTTTATTGTGAGTATTTTTACGCGTATCAGCAGAATGCATTGAATATTTAAATGGTCCCCCATCTTCTCTATTACATGTTCTTTTGTAAACAGAATGGAATTGAAACGTTTAAATGCTACCATCATAGATGCAGCTGTAAAAAAAGACAATGGTTGGTTGATTTTTCGTAATAATAATGTGATGCCGTTATCGTTTAGATATGGACCGTTATTATCATCATTTTATTACTCTTTCTTTAATAGAAAACTGTTGTATATATTTTCAGAGACACGATCATGTAATAAAGAGTATTGCTCTCTCGGTTGTGTTTGCTCTAGTTTAGAGAGTGGCTATCCGTTGCGAGATCATTGCGGCAAAGCGAAATGTGTACTTGAGTGCACGTGTAAATCTTCAAATCAATCTCGTATTATGCGTTTGGAGACAGATGTAAGATACACTTTAAATTTCTCACAAAATTACATTATTTTTTATACCCTCCAAGGGGTTTACTACATTTCTCCTTGCGGTTGCCACTTGAAAGGCCGCACAAAGTAATTTATATTTTTGAGCAGCATTAAAATTAGCCGTCCTCTAGCCAGATCCGTCCGTTTAATTCTATAAGCTTTCTTAAAGAGTTAAAATTGTATGGATATTTTCAAGAGCAGGTGTTCAGCAGAGATCTGTTTACAAATCAAATCCTTTAACAGATTCATTCGGATTTCTCATCATTCTTACATATTAGAACTGTCCTTATATACTATCAAACTGAACTGAGGTATTTCTCAGCACCTGGAGCGTTTCCCACAAATCCTCATATGCTCAAATTTTAAATTGAATGTTAACAACAAACACTATCCCCTAAAGAAGGGGTATCCCCTCTTTTAGCCATAAAACTTGTAAACCATCACCGTATAAAGATCATCTCCTGAGTGGACGATATTTTATTAATTTTTATTCTCTACACATATGTTATTTAATTTTTAAAGGGTCGCTGCATTACAACAGAAGATGCTTTTATGTTACGCCGCAAAGCTACCGCTCGACTAGCGCGCATGGAAAAAGAATTTACTTCGACAGTCGTACTAACCGGTAATGAAACGCTGCTAATCAACGAAACGAATAATGATAAAAAGCGTAGATGCACTAAAACGCCCAAACGCTATGAAGATCTTGGCGATACAGATCGAGATGATGAATCTAATCAAAGAATTACACCAAAGAAATCGAATCTATTCGCCACCATGGACAATAATACTGAGCATTGTGTAGCAATTGGTGTGGAAGAATGGGAAGAGCCCGTCTTTGTTAAGGATACCGTTTTGGAGCAATTGAGGCATTGCACAGTAAATTTAACACGCCTAGAAGAGACTGGTAATATGGTAACGTGGTGTATGGTGCATGAATTGTACAAATGTTTCTGTAAGGGGCGAGCTTTAGAGGGCAAACCGTTTATTGTGGAAAAGGAAGAAACAAATGTTACCACGGTTCACTCTGATGAGAAAAAAGAAGATAACTTGTCAAAGGAGAGTAGTGAAATAAAAGTAGTAGACAATAAAACCACACGTCCACCGCGTAATTATTCTTTTGAAAAAACGGAAAAACGTCGAAAAATCGAAACAATTGATATGAAAAATAATGATATTGAAGATGAAGCTAGCGAACAAAGCAACAACAACATTAAAAATGTATTAGAGCAAGATACAAGAGAGCTCACTAATACCCCCGATTCCATAATATCAACTACAGGAAGGAAAAGAACAAATACTGAAAGTGACACATCTACTGCATCCACAAAACGGAGACGTACCATAGAAGAAGTGAAGCAGCGATACTATTTAGGCAAACCGGAATGGTGTCGACGTCAAGTACCCATTCCACGACGCATGTACATGCATACTAATCGTAATAGGCGTCGTCAAGTGCTAAACTTTATAAAATCTAATGAAAATCCAGAAACTCGTCTTTTATTAAATGAGCATATCATGAGATCCGTGTATTATCATCAAGCACCGGAACAGGGGGATAAAACGCATCGAAAATCGCAAGAAACCGCAAAACAAAACTTGAATACAAACGACGAGGAGGAACAAAAAACTGAAAAATTATTACAAAAACTTTTCAATATACCCGAAGCCAACTTGCCATTACCGAATAAAAGGAATGAACGTGATCTGGAAGAGGTTATTGAACTTATTCACGACGATGACGATGACGATGAGATTGTTCAGGAAAAGTCTAAAAAACCCAACATCACAAGGGAGTGTAGTAGAAGCGATGAAAGCTTAGCGGTTGACAATCAGGCGAAAACAAGTTCTGTGATAAACTTTAAAAAATTTGCCAGTTTAAGTGGAGAAATTGTCTCATCTTCTAGAACAACACCAACAATACCCAATCAATTAAATAAAGATGGAAATTCAGCTGAGAAAAATGAATTTCCAAAAATATCCAGTCCGTTCTCCTTAAACTTAAATCCCACAAATCCAATGCTTAACGAAAATAGCATGAGTGAGACAAGAGGAGGAGGAGGAGGAGGACAACAACAACATAACCACCAATCTAAGAAATCTTCGTCAAACGTTGGGGCTGTACATAAAACAATGTTGATTTTGGCCAAAGAGCTGAAAATGAGTAATGATGATTTTCAAGCTTTATACAATGACATTATCCGTTGCATGAATGGGATGGTGTGTAAGAAAATGTATGAAGTATCCGAAGCGTTTAAACGTGACAATATTTCTATTCCTCAACCCCGGGCTGGCGTCTTATGTATAATGCGTTGGTCGAACTTTTTAGCCGCCTTCATGCAGCATTGCTTGTTTATGTGGCAGGTGAAAATGAAAGATGAACACAAACTGTTGTTGGTGACATTAAATAATATGATGCCATTGGTGGTGGATGCTTTAGGTGTAGTCAACATAATGGCGCTTAAGATCAATAAACTGCCGCTAATGGCACGAATGCTCTTGACACAGTTTCAAAATCAAGAAACGCACAACTTGGGGGTAATAATGCACGGTAATGCTACGTATTGGTTGGTGAAAGGCTTTATACGAGGTGAAGCGAAACATGCGTGCTTCAAACCGAATCCACAAACTCGCCCACAATTAACTAAAAAAATAAACATCTTGTGTTCGTTGTTGGTAGAGCAGCGAGTGCGTGAAGAGAAATTAAAAATGTTGAAAAAAGTTGGCAATAGCTTTACCAGCAGCCCAACCACCAGCACTACCAGTACTCCAACTAATATTAGTGAAACTAATAATAATAATAATAATTCGGCAAGTCAAATAGGTCAGCAGCCAGTTAATAACGAGTCTGTTTCGAAAGCGAATAATAATAAAAGTGGGAAAGAAACTGACGCAGTTTTCACTGGTAGGAAGAAGGCTAATCTGGACTCATCATTTGCTTGCATTAATAATATCAATAGCACCGCAACGGTGGCGACTGCAGATGTCTGTACTAAGAATACTGAGAGTGGTGGTGAGGTTACCTTCAAGGTAAGAAGTAACATTGAGTTACGTAAGATTCAACAAAGCGATGTCGAAGAATTACATTTACCTGAATGTCACATATACGATCACAAATGGTTGGTATTGGATTTACACGACGACTTCTCTCACATATTTGTACCCGAATTTAAAGAACTGCTCTCATTGGACCGTATCCACAAAGTGATGGCATTTGCTAAACAAAAGCAAAAAATTATTAAAATGCAATTTTTCAATTCGGCCCCATTCGACGTGTTCGTAACACCAAAATCGGCCAAGAAAGTGTACGTGGGACCATTAAAATTAACTGCCAAACAACCGCTCTTAATATTATTACAAAGTGTTGATGGACAAATGATGATGAGAGAATTGTATCAACAGAAGCATAATATAAGTAATAAGATGATGCAGCCAACAAAGGCCTTTTGGTTGTTATCCATAAATGGGCAAATGCATCTGGAAGTAGATATAAATGATAGTCGCATTAATGAAATGATGCAACAAAGGCAAACAGCAACAACAGCAGCAGCAACAAATACTCAACAACAAAATAAAGAAGAGAATTCTTCCTCTTTACATGTGAAAAAAGCAAACGATGATGAAGATTGTATCATAATTGAGAATAATTTAACTCCAACTAATGTTAAAAGCAAATCCGCTGAGGTTGGAGCAAAGTCTCAGTCCAAGGAGCGTTACAATTTCACCATAGAAACGGTAAATAATGATACTCTACAAATAACACCACAATCAATAACATTACCCCCGGGTATATGCATCCCCACAAATGTTTCACCCTACACTTTGCAACATTTATCCGCTATAAATACAACTATTAAGCCTTTAAACACAATCGCCAACTCGTCTGCCCCATCATGTGGTGTAACATATGTAAGAAGCAGTGGTAATATGGAAGTAATAACGAGAGAAAATAATAGAAATCTTAAACGGGCAATTCGATTAACTAGTGAAAGTGGCCTAGCACCATCTCAACCACCACCACCACCACCACCATTAATAGCACCGACCACTACCAGTTCAGTACTGATAACAAAAGTTGTTTCTCTTAATTCTGCACGAAATTCATTATTATTAAATAAAACGAATCCTCCCGGTATAACAATGAGCAGTACAGAGCCAATTATAACGAATGCTACATCAACCATGGCAGGAACACCCATTATAAGTTGTGTTTATTCAGTGTCAACTGCATCTTCCAAGGGCACAATTACCAAAACAAACACGATAAATAGTTTTGTAAAAAATCCAATTATACGCCGACGCTTTTCAACTATATGTCCATCAAATAAATTCACCACCAGTACCACCACAAAAACAACCGTTCGCGAAAAATTCTTAATGTCGAAACCTTTAACGCAGTTACGTGAAGTTGTTGTGGGAGGTGGTGGTAATATTGAGCAAAATAAGTCGCATAAAGCAACTGGTGGAGAAAAGGTTCATCCTTCAACACAGTTACGTGAAGTGATTGTTGGAGGCGGTGGATCTCCCGTTCATACTATTGGCTGTACAACAATTACAAAATTAACCGATACTACCATGATGGTGGTGGCCAATACAAATGCCATAAAATCCCTACCTACGGTTTCTGTCTCCAGTGATGCTTCTTTGTTAAAGAAGACAAAAACGACTACAACAACAACTTCACATGACAAACATGATGAAACAATAATTAGAGATTTACAGATGAAATCTTATCCCATAGCATCACCTGTTATTCCTTCTAGACCTAGCGGTGTAAAAACCGTAACAACAACAACGACAACAACATCAACAACCACAACATGTAATAATGTTAAAGTATTATATAAAAAACTTCCTGCCGCTGCCGCCACAACCACCACAACCAACGTTGTTAGTGGAACATTAGTTCAATTGGATAAAATGCAAGCGGCTAAATTGAATACAAAAATCTCCAATGTTACACCCAATCCCAACAATCCCATAGTATTAAATAAATGGGCAATACCAACACCATTGAATGATAACAATAACACATTACAATTTCGTATCATTAATAAAAATCAAAATGCGACCAGCACTGCAAACAGTAGTAGCACAGATGGTAATAATAAATTATTACAATATAATATTTCCTCACCCTCCACTTCCATAACTAATGCTGCTGCACCGGCCACTGATGCTGCCAGTGATGAATCATTATGTGTGGAAAATGAAATCCATTCCAATGTGATACTTAAACAGGTTACTGGTAATCTACCTTTAATACCAATAACAGCCAGCATCACAACTATAACGAAGGCATCATCAGCCTCCTCAATAACAATAAATTCAAATATTACAAAGCTTCCCAAGAGATTACTTATGAAACCATCGGCAAAAAATAAAAACACTCCAGACACCATGTCCATAAAAACGCCTAATTGTAAAACAACTACAACATCCACACTACCTACAGTTATGGCAAAATCAACAACAACAAAGGCAATACAAAATGCAGCAGAATTTTTACTTAATACAAGCAGCAGCTCTAGCACTAGCACTAACACTAACACCACTCCTCCGAACACGTCAAAACAATGCACAAATGAAGATAACGATGGTAATAATTCTCCACCCTCTTATATACAATATGGTTATGTGATAGCACCCAATATCGACAGACGATTTGTGGCAAAACGTGTGAAATTTCATTATTTTTTAAAATTCCCGAATGATGGTATACGACGTTTTGAGAAAATGGACAGTGTCTCCAACTATCTTAACAAGTTAGTTGAAAAATTGTGAAAAACAAAATAAATTGCAAATTAATAATACCTTTTTGTGTATAACCCACTTACAGATACCTTGCCAAAGATAAAGATTGCAATCACAAATTGCCAGCTCTATGGAAATTTTTACCAGCTAGTCAAAGTATACAAATTCAAAATGTACTTATCACTATGGATTATTAATATATTTTATCTTACATCACTTCCTTCCTTTGCTTGAGATAGAGAGCAACCGTTTCAATTATGTCCGCCTGTCCATGAAAATTTGTATTCATCTGCAGTTTTGCAAATATTTAGTTGTATTTTGATACTTTAAAAACTAATTCTATTGGATATTAAAAAAAAATTAAACTGAATCATAATTTAGGCAACAATTGCAATTCTTTTTGGTTTTTAATATAAAAATTAATAGATATTCTAGTAAAAAAACTAAATTTGACTTTGATCAAATCCTAAACATCCTCGATAATTACATATAAACGGTGGGGGTGGCAGGTATATGATTACGCCCTCTAATACCGTAAATTGTGGGTGTTTGTTATCCGATCGTGCCCATTTTTGGCCCAAAGATGAATATGATAAATATTTGTACCAAATATCAACTATACACGAACCTATTATCTAGATCGAATCGGTTTCTGATTCTGATAAATATATATGCACTGTAGGGTTTCTACTGCCTCCTTTTTGGTGTTGCATAGAGAATGACTCGTATGTAAAAGGTACAATTAGCTTAAATTCATATCATGTTTAGAAGCTCTCCAAGTGATGTAGGATATTGAATAGCCGGTTGGACATTTTCATTACTTTATTTTACTTTTAGTATAAAAAATCTTTAAACCGTAAAGTTGGATCAAATGATGCTCATGCTACGGCTACTGCTACATCAACAGTACCTGCAAATGTGATGTATCCAATGGGAAATAATATAAAGACCCATGCAAACAGTAGCACATCGGGCCCTAGCCTACTGAGACGTAACACGATGACTGCAACTGATATAAATGAAACGATATTAATTGAGGATTAAAATGACTGCTTACTTTAAGTATATATAATATACACAGTATAAATAATTGTGTGTGTATTATTTCAATATTGCCTTTTTTGTATCTCTTCTTGTTTGTTACTTTTCATATCAATAATTAATTTTAAAATTATTATACAAAAGATTTTAGAAATCGTGATTCTATTAATTTAAATGAATATATAATAATTAATTGAAAGAAGTCCATAATAAAAGTGTTTAATTTGCCAACTTTTTATTTGTACTTACCGTTAGGGTTGGGTCACTCTTAACTTAATCCATATGCTTCATCAGAATTTTTCTTATATCAAATTAAATTTCCATTACATTTATGTATGTGTTGTTGTATGTATGCATATTATATTTATTTACCCATCAATAATAGAAAATTTGCAAAAAACTTTTATAGATAAAATGGAATGAATTTTTTCAATAAAAATAAATTGATTTGAAATGGGGGAGAATTCGAAGATAAACAGATTTAGAGATTTAAGCGATTTCCTTTAATGCAAGTAAAGATTGACGTAAATATTCATATTGACTTTTAGCATGTTTCACCTCGAATTCAGCCAATTCACCCAAACTGCAATAAAAAGCATAAAACAAGTTCAATACATCGATTCAGTTGTTCACACTGATCAAGAATATATAAACCTTAATCAGTCTTTGATACCCAATGTTTAATGTCCTCATGTAAGGTATAAATATGTTTAATATATACATACTTACCTTTTCTTAAATGCCTGAACACGACGACTACGAAAACTTATCAATTCCTCTTTGCCGCAAGCGGACATAGTTTCGAATTTTTCACAGGCTTCCGTCTGTGCCGCTTCAGCCTATAATACACATACATAAACATTGCAATTAAATAGACATTGATGAATCATAAACAACAAAACATATACCGCTACATATATACATTCTTTGCATCACTGTTGCACGATAAAGTCATTGATAATATTAGGGCGAGTCACCAATGCATGAGTGAGTAATGGATGAAATATTATGTTTGGATTTGTTTAGTCAAAGTCAAAGCAATAACAAGCAAAAACGCTAAATTTGGCTTAAGCCAAATCCACAGCTACATATAAAAGGTGGGCGTGATAGGTGAATGATTGATAGTGTGTATATTATGTATCAGCTTGTAAGTCGAAATTTATGCTGAATTTTATTTTTTGTAAATTTTGTGGAAGTGTCTGTTATCAGACCACGCCCATTTATTGCACATCGATGGATGGCGTAATGTAATGATAAATATGATAAATTTTTGTGACACATATATACGTTTTTGTCACTTGTGGTGCTTGCGTGCCTCTTGGCAGATTTTTCTCAATATAAATAGCGTTCTACGTGCAGAAATGTCTGGAGAATATTTCAACTCAATATCAAAAAATTTACGACCTTGAGGGTCGAATCAGTTTTTGAGCTGATCAAAAGTGTATATACTGAAGTTTCCTTTTGAGTGTTACAAATGAAATCACAAAGTTAGCATCTTATGGGGAAGTTATGAATTAATGACGGTTTTCACGCTTTTGAGCATTTCTCTAATACTTATATAGAAATTATTACATACAGGTTTTATATAAAAATATTATTATAAATATGACATTTACTACATTTTTTTTTAACACACAACACACATACAATTCATACAAATGTATACCTCTTGCACTTCCAAGGGCTGCAGCAGCAGAAAAGAAGTTTTAAGTGACAGGGGATAGATTAATTTTGTATACGGTAAATTTAAGCAAAGAGACAACACAACCAACGCCGGTTTTAAATGTGATATAAGTAAAAATAGAAAAGAAGAAATTTTACTATTTAGCAAGTCCTTGCAGTCTTTTGAAAACAAATATAATGGAAAAAAAAAGCTTTTTCAATAAGAACATAACACATAACAACATAAGTTTCGTCGCTTCACTCCATTTCTCAGTTCATTTTAACTTGTAAGGATGTAACGCAATATTGGTGTGGTTTGAGAGATTCCCAATTCCTGTGATCACCGGGAAAACGTTTGATTTGACTCATTTTGAACTGAAGCACTTGCGACTGCAATATTTACAAATACAAAATTGTTATGTCCTTATTGAAAGACCAATAACTGTCTTCCCCCCCCTTTATAAATCAGCCGGCAATTAGGAATAATTAAGAATTTATAGTGTTTTGATATAATTTGTACAATTTGTCACACAGCGTTTGAATTGAAAGGATCTTGAATGGCTACAGTTTTTGCATCTGCAGGCATCATAAATATGAAGCAAGAAGTTCATTGGACGATTTGTTTAGTGTATGCAAACCATAACCATTTACCCCAAATAAGCAACAGAAGAAAGTATTACAACATAAACTTACCGCATGAATGTCTTTATTTTTGGCACGAACTTTTTCCAAATTACGATTGGTCGCTTCATAAGCAGCCAAACAGCGCAAACGGCGTATAAGTAAAGCTTTGGCGGCTTCGCTATCACGCTGATAATAACGTAACGTATCACCCAGTTTCAAATCTTGATCACTAGCAACTCGCACTTCGAAATTCTAACAAATTTTCAATTTTCAATTAAATCTCTTTATACACTTTTTGCAGGTGCTAGAAAAATTTACCTTGATTTTCTCAAAAATTTCAGCAGTTTTAGCACAAAATGTTTCCATTGAACCCTTTTCAGTGGTGGATAAATGCGTTAAAGAATTGGAAATTTTTTGATGGCATTCACCAATCTCCTTATGCCGTTGGGTCATTTTCTCCGTACGTAGGGCCGCCTCCCGCAAATGACCATGATATTCGGTAAGGAATTGTAGTTCATTTTCAAAAAAATCATTCACATCCCGTACAGTAACGCCAAAGAGAATTTCATCAGTTGTTTTACCCAACGACTTGACCAAGCCACCGAAAATTGCAGTTTTTTTACGTGGCTTGGCGCATAAATCATGATCGTATTCTAAAAAGACATTAAGATGTGGATCTAAACGAAAGACGGGATGATTGGCAAGGCGACGCAAAAATACTTCATGCATTGCAACAGTTTTTTTAAAGGTGGCCAAATATTCACTGAAACAATAACAATAACTTGACATTGCGATAAGGTGAGGATTAATAATTGATAACATTTACGCTTCCAATTCAGATTTCATTTTTTTAAACTCTTCCTTAGTCATGTTGCCTTCTCCCTCACCCAGACGTTGCAATTTTTCGCGTGATGCATCAAAATCCGGTCGGGGTGGACAAGGTGGAATCTACAAAAAGTCAAAATCTCATCATTTTATAGTCAATTGGAAAATTGTCAAATCGCACTAACAATATAACCGGCATAATCCTCATTCTCTTCAAAACGATCATGCAACCATACAAACTCCTCATGCTGTCTAACAACGTTATTGTCCTGTTTGTTGAAATTTGGTAGATTTGTACGGGTATGTACCGTAAATTTCACTTTATCTTTTTCACTCAAAGCATCCGATATCTCTACATGAAGGGCATCCTCAGCCATAGCGCTGGGCGATATAACCGATGAGGATGATTCTGAAGTGATCCCACTACCGTTACCATTATTTTGTATAGCGGTGGCAGTATTTAATGGAATGGTGGGCGTTGCTACAATTGATTGCTGTTGTTGTTGCTGTTTCAGTGGTTGTTCTTCGTCATTAACTGGTACTGTGTGTGCTGGTGTTGTAAGCGACGGCACTTCTTCATTCGAAATTTCTTCTCTTGTTGAAGCTTCCTGTGGTTTATGTACATAGAGATAACAAGTGGAAAAATTATTTCTTTATCCAAACAGGAAATGGTTCCCTTAGCTCATTTTTTTTTTTGGAATATACTAAATATTACTAGAACTTTTAATTACCATTTTTAAATGACTTGTTGATTTTATTTTAGTTTAATTTTAATTTGTTGATACAATCTTGTAAAATTTTCACAATAATTATTTTTAAGTCGTTTTGTTATTGTTGCTGCTTTATTTTCACTTTCATCATTATCAACAATGACATGGTTGATAATTTTTGTAGTAGAATAAGTTGAAGAGATTTAACTTTTAGTTAGATGGCGCTTCTGTATGATTTTCTCTGTGTGTTAAAATTTGTATTGAACAAATTTCAATTTGCAAATGCAAGGTTCTATGGTGTAATGGTTAGCACTCTGGACTTTGAATCCAGCGATCCGAGTTCAAATCTCGGTAGAACCTCAGTGCGGTGGTGGGTTTAAACGCTCATCTCTGTTAAGTAGTTTTTTTATACTATTTGTCTTTTCTTAGTAAACATAAAGTAGAAAAAGTATCCGATGAACAGTTAATTAAGTTAATTTTTATTTAATAATGTGAACATACTCAACCATTTAGTAAAGAAGTATTTTTTAAAAATTCTTTTCCCAAGCACATGAACAGTGCTACGCCTATAAATAAATATAAATTGTGATACTACGATAAGCAATAATTGGAAGTTCCACCCTTTCATATGACACCATTTTGAGGTAAATCGCTTTAGCCGTTCTCGAGTTACAGCGTTTTAAAGGAATTGAAGTTTTAAAATCTTTCCTGGGCGCCTGGTATTTTGGCTGATTCTTCATTTTTTCATATTTGTTAAATTTTTGCAAACGTTTAATAGCTAGCAGTGAGCTTTTCTGTAACAAATTCTTATTACTGATTGCTCGTTTACAACTTGAAAATTTTACTTCAACACGTAAAAATGCAAGCAAAATACCAGGCACCCAGTATTATAAAAATTTGTATGGAAATTATTCCGCCTGTTTCTATGAAAACTTTGAACGCCTATATCTCGAAAACGGTAGCTCCTATCGATCTGAAAATTTTTGCGCCCCTTTTTCTAAATTCGATGAAGAATCCATTAATCGAGGTGTCGAAGTTCTAGCATGACCTATTTTTGAGGAAAAGATTACTTTGTGAAATGGGTTATATCAATTAAGGGGGCAGTGTCACGCCCATAAAATATATGTCACTCTAAAGTTGAAGAATTTTCCAACTACGGGCAGCTGGTTTGAACAAAATCCGTCCAGTGGTTCAAAAGTTATAGGCTTTTGAATACGAACATTTTGACAAAATGGTATAAAAAATATTTCCACTGATTTTGCTGAATTTTTCAAATAATAATAACAACAACAAACACACTAAAAAGAAGGCAATATTGTTTTGTTTATATCATTCAAACGACAACTCCGATTTTGTTCAAATTTATTGCAAACGTTGGGAAATTTCTTCAGCTTTTCGGGGATCTTTAGTTAATGGGCGTGGCATCGCCCATTATCTTAGGAAATGACTTTATCAAAAATGTTGTTTTTTAACTAAATGGATGGTGCCACGCCCCTAGAACGTGCTTCGTTGGAGAGATGAATTAATTTACGACTTTCCACAAAAAATTTCAGCTAAATCCGTTCAGTCGTTTCCAAGTTATAAGACTTTAAAAATCATGTTAAATCGCCATCGGCTTACTGAGCAGTTCTGGGCGCCTGGTATTTTTCTCACGTTTTGATTAGAAAACAACAGCTCCGACCTTAGGCAAATTTTATGCAAACATATGGCGTCACCTAGTTTCCTTATAAATATGTTTCATTAACAGGGTTTATCAAGAACAAATAATGTTTAAAATTTTAATCGTCTAGGTGTCACACTGTTTTAATTTAACAGGTTGTACCAAGAATTTTAATATAGTAATATTTGTAAAATGCACTAGATGTCACAGCACCAAAATTCAACAGGACGTATCAAGTATGTATAAACCAGTTACATATTCCTTTCGGATAGATGTCGCTGTAATTATTTGCCTTGTGGCAACTCTGCTATGACAATCCGGTTTTTAATCATATGTTTTTATAAAAAAATTCAAATTTGTCACTTTCTAAAAAAGACACAAATGTATAGAAGCGTCGTTTAAAATAAATAAAATCTTAGAACAGAAATAAATATACGATTTATTATAACTTTAAAAATGCACAATTCATCATTCATCATTCTCTGTGCTTTAGCTAAATAAACTATGTGCTTACTAATATTTCAACTAGATGGCGGTAGTGGGGTATGCAATTAAGAAATCTTTAAAGCCTTGTAACTTCTAAACGGTAGCTCCTATCGATCTGAAAATTTTTGCGCCCCTTTTTCTAAATTCGATAAAGAATCCATTAATCGAGGTGTCGAAGTTCTAGCATGACCCATTTTTGAGAAAAAGATTACTTTGTAAAATGGGTTATTATAAATAAGGGGGCGATGCCATGCCCATGAATTATATGTTAATATAAAGCTGGAGAATTTTCCAGGTACGGGCAGTTTGATTGAACTAAAACGGTTAAGCGGTTCAAAAGTTATAGGCAATTGAACATCGACATTACGACAAAATTGAATAAAAAATATTTCCACTGATTTTGCTGAATTTTTCAAATAATAATAACAACAACAAACACACTAAAAAGAAGGCAATATTGTTTTGTTTATATCATTCTAACGACAACTCCGATTTTGATCAAATTTATTGCAAACGATTGAAAATTTCTTCACCTTTTCGGGAATCTTTAGTTAATGGGCGTGGCACCGCCCATTTTCTTAGGAAATGACTTTTTCAAAAATGTTGTTTTTTAACTAAATGGATGGTGCCACGCCACTAGAACGTGCTTCGTTGGAGAGATGAATTAATTTACGACTTTCCACAAAAAATTTCAGCTAAATCCGTTCAGTCGTTTCCAAGTTATAAGACTTTAAAAATCATGTTAAATCGCCATCGGCTTACTGAGCAGTTCTGGGCGCCTGGTATTTTTCTCACGTTTTGATTAGAAAACAACAGCTCCGATCTTGGGCAAATTTTATGCAAACATATGGCGCCACCTAGTTTCCTTATACATATGTGTCATTAACAGGGTTTATCAAGAACAAATAATGTTTAAAATTTTAATCGTCTAGGTGTCACACTGTTTTAATTTAACAGGATGTACCAAGTATTTCTAATATAGTTATATTTATAAAATGCACTAGATGTCACTCAAACAAAAATTTAACAGGATGTATCAAGTATGTATAAACCAGTTACATATTCACTTCGGATAGATGTCGCTGTAATTATTTGTCTTGTGGCAACTCTGCTATGACAATCCGGTTTTTAATCATATGTTTTTATAAAAAAATTCAAATTTGTCACTTTCTAAAAAAGACACAAATGTATAGAAGCGTCGTTTAAAATAAATAAAATCTTAGAACAGAAATAAATATACGATTTATTATAACTTTAAAAATGCACAATTCATCATTCATCATTCTCTGTGCTTTAGCTAAATAAACTATGTGCTTACTAATATTTCAACTAGATGGCGGTAGTGGGGTATGCAATTAAGAAATCTTTAAAGCCTTGTAACTTCTAAACGGTAGCTCCTATCGATCTGAAAATTTTTGCGCCCCTTTTTCTAAATTCGATAAAGAATCCATTAATCGAGGTGTCGAAGTTCTAGCATGACCCATTTTTGAGAAAAAGATTACTTTGTAAAATGGGTTATTATAAATAAGGGGGCGATGCCATGCCCATGAATTATATGTTAATATAAAGCTGGAGAATTTTCCAGGTACGGGCAGTTTGATTGAACTAAAACGGTTAAGCGGTTCAAAAGTTATAGGCAATTGAACATCGACATTACGACAAAATTGAATAAAAAATATTTCCACTGATTTTGCTGAATTTTTCAAATAATAATAACAACAACAAACACACTAAAAAGAAGGCAATATTGTTTTGTTTATATCATTCCAACGACAACTCCGATTTTGATCAAATTTATTGCAAACGATTGAAAATTTCTTCACCTTTTCGGGAATCTTTAGTTAATGGGCGTGGCACCGCCCATTTTCTTAGGAAATGACTTTTTCAAAAATGTTGTTTTTTAACTAAATGGATGGTGCCACGCCACTAGAACGTGCTTCGTTGGAGAGATGAATTAATTTACGACTTTCCACAAAAAATTTCAGCTAAATCCGTTCAGTCGTTTCCAAGTTATAAGACTTTAAAAATCATGTTAAATCGCCATCGGCTTACTGAGCAGTTCTGGGCGCCTGGTATTTTTCTCACGTTTTGATTAGAAAACAACAGCTCCGATCTTGGGCAAATTTTATGCAAACATATGGCGCCACCTAGTTTCCTTATACATATGTGTCATTAACAGGGTTTATCAAGAACAAATAATGTTTAAAATTTTAATCGTCTAGGTGTCACACTGTTTTAATTTAACAGGATGTACCAAGTATTTCTAATATAGTTATATTTATAAAATGCACTAGATGTCACTCAAACAAAAATTTAACAGGATGTATCAAGTATGTATAAACCAGTTACATATTCACTTCGGATAGATGTCGCTGTAATTATTTGTCTTGTGGCAACTCTGCTATGACAATCCGGTTTTTAATCATATGTTTTTATAAAAAAATTCAAATTTGTCACTTTCTAAAAAAGACACAAATGTATAGAAGCGTCGTTTAAAATAAATAAAATCTTAGAACAGAAATAAATATACGATTTATTATAACTTTAAAAATGCACAATTCATCATTCATCATTCTCTGTGCTTTAGCTAAATAAACTATGTGCTTACTAATATTTCAACTAGATGGCGGTAGTGGGGTATGCAATTAAGAAATCTTTAAAGCCTTGTAACTTCTAAACGGTAGCTCCTATCGATCTGAAAATTTTTGCGCCCCTTTTTCTAAATTCGATAAAGAATCCATTAATCGAGGTGTCGAAGTTCTAGCATGACCCATTTTTGAGAAAAAGATTACTTTGTAAAATGGGTTATTATAAATAAGGGGGCGATGCCATGCCCATGAATTATATGTTAATATAAAGCTGGAGAATTTTCCAGGTACGGGCAGTTTGATTGAACTAAAACGGTTAAGCGGTTCAAAAGTTATAGGCAATTGAACATCGACATTACGACAAAATTGAATAAAAAATATTTCCACTGATTTTGCTGAATTTTTCAAATAATAATAACAACAACAAACACACTAAAAAGAAGGCAATATTGTTTTGTTTATATCATTCCAACGACAACTCCGATTTTGATCAAATTTATTGCAAACGATTGAAAATTTCTTCACCTTTTCGGGAATCTTTAGTTAATGGGCGTGGCACCGCCCATTTTCTTAGGAAATGACTTTTTCAAAAATGTTGTTTTTTAACTAAATGGATGGTGCCACGCCACTAGAACGTGCTTCGTTGGAGAGATGAATTAATTTACGACTTTCCACAAAAAATTTCAGCTAAATCCGTTCAGTCGTTTCCAAGTTATAAGACTTTAAAAATCATGTTAAATCGCCATCGGCTTACTGAGCAGTTCTGGGCGCCTGGTATTTTTCTCACGTTTTGATTAGAAAACAACAGCTCCGATCTTGGGCAAATTTTATGCAAACATATGGCGCCACCTAGTTTCCTTATACATATGTGTCATTAACAGGGTTTATCAAGAACAAATAATGTTTAAAATTTTAATCGTCTAGGTGTCACACTGTTTTAATTTAACAGGATGTACCAAGTATTTCTAATATAGTTATATTTATAAAATGCACTAGATGTCACTCAACCAAAAATTTAACAGGATGTATCAAGTATGTATAAACCAGTTACATATTCACTTCGGATAGATGTCGCTGTAATTATTTGTCTTGTGGCAACTCTGCTATGACAATCCGGTTTTTAATCATATGTTTTTATAAAAAAATTCAAATTTGTCACTTTCTAAAAAAGACACAAATGTATAGAAGCGTCGTTTAAAATAAATAAAATCTTAGAACAGAAATAAATATACGATTTATTATAACTTTAAAAATGCACAATTCATCATTCATCATTCTCTGTGCTTTAGCTAAATAAACTATGTGCTTACTAATATTTCAACTAGATGGCGGTAGTGGGGTATGCAATTAAGAAATCTTTAAAGCCTTGTAACTTCTAAACGGTAGCTCCTATCGATCTGAAAATTTTTGCGCCCCTTTTTCTAAATTCGATAAAGAATCCATTAATCGAGGTGTCGAAGTTCTAGCATGACCCATTTTTGAGAAAAAGATTACTTTGTAAAATGGGTTATTATAAATAAGGGGGCGATGCCATGCCCATGAATTATATGTTAATATAAAGCTGGAGAAAATTCCAGGTACGGGCAGTTTGATTGAACTAAATCGGTTAAGCGGTTCAAAAGTTATAGGCAATTGAACATCGACATTACGACAAAATTGAATAAAAAATATTTCGTTTGTTTTTGCTAAATTTTCACAAATACAACAATAAGAACAACCACACTAAAAAGAAGGTAATATTGCTTTGTTTATAACTTTTCAACGACAAATTCGATTTTGTTCAAATTTTTTTTAAACATTTGGAAATTTCTGTAGCTTTTCATAGATGCACCATTTGTGGGCGTGGCTATGCCCGTTCGATTAGGAAAAGATTAATAAAAAAGGTCGTTTATTAACCAAATGGGTGGTGCCACGCCCACAAAATACACTTCGTTTGAAAGCCCTGGCCATTTTCCATCGATTTACAACAAATTTTTTACAAAAAACATTCGTAAAATTTGTACGGAAATTATTCCGCCTGTTTCTATGAAAACTTTGAACGCCTATATCTCGAAAACGGTAGCTCCTATCGATCTGAAAATTTTTGCGCCCCTTTTTCTAAATTCGATAGAGAATCCAATAATCGAGGTGTCGAAGTTCTAGCATGACCCATTTTTGAGAAAAAGATTACTTTGTAAAATGGGTTAT
Source organism: Ornithomya fringillina (assembly GCA_963978525.1). Classification (NCBI taxonomy): domain Eukaryota; kingdom Metazoa; phylum Arthropoda; class Insecta; order Diptera; family Hippoboscidae; genus Ornithomya; species Ornithomya fringillina. The sequence goes on along the minus strand of OZ021694.1, from coordinate 20,439,036 downwards.
TATAAATAAGGGGGCGATGCCATGCCCATAAAATATATGTCACTGTAAAGCTGAAGAATTTTCCAACTACGGGCAGCTGGTTTGAACAAAACCCGTCCAGTGGTTCAAAAGTTATAGGCTTTTGAATACGAACATTTTGACAAAATGGCATAAAAATATTTCCACTGATTTTGCTGAATTTTTCAAATAATAATAACAACAACAAACACACTAAAAAGAAGGCAATATTGTTTTGTTTATATCATTCCAACGACAACTCCGATTTTGATCAAATTTATTGCAAACGATTGAAAATTTCTTCACCTTTTCGGGAATCTTTAGTTAATGGGCGTGGCACCGCCCATTTTCTTAGGAAATGACTTTTTCAAAAATGTTGTTTTTTAACTAAATGGATGGTGCCACGCCACTAGAACGTGCTTCGTTGGAGAGATGAATTAATTTACGACTTTCCACAAAAAATTTCAGCTAAATCCGTTCAGTCGTTTCCAAGTTATAAGACTTTAAAAATCATGTTAAATCGCCATCGGCTTACTGAGCAGTTCTGGGCGCCTGGTATTTTTCTCACGTTTTGATTAGAAAACAACAGCTCCGATCTTGGGCAAATTTTATGCAAACATATGGCGCCACCTAGTTTCCTTATACATATGTGTCATTAACAGGGTTTATCAAGAACAAATAATGTTTAAAATTTTAATCGTCTAGGTGTCACACTGTTTTAATTTAACAGGATGTACCAAGTATTTCTAATATAGTTATATTTATAAAATGCACTAGATGTCACTCAACCAAAAATTTAACAGGATGTATCAAGTATGTATAAACCAGTTACATATTCACTTCGGATAGATGTCGCTGTAATTATTTGCCTTGTGGCAACTCTGCTATGACAATCCGGTTTTTAATCATATGTTTTTATAAAAAAATTCAAATTTGTCACTTTCTAAAAAAGACACAAATGTATAGAAGCGTCGTTTAAAATAAATAAAATCTTAGAACAGAAATAAATATACGATTTATTATAACTTTAAAAATGCACAATTCATCATTCATCATTCTCTGTGCTTTAGCTAAATAAACTATGTGCTTACTAATATTTCAACTAGATGGCAGATAGTGGGGTATGCAATTAAGAAATCTTTAAAGCCTTGTAACTTCTAAACGGTAGCTCCTATCGATCTGAAAATTTTTGCGCCCCTTTTTCTAAATTCGATAAAGAATCCATTAATCGAGGTGTCGAAGTTCTAGCATGACCCATTTTTGAGAAAAAGATTACTTTGTAAAATGGGTTATTATAAATAAGGGGGCGATGCCATGCCCATGAATTATATGTTAATATAAAGCTGGAGAATTTTCCAGGTACGGGCAGTTTGATTGAACTAAATCGGTTAAGCGGTTCAAAAGTTATAGGCAATTGAACATCGACATTACGACAAAATTGAATAAAAAATATTTCGTTTGTTTTTGCTAAATTTTCACAAATACAACAATAAGAGCAACCACACTAAAAAGAAGGTAATATTGCTTTGTTTATAACTTTCCAAAGACAAATCCGATTACGTTAAAATTTTTTTTAAACATTTGGAAATTTCTGTAGCTTTTCATAGATGTACAATTTGTGGGCGTGGCTGTGCCCGTTCGATTAGGAAAAGATTAATAAAAAAGGTCGTTTATTAACCAAATGGGTGGTGCCACGCCCACAAAATACACTTCGTTTGAAAACCCTGGCCTTTTTCCATCGATTTACAACAAAATTTTTACAAAAAACATTCGCAAAATTTGTATGGAAACGATTCCGCCTGTTTCTATGAAAACTTTGAACGCCAATATCTCGAAAACGGTAGCTCCTATCGATCTGAAAATTTTTGCGCCCCTTTTTCTAAATTCGATGAAGAATCCATTAATCGAGGTGTCGAAGTTCTAGCATGACCCATTTTTGAGAAAAAGATTACTTTGTAAAATGGGTTATTATAAATAAGGGGGCGATGCCATGCCCATGAATTATATGTTAATATAAAGCTGGAGAATTTTCCAGGTACGGGCAGTTTGATTGAACTAAAACGGTTAAGCGGTTCAAAAGTTATAGGCAATTGAACATCGACATTACGACAAAATTGAATAAAAAATATTTCCACTGATTTTGCTGAATTTTTCAAATAATAATAACAACAACAAACACACTAAAAAGAAGGCAATATTGTTTTGTTTATATCATTCCAACGACAACTCCGATTTTGATCAAATTTATTGCAAACGATTGAAAATTTCTTCACCTTTTCGGGAATCTTTAGTTAATGGGCGTGGCACCGCCCATTTTCTTAGGAAATGACTTTTTCAAAAATGTTGTTTTTTAACTAAATGGATGGTGCCACGCCACTAGAACGTGCTTCGTTGGAGAGATGAATTAATTTACGACTTTCCACAAAAAATTTCAGCTAAATCCGTTCAGTCGTTTCCAAGTTATAAGACTTTAAAAATCATGTTAAATCGCCATCGGCTTACTGAGCAGTTCTGGGCGCCTGGTATTTTTCTCACGTTTTGATTAGAAAACAACAGCTCCGATCTTGGGCAAATTTTATGCAAACATATGGCGCCACCTAGTTTCCTTATACATATGTGTCATTAACAGGGTTTATCAAGAACAAATAATGTTTAAAATTTTAATCGTCTAGGTGTCACACTGTTTTAATTTAACAGGATGTACCAAGTATTTCTAATATAGTTATATTTATAAAATGCACTAGATGTCACTCAAACAAAAATTTAACAGGATGTATCAAGTATGTATAAACCAGTTACATATTCACTTCGGATAGATGTCGCTGTAATTATTTGTCTTGTGGCAACTCTGCTATGACAATCCGGTTTTTAATCATATGTTTTTATAAAAAAATTCAAATTTGTCACTTTCTAAAAAAGACACAAATGTATAGAAGCGTCGTTTAAAATAAATAAAATCTTAGAACAGAAATAAATATACGATTTATTATAACTTTAAAAATGCACAATTCATCATTCATCATTCTCTGTGCTTTAGCTAAATAAACTATGTGCTTACTAATATTTCAACTAGATGGCGGTAGTGGGGTATGCAATTAAGAAATCTTTAAAGCCTTGTAACTTCTAAACGGTAGCTCCTATCGATCTGAAAATTTTTGCGCCCCTTTTTCTAAATTCGATAAAGAATCCATTAATCGAGGTGTCGAAGTTCTAGCATGACCCATTTTTGAGAAAAAGATTACTTTGTAAAATGGGTTATTATAAATAAGGGGGCGATGCCATGCCCATGAATTATATGTTAATATAAAGCTGGAGAAAATTCCAGGTACGGGCAGTTTGATTGAACTAAATCGGTTAAGCGGTTCAAAAGTTATAGGCAATTGAACATCGACATTACGACAAAATTGAATAAAAAATATTTCGTTTGTTTTTGCTAAATTTTCACAAATACAACAATAAGAACAACCACACTAAAAAGAAGGTAATATTGCTTTGTTTATAACTTTTCAACGACAAATTCGATTTTGTTCAAATTTTTTTTAAACATTTGGAAATTTCTGTAGCTTTTCATAGATGCACCATTTGTGGGCGTGGCTATGCCCGTTCGATTAGGAAAAGATTAATAAAAAAGGTCGTTTATTAACCAAATGGGTGGTGCCACGCCCACAAAATACACTTCGTTTGAAAGCCCTGGCCATTTTCCATCGATTTACAACAAATTTTTTACAAAAAACATTCGTAAAATTTGTACGGAAATTATTCCGCCTGTTTCTATGAAAACTTTGAACGCCTATATCTCGAAAACGGTAGCTCCTATCGATCTGAAAATTTTTGCGCCCCTTTTTCTAAATTCGATAGAGAATCCAATAATCGAGGTGTCGAAGTTCTAGCATGACCCATTTTTGAGAAAAAGATTACTTTGTAAAATGGGTTATTATAAATAAGGGGGCGATGCCATGCCCATAAAATATATGTCACTGTAAAGCTGAAGAATTTTCCAACTACGGGCAGCTGGTTTGAACAAAACCCGTCCAGTGGTTCAAAAGTTATAGGCTTTTGAATACGAACATTTTGACAAAATGGCATAAAAATATTTCCACTGATTTTGCTGAATTTTTCAAATAATAATAACAACAACAAACACACTAAAAAGAAGGCAATATTGTTTTGTTTATATCATTCCAACGACAACTCCGATTTTGATCAAATTTATTGCAAACGATTGAAAATTTCTTCACCTTTTCGGGAATCTTTAGTTAATGGGCGTGGCACCGCCCATTTTCTTAGGAAATGACTTTTTCAAAAATGTTGTTTTTTAACTAAATGGATGGTGCCACGCCACTAGAACGTGCTTCGTTGGAGAGATGAATTAATTTACGACTTTCCACAAAAAATTTCAGCTAAATCCGTTCAGTCGTTTCCAAGTTATAAGACTTTAAAAATCATGTTAAATCGCCATCGGCTTACTGAGCAGTTCTGGGCGCCTGGTATTTTTCTCACGTTTTGATTAGAAAACAACAGCTCCGATCTTGGGCAAATTTTATGCAAACATATGGCGCCACCTAGTTTCCTTATACATATGTGTCATTAACAGGGTTTATCAAGAACAAATAATGTTTAAAATTTTAATCGTCTAGGTGTCACACTGTTTTAATTTAACAGGATGTACCAAGTATTTCTAATATAGTTATATTTATAAAATGCACTAGATGTCACTCAAACAAAAATTTAACAGGATGTATCAAGTATGTATAAACCAGTTACATATTCACTTCGGATAGATGTCGCTGTAATTATTTGCCTTGTGGCAACTCTGCTATGACAATCCGGTTTTTAATCATATGTTTTTATAAAAAAATTCAAATTTGTCACTTTCTAAAAAAGACACAAATGTATAGAAGCGTCGTTTAAAATAAATAAAATCTTAGAACAGAAATAAATATACGATTTATTATAACTTTAAAAATGCACAATTCATCATTCATCATTCTCTGTGCTTTAGCTAAATAAACTATGTGCTTACTAATATTTCAACTAGATGGCAGATAGTGGGGTATGCAATTAAGAAATCTTTAAAGCCTTGTAACTTCTAAACGGTAGCTCCTATCGATCTGAAAATTTTTGCGCCCCTTTTTCTAAATTCGATAAAGAATCCATTAATCGAGGTGTCGAAGTTCTAGCATGACCCATTTTTGAGAAAAAGATTACTTTGTAAAATGGGTTATTATAAATAAGGGGGCGATGCCATGCCCATGAATTATATGTTAATATAAAGCTGGAGAATTTTCCAGGTACGGGCAGTTTGATTGAACTAAATCGGTTAAGCGGTTCAAAAGTTATAGGCAATTGAACATCGACATTACGACAAAATTGAATAAAAAATATTTCGTTTGTTTTGCTAAATTTTCACAAATACAACAATAAGAGCAACCACACTAAAAAGAAGGTAATATTGCTTTGTTTATAACTTTCCAAAGACAAATCCGATTACGTTAAAATTTTTTTTAAACATTTGGAAATTTCTGTAGCTTTTCATAGATGTACAATTTGTGGGCGTGGCTGTGCCCGTTCGATTAGGAAAAGATTAATAAAAAAGGTCGTTTATTAACCAAATGGGTGGTGCCACGCCCACAAAATACACTTCGTTTGAAAACCCTGGCCTTTTTCCATCGATTTACAACAAAATTTTTACAAAAAACATTCGCAAAATTTGTATGGAAACGATTCCGCCTGTTTCTATGAAAACTTTGAACGCCAATATCTCGAAAACGGTAGCTCCTATCGATCTGAAAATTTTTGCGCCCCTTTTTCTAAATTCGATGAAGAATCCATTAATCGAGGTGTCGAAGTTCTAGCATGACCCATTTTTGAGAAAAAGATTACTTTGTAAAATGGGTTATTATAAATAAGGGGGCGATGCCATGCCCATGAATTATATGTTAATATAAAGCTGGAGAATTTTCCAGGTACGGGCAGTTTGATTGAACTAAAACGGTTAAGCGGTTCAAAAGTTATAGGCAATTGAACATCGACATTACGACAAAATTGAATAAAAAATATTTCCACTGATTTTGCTGAATTTTTCAAATAATAATAACAACAACAAACACACTAAAAAGAAGGCAATATTGTTTTGTTTATATCATTCCAACGACAACTCCGATTTTGATCAAATTTATTGCAAACGATTGAAAATTTCTTCACCTTTTCGGGAATCTTTAGTTAATGGGCGTGGCACCGCCCATTTTCTTAGGAAATGACTTTTTCAAAAATGTTGTTTTTTAACTAAATGGATGGTGCCACGCCACTAGAACGTGCTTCGTTGGAGAGATGAATTAATTTACGACTTTCCACAAAAAATTTCAGCTAAATCCGTTCAGTCATTTCCAAGTTATAAGACTTTAAAAATCATGTTAAATCGCCATCGGCTTACTGAGCAGTTCTGGGCGCCTGGTATTTTTCTCACGTTTTGATTAGAAAACAACAGCTCCGATCTTGGGCAAATTTTATGCAAACATATGGCGCCACCTAGTTTCCTTATACATATGTGTCATTAACAGGGTTTATCAAGAACAAATAATGTTTAAAATTTTAATCGTCTAGGTGTCACACTGTTTTAATTTAACAGGATGTACCAAGTATTTCTAATATAGTTATATTTATAAAATGCACTAGATGTCACTCAAACAAAAATTTAACAGGATGTATCAAGTATGTATAAACCAGTTACATATTCACTTCGGATAGATGTCGCTGTAATTATTTGTCTTGTGGCAACTCTGCTATGACAATCCGGTTTTTAATCATATGTTTTTATAAAAAAATTCAAATTTGTCACTTTCTAAAAAAGACACAAATGTATAGAAGCGTCGTTTAAAATAAATAAAATCTTAGAACAGAAATAAATATACGATTTATTATAACTTTAAAAATGCACAATTCATCATTCATCATTCTCTGTGCTTTAGCTAAATAAACTATGTGCTTACTAATATTTCAACTAGATGGCGGTAGTGGGGTATGCAATTAAGAAATCTTTAAAGCCTTGTAACTTCTAAACGGTAGCTCCTATCGATCTGAAAATTTTTGCGCCCCTTTTTCTAAATTCGATAAAGAATCCATTAATCGAGGTGTCGAAGTTCTAGCATGACCCATTTTTGAGAAAAAGATTACTTTGTAAAATGGGTTATTATAAATAAGGGGGCGATGCCATGCCCATGAATTATATGTTAATATAAAGCTGGAGAAAATTCCAGGTACGGGCAGTTTGATTGAACTAAATCGGTTAAGCGGTTCAAAAGTTATAGGCAATTGAACATCGACATTACGACAAAATTGAATAAAAAATATTTCGTTTGTTTTTGCTAAATTTTCACAAATACAACAATAAGAACAACCACACTAAAAAGAAGGTAATATTGCTTTGTTTATAACTTTTCAACGACAAATTCGATTTTGTTCAAATTTTTTTTAAACATTTGGAAATTTCTGTAGCTTTTCATAGATGCACCATTTGTGGGCGTGGCTATGCCCGTTCGATTAGGAAAAGATTAATAAAAAAGGTCGTTTATTAACCAAATGGGTGGTGCCACGCCCACAAAATACACTTCGTTTGAAAGCCCTGGCCATTTTCCATCGATTTACAACAAATTTTTTACAAAAAACATTCGTAAAATTTGTACGGAAATTATTCCGCCTGTTTCTATGAAAACTTTGAACGCCTATATCTCGAAAACGGTAGCTCCTATCGATCTGAAAATTTTTGCGCCCCTTTTTCTAAATTCGATAGAGAATCCAATAATCGAGGTGTCGAAGTTCTAGCATGACCCATTTTTGAGAAAAAGATTACTTTGTAAAATGGGTTATTATAAATAAGGGGGCGATGCCATGCCCATAAAATATATGTCACTGTAAAGCTGAAGAATTTTCCAACTACGGGCAGCTGGTTTGAACAAAACCCGTCCAGTGGTTCAAAAGTTATAGGCTTTTGAATACGAACATTTTGACAAAATGGCATAAAAATATTTCCACTGATTTTGCTGAATTTTTCAAATAATAATAACAACAACAAACACACTAAAAAGAAGGCAATATTGTTTTGTTTATATCATTCCAACGACAACTCCGATTTTGATCAAATTTATTGCAAACGATTGAAAATTTCTTCACCTTTTCGGGAATCTTTAGTTAATGGGCGTGGCACCGCCCATTTTCTTAGGAAATGACTTTTTCAAAAATGTTGTTTTTTAACTAAATGGATGGTGCCACGCCACTAGAACGTGCTTCGTTGGAGAGATGAATTAATTTACGACTTTCCACAAAAAATTTCAGCTAAATCCGTTCAGTCGTTTCCAAGTTATAAGACTTTAAAAATCATGTTAAATCGCCATCGGCTTACTGAGCAGTTCTGGGCGCCTGGTATTTTTCTCACGTTTTGATTAGAAAACAACAGCTCCGATCTTGGGCAAATTTTATGCAAACATATGGCGCCACCTAGTTTCCTTATACATATGTGTCATTAACAGGGTTTATCAAGAACAAATAATGTTTAAAATTTTAATCGTCTAGGTGTCACACTGTTTTAATTTAACAGGATGTACCAAGTATTTCTAATATAGTTATATTTATAAAATGCACTAGATGTCACTCAACCAAAAATTTAACAGGATGTATCAAGTATGTATAAACCAGTTACATATTCACTTCGGATAGATGTCGCTGTAATTATTTGCCTTGTGGCAACTCTGCTATGACAATCCGGTTTTTAATCATATGTTTTTATAAAAAAATTCAAATTTGTCACTTTCTAAAAAAGACACAAATGTATAGAAGCGTCGTTTAAAATAAATAAAATCTTAGAACAGAAATAAATATACGATTTATTATAACTTTAAAAATGCACAATTCATCATTCATCATTCTCTGTGCTTTAGCTAAATAAACTATGTGCTTACTAATATTTCAACTAGATGGCAGATAGTGGGGTATGCAATTAAGAAATCTTTAAAGCCTTGTAACTTCTAAACGGTAGCTCCTATCGATCTGAAAATTTTTGCGCCCCTTTTTCTAAATTCGATAAAGAATCCATTAATCGAGGTGTCGAAGTTCTAGCATGACCCATTTTTGAGAAAAAGATTACTTTGTAAAATGGGTTATTATAAATAAGGGGGCGATGCCATGCCCATGAATTATATGTTAATATAAAGCTGGAGAATTTTCCAGGTACGGGCAGTTTGATTGAACTAAATCGGTTAAGCGGTTCAAAAGTTATAGGCAATTGAACATCGACATTACGACAAAATTGAATAAAAAATATTTCGTTTGTTTTTGCTAAATTTTCACAAATACAACAATAAGAGCAACCACACTAAAAAGAAGGTAATATTGCTTTGTTTATAACTTTCCAAAGACAAATCCGATTACGTTAAAATTTTTTTTAAACATTTGGAAATTTCTGTAGCTTTTCATAGATGTACAATTTGTGGGCGTGGCTGTGCCCGTTCGATTAGGAAAAGATTAATAAAAAAGGTCGTTTATTAACCAAATGGGTGGTGCCACGCCCACAAAATACACTTCGTTTGAAAACCCTGGCCTTTTTCCATCGATTTACAACAAAATTTTTACAAAAAACATTCGCAAAATTTGTATGGAAACGATTCCGCCTGTTTCTATGAAAACTTTGAACGCCAATATCTCGAAAACGGTAGCTCCTATCGATCTGAAAATTTTTGCGCCCCTTTTTCTAAATTCGATGAAGAATCCATTAATCGAGGTGTCGAAGTTCTAGCATGACCTATTTTTGAGGAAAAGATTACTTTGTAAAATGGGTTATTATAAATAAGGGGGCGATGCCATGCCCATGAATTATATGTTAATATAAAGCTGGAGAATTTTCCAGGTACGGGTTGTTTGATTGAACTAAATCGGTTAAGCGGTTCAAAAGTTATAGACAATTGAATACGAATATTTTGACAAAATGGCAGAAAAAATATTTCCACTGATTTTGCTGAATTGTTCAAATAGTAATAACAACAACAAACACACTAAAAAGAAGGCAATATTGTTTTGTTTATATCATTCCAACGACAACTCTGATTTTGTTCAAATTTATTGCAAACGTTGGGAAATTTCTTCAGCTTTTCGGGGATCTTTAGTTAATGGGTGTGGCATTGCCCATTTTCTTAGGAAATGACTTTTTCAAAAATGTTGTTTTTCAACTAAATGGTTGGTGCCACGCCCACAGAACATGCTTCGTTTGAAAGCTGAATTAATTTACGAATTTCCATAAAAAGTTTGAACAAAATCCGTCCAGCCGTTTCCAAGTTATAAGAGTTTAAAAATTATGTTAAATCGCCATCGGTTTACTGAGCAGTTCTGGGCGCCTGGTGTTTTTCTCACATTTTGATGTTTCAAAATTGCGACGGCAAGAATGAAATAAATGTTAGCTCTAGCTAGCTAGCTACTGCTCTGAAATGTTACATTGTTTAAAAAAATTAAAAACACACAATCAACCTTTCTTCTTCTTCTTCCATTAAGAAAACACATCAATTTGTTATCTATGTATATTCTATTATATTTTTATATATTTTATAATAATTTAAAATAATACTTTATATAATTATTATTTAATTATAGTTATTATTTTAAATAATATTTATATCTATAATAAAATTTACCTTAGCCGTTTTTTTTTACTGGGAAAGAAAGGAGGGAGGGGTGTTTTTGTGTCAGTCTCGGTATGTGGGTGTTTCATTTATGACGTGTTTGTCCGTTTCGGTGTTTAGGAGCGCTGTTCACTTAGTACCGTAAATCGTAACCATTACAAGCAAATTAAACTTATCTTTATTATGTAGCGTATATTACTATAACTATGATTATGGAACTATGGATGAATGTGCATGTAGGGTAAATGACGATGTTTGGAACGTTAATTATTGCTAAGTATGGGTATAATAATCAATGCATCTTAATTATGAGCGTGGTGATGAGGACAGTGACGGAGCAGTTTTCGTTTTCATACATTATTGATATTGTTGCCATTGTGAGGGCCCAGTATTATTGGCTGATTGAACTTTGGGCAATGGGTGCGCCGAATGCGCATGAGCAGATGGATAGGAATGATGCATTAAATGATTAGTATCGTTCGTATTGGCAGCAGCCGTTGCGGCGGCGGCAGATGTCGGTGGAGGTGGCGGCAACATGAACGGTGACCATTGCGGATAATACGAGGCATAGAAGTCACTTAAGGTTGTTGCATGCGCTTGCGACAGATTACCGTGGGTGCCGCTGCCTCCGTGATAACGGGCATTTTGTTGTGCCAAAGTGTCGTGCGAGGCATAGGCTGGAAAATCTGTGTACTGAGCCGTAGCATATGCACCGTATGGTGAGATGTCGGATGCGGAGCGGGCATGGGCACCGTAATGGTGCGTGTTACGCAAATTCGAACTCTGCGAATGATGACCTTGAGAGGCGGCAGCAGCCGCATAAGCATGTGTTGGGGCATAATAAGTTTGTCCGTGATGGTGCGAGTGGTGTTGATGAGCAGCAGCGACAGCTGCAGCTGCTGCATTTGCGGCATGATGGTTGGCGGCTGTATAACTGTTCGCGGTGGACTGTTGTTGTAAATTATGAGCTTGAGTTGTCGCTGTTGTTGTTGTAGCATGCGATTGTTGTTGTTGTTGTTGTGTTGGATTATTGCTATTATTATGCTGGTTATTGTTGTTGTTGTTATGCTGGTGTATATTTTCGTTTGCACTTTGTGTAAGACCTGTACGTGGTTGCGTTTGTTGATTTTGCTGCTGCTGCTGCTGCTTGCGTTGTTGTATTAATAAAGATTGTGGATTACTTGACACCGCCATACGCATTTGTTGTCGTTGCTCATTAATTGTTGTATGGTGTTGTTGTTGTGCTTGGATACCACCTCCTCCACGTAGATTCAGTTTATCTTCATTTTTTAACGGATTTACAGTATTTGTGTTCGTGCTGTTGCTGTTATTATGATTGTTATGGTGGTATGTGTTTACTGTTGCTGCTGCTGCTGTTTTATGATTATTATTATTGGAAGCCACTTTAGTATTTGTTGTTGTTGTTGTTGTTGTATTGTTAAATAAGGCTAATTGATGAAATTGTGATTGTGTTTGTGTTAAATTTTCAGCAGCTTGTTGCTGTTGTGTTTTATGCGTTTCCTCCGAGGATTTATCCAATTCCGTTTTAATTGCTTTCTGTAAACTGCTGGAGGTTGAAGTGGAACTGTCCACATCCATTGAGGAATCTAACAGCACACACAAAATATTATATAAAATATAATAATTTCTATTTTTTTTTTGTTTATGTCATATATCAACGCACAATTCTTACCCGTAAATGAACTGTTAGTAGTGTCAGTTTCAGCCTTATCCGTTTTTGCATCATTGGCAGTCTCCGATTCTCCCGTTATATCAATGACATCCGGTTTGTCGCCTTTATTTATTGCATTTGGTTTATTCATCGTTCTTATTGCAATAATTTTACCGCTATCCAATTGCATGTAAATGCCCTTGGCCGACTTTAACACCATGACACGCTGGCCAGCCTTAATAATGATTTTTGATTTATTACTAGAATTGGTTGGTATAACCACATCTATATGTAAAGGTTATATGGAAAGCATTATTTTTATGGTAATGTACACTCACACACATATATACATATATGTAGGTACTTGCCTAAAGGTAGAGACATTTCTTGCGCCGTCATGCCTTGCTTTTGCCAAACCTCAGCCGGTATCCAACGGGTCGTGCGTAGACCACTACTGTACTTTTGTGTTTGGGAACGTGGTGCCTGCATGGGTCGCACCTAAAGTTATATATAAATAAAATTTTCAGTCTTTACCATCAACTGGTTCGATTCTATACCCACCACACATTGAAGGGGCAGACTTAGTTCGTTTTGCAATATTAAGCTGTTACGCTCAATATTTGTATGTAGATGTGGATTATATTTAAGATTTGGCCTGAGCCAAATTTAGTGTATGTATTACATGTTATCTTATGAGTTGAGTTTTGATTTTACGTTGTTTTTTTGATGGGCGTACCTGTTATTCGACCACGCCCCTATGAATAATTATAAGTAGCTTACCAAATTTCAACTTAATAGCTCTTTTCTTGTGACTTTTTGTTCATTGCGAGAGTGCGTTCAGAAACTAGAAGTGTCTGCACCAAATGTCTCAAAATATGCGACCGTGAGAATACCAACAACAGACAGACGCACGAACATACTTGTCTAGATCGATTATTTTTGATACTAATCAAGGGTTTTTGGGCCTCTGACTGTTGCAAACGGAATGGCAAACTTATACGGAGGGTATAAAAACGTTGGCAACGAATTTTCAATGTTTGTGACTTACAGCTTTTCAGCTTTCTACTTACCGAAGCTATTGGTTTGGTAATTAAAGCACCATCTTTACGTACTGTTTGAAATTGGACGCGACTACCGGTACTAATAAATGTATTCTTCGAGGATGTTTTCTTTTGCATTTCATAGCTACGGTGTGCCATACGTTTTTCCGCTTGAGACAATTTGTCGTTTTTACGGTCCACCAATAAACTCTCATGAAAGAATGGTTCTTTGGTTAGATGAACTTTATATTCTATCAGAATTTTGCGCATAATAGTGTCTGTGTACGAGTCCAAGGGTTTTTTGAATTCGATCGCTGTGTGTTTATCGTCGTCATCATCATAATCGTAGCACAAATTTGTTACGTCTTTTATTGACAAATGATTGTCGGGATTGCATTCATCTACCACCCGATCCGACATGCCCTGTTTCTTAATTTGACGATCGTAAATTTTCTTTTCCAGACATTTATCCATAACAATGCGATAAACAAAGCAAGCACGCTTCTGACCATATCTGCAAAATAAAAATCAAATTAAGATTGTGGCGGAAATCATTTGCGTATGGGGGTAAAATTATTAAAATTCACCTATAAATACGATATATAGCTTGTGTATCGTGACAGGGATTCCAACTGGCATCGAATATGATAACACGATTAGCACCCACCAAATTAATACCTAAAGAGCCCGCTTTAGTTGAGATTAGGAACAATTTTACGTTTACATTCGTATTGAATTCATTAACTAATCTTTCTCGCTCCTGTGATGTCGTGGAACCATCCAAACCTAGTTCGTAAGGAAATATATATAAAAAAAAAAAATTACAATGAGAGATAATTTATGTATATAAAGGTAAAAATGAAAATGAAAACAACGACTACTCCTACATTTGATGAAATTTTGTAGAGGCATTCGATATCTCAGATAATAATATCTCGGACTAACTATAATCTTTTAATTCTTCGATCGGTACATTTGAAGGTAGGTACTCCTAAACGATAGGAATAACAAACATCCACACAAACTTAATATACTCTAATGCCACAAGTGATGTACAGAACACTAAGACGGCCAAAAAGAAAAAATGATACACGGATATATCTCTTTCGTCAGCATCAGATGATCTTGAACCAAAATTTTGTTAAATAATTGGTAGGGAAATGCCTATAACTATAATATCCACGCCGACACTAATCCACGGGAAATTTGACATTTGTTCTGGGGCGAAAAAACTAGACTTATCTACCTAAAAAAATGCAATACTTACGAAAGTAATGCCGACCATAAGTCCAGCTGGTATTTTCGCCGGGCATTTGATTGGCCATTAAAAATTTTTCAATAGCATTCAATGTTAATAAGCTCTGGCTGAACAATAATACACGATCACCGATTCGGACGCTCTCGTTGAGTATGCAAAAGAAAATCGTCATTTTGGGTGAATTCGATATTAAGCCGGATTCATATTTTTTCATATATTTAGCCGCCCAATCGTAAGTGATTTTATCGCAACCACGTCTCTGTTCTTGATCGTTGCTCTCTAGGGCAGCATTCAAACCACTTAATGAGGAAATATCCAATTCAGATTTATTTTCACTTTCAACGCCTCCCACGGTCATCGTCTTCGTTAGCGTTGCCGGAGTTGTCCCCGTCCCCGCCGCTGTGATACATTTTTCCGCATCTTCCTTACTTTTATTTAAATGAATATTTTTGTCCATGTCGATGTCCGTTTCAATGGTTTTAATTTCTTTTGTATCTAAATCTACAATTTCTGAGGAGGAATTGTGCGAATCATCTAAATGTACGTTATTAGTGTCGGTGGTTGTGGCCTGCTTTACCATACAACCGACATAGTTCGGTTTTAACGGGCTGCCCATGGAACTGAGCATGGAGGAATAGGCGAAATATGGTGATTGCAGATCGGATGATTGATAAGAATTGTTTAAAGTTGAATTGAGCGCACTATTGCTATCGCCACCATAGTGATTCAGGTCACCATACAAGGGAGTGGATGTGTTACTAAAATTGAAATATAAACAATACAAATACATATCACTCTCCCTCTCTCTCTCTCTCTCCCTTTTACTTACTTTTGATAGTTCATTGGATCGTTCGTGTTTGTTGGATTCATAATGGAAGTCAGTGCGGTGGAATTCTGTGCATGACCACCACCACCACTTAGATTTGAAAAATTCATGTTATAGTTGTTATGATTGTTGTTGTTATTGTTTTGTTGCACAAAATCGGTTCTATCTATTTGTTGCTGGCCAGCCAGAGTTGAAGCATTTGAATTTAAATCTAGTGCAGTGGAATTTAGTTGCTGTTGTAAACATCCTGGGGTCGTTTGGGTCATTTGCATATTACCATTCAATGCAGCATTTACCAAAGCAGCCGCATTAGCTGAGGCAGTAAGATGAGACGGAGGTGGTGGTGGTGCCGGTTGCGGAGGCATTGGAAAGCCATCTTTATTTAGCGACGGCGTAGTGGGTGCAATTTCTTCCACTTCCTCAATATCTACGTCTAAACCATATTCGGCTACTTTCATGGCATCATACAGCACATCCGGATGATTCCAAATCTTGCAGCAGACAGCAAACGCTTTTAACGGGTTCGGCACATTTTTTGTACGCACTACGTCGTTCATAAAGGTGTCATACAATTGCCTCTGCAGCTCGGTCATGCGTGCCAGTATGACGAACTCTTGCTTCTCAGGCAAGGATTGCTGCAACACCGTATGTGAACGCCTCTGGACGAAACCCAACAGCAGTGAGTGCAAAACGTGGGCTCGGTAACGCATCAGTTTAATGTCATCTGGTGTAGAGTCTACACACAAGCCATTTTGTATAGGTCGTTCGAACATATTGCAGAATTCAGTTTTGGTGCCCAAATAATTGGGCCGCACAAAGTCCACCATGCACCAATACTCGACCAAATTGTTTTGCAACGGATATCCCGTTAACACGATACGGCGGCGGGTGCGTATTTGTTTTAAGGCTTGCGAGATGCCGGCCTGGGAATTCTTAATGCGATGACCCTCATCACAGATCACCAAGTCAGGACCCGGCTTAACTAAAGCCTCATAGATTTCATCCATTAGGCGGTGATGGGATTCATCCATTTCATCATTTCTCAGTTGTGACCGTTTACTGCGTTTCCTACCGGTAGTGCTCAGTTTTAAGGCCATCAAGCGAAACAATTCATAACCGATCAGTAAAACGCCACCCTGGTCTTTCCACTGCTGTATAACACGTGCTCGCGCAGTGAACGTTTTGTGTTGATCGTTCAAAACGAAAACATCAAATTGACGCGGCCTAATATATTCGTAATTGTCGGATACTTTGGGTACCCACATGTCGAACTCCGCCTGCCAATTTTGCAAAGTATTGATGGGCATAACGCAGACGACCGTTCTCGAGGGAGTATATCTCAGGAATATATCACAGAAACAGACCACTTGTAGTGTCTTACCCAAGCCCATGGAATGGGCTAAAATGCAACCGAACCCTCCCGATGTTTTGAAACGCGTCGTAGATTCGATAATGTTGTCAAAAAGAAAACGTATGCCACCAATCTGATGGGGCTTTATTGTACGAGCTATCTGTGGTGCAATGTAAATGTCTTCCTCATTGTCGGGATGACCAACATTGATGACCACCCTACCCAGATGATCTGGTATATTGAATTCATCTTTTACGTGCAGCCCACTATTCTCCGGGTCATCCATGTCCTCTTCAACATCTTCCTCATCATCCGATAATACAATGCAGTCATCATCTGAAGAACTATCCTCTATGGTAACTACTTCGGCAGGTGTTTTTTCCTTTATTTCACCATCCTCCGTTTCTGTACTTTCTGTTTCTGTAACGGTTTGCATCGATTTTCCATTTCCCGAATCTGGCAAAGCTTGATTCTTCGGACTACCATTCAATTCCAACAGATCTTCGGGATTTTTTACGCGATGTTCGTTAACGAAACGATCAAAATGTGTTAGGACTGCTTCGCGTTGTTGATATTCACGCAACAACTTTTGTTGTTCGGCCATGCGTGCCAAACGTTCACTTTCTTCATGTTGGGCTTTTAACGTGATCGTGTCCAATTGATTGGTATCCATAACATCTCGTATATTTTTACGTTTTTTTTTCTCATCAATTGGTGGTAGAGGCTGTTGCAATTTGTCCTTCTTTTGGGGTGGATATTGGCTGCCATCTAAGGGCACTTCAGTGGATAATTTACGTTTTGGAGCTTCCGCATTGCTGGAACTTTCATTACTATTGTTGTTATTGTTATTTACAATAACAGCACTCTTGTCCGAAGTATGATTGTTACAAAAATCACTACTGTTGCTATTGCTATTGTTGTTATTGTTATTATTATTATTGGGCGGCACCGCAATAGCTAAAGGATTGGATGAAATTGTTTCTATGGCTGCTGGAGGTGCCGAGAGAGCTGGTGGTGGTGGTGGTGGTGGCGGCTGTGGCGGTTGCGTTTGTATTAATGGGGAAACACCCAATGTTGGCAATACGGGTACAAATGGCATACAACCGTTGCCAGCTAAAGCTGCTGGTGGAGGGGGTATGTGTTCCACATGTGTTACCAAAGGTTGAGTGGGCATCATTTGTGTGGATATTTCCAATGCGTGATGGTTCATTAAATCGTAAGGTTGATATTTGGGATGACCAAATGTATCTGGCGGTTTCATATTGGCCAAATAATTCAACTCTGACTGTGTATCCATAATGCTGGTTTTTATTTTCGTCGTTGTTGTTATTATTATTATCTTGTTTTCTATTTTAATAATTTACTTTGAGCTTAATGCAGAGTTTCTGGAAGTACACAAAAAAAAAACTTTATATAATAAATGGAATACATTACAAAATATTTATAGACGACTCATTAATACTTGTATAAATATTTTATATTTGTGTGCATAAACAAAGCTCCCGGACTTGATAATCTATAATAATCTCTCTTCGAATGGTGTGTCTGTGTTCGGGTTATACCTATTAACGCACACCATTTATCTGAAAATTTGTGTACCTTACCTTTTGTAGCTGTTGGGTGGACGACACCCCTCTCTAATACAAATGATATTTGTAATTATTCCAGGAGCGTAGGGAAGCCCTATTGAAATAGGGCACCTTATACGAAAATGCCATCCTACCGAATTGAATTGTGTGCATCTGTAGATTTTTAATTGCGTACAACACTTCACTTTAGCACTTAAATACAGATAAATAGGCTTGGAATCGTTATTTTGTTAGCCCCTAAGGGATACGACTCTGTATGCAATTAAAATAGAAGTGGCTTAACGACCTAAATTTCATTCCAGTTCAATTCCCAGCATTGCTTTTCTTTCTCTATCTCTATTACAAACAACTATTAACAGAAACGATAATAACAGTAAATATTGCAATGCAAGTTTCACAAAAAAGGATATTTAGCATGTAGTATGCATTTTTCTTAATTAATCGAGTCACTGCAATTATATGTATATACTAAACACACTTTTTCATATACTATAATATTAATCCCCGAATATAATGCACATAGTCAATATTATACAGATAGAGATATATCGGTAGTTGCGGCACAACTCTGCGAAGTGTATATTTTCTTGATTTACATTACATACGTATGACTACTACTTTGCGGATGTGTGCAATGGTGTCTCTTTATGTATTTTCTTTTGAGGTTTCTGCAAGATACACATAATAACACTCGAATTACGTTTACAACAACAGATCAGAAGGAAGATATATTAAAGAAGAAATTCTTTTCATTTTTTAATTATTCACTTTGCAATTGTTGTACTAAAGTATTTTTTTCATAATTGCTTTTTTGAAGAAAATTTATATAGACTTTTCACTCGTATTACATATATATTGTGTTTCACTTTGTTCATAAAAATCCACCATTTTCACTTTGAATTAATGTAAAGAAATTAAAATGCTTTAGTATTAATCAATTATTGATCCATTCTTCTTAAAAGTAGGTTTTATAACTTGAACAATTAAAATTTTCATCTAATTTGCAATTCTTATCATTAACAATCAACCAACAACAAAGTGTGACCAAGAATACTTACATTAGTGCCACCAGGTGACATCTACTAAGCACATAGCTGCTAATTCATACGATATTTACAACCATGTCAAAAAGCATATCTGACCGTTTTCATATAGAAAACAAAAGCAGGGTGATTCGACATGAAAAGAAATTATAATTAAAAAGGAAGAATGCAGAGAAAACAAAACAAAATGCACAGTTTTTCTCTATTATATTATTGGCATTTTAGTGCTGGTTTTCAACTTGTTGTTCTTGTTTTAACCGATTACAGAGTAAAATGCAAGCTCTCTGTGAAAACTGGATGCCGTTTCATTCAATTGAATTTGTGATCGTGTTAGCAATCACCTTTAATGTATATAATTTTAATTTGCATTTATTACAACTAAAATACTCACTGCTTTAAATCACATCGAATATGCATTATCAAGTAAAATCAAAAAATCCGCAGAGGTTACCGCAGCTCAATTACGCTCGCATAAAATTTGAATGCTTCGCAAACATGTTTCATTTAATTATTTATTAGTGTGGGTTTGTCTTGATCTAAACGCTTAACATATTTTAATATTCTCACTATAGTGGAGGGTGTTACACCCTGTATACGACTGGCTGCGGCAATGGTTTGTGGTTGTATCATCGTTAACTTTTGACGCTCTTCAGTGGATAAACTTAATGTTTTCGAAAAGTAATCAATGTCCTTAGGTATAATCAAATGTTCTTCTCGTCTCACCTCGGCCACTTCATACATTTGCTCTTCGACAAAATAACTGTACAAGGCTTCAATTTTTAAACGCTCCGCCACAGAAGAACCTTTGAGTTGGCTTAACTCTTGCGGTAATAGTGCAAGTAATTGTGATAACGTTATGTTATCACTTGGTATGCCCAGCATATCGAAAGCACTTTTTTCAACTGAAACCTTCGCTTTGGGTATATTTAAGGCCTCCCGCCAATAGTTTGAGTGCTTTTTAAAATTTTTCAAAAGATTTGTAACTTCTGTCAATTGCTTTCTTGTATTTGCGAATTTTTTATAGCGGTCCTCTGTTACCAAACCAAAATCGTAACCCTTTTGTGTTAATCTCAAGTCAGCATTATCAGGTCGTAGCGTTAAACGGAATTCCGCTCGACTGGTAAACATGCGGTATGGCTCGTTAGTGCCCAAAGAGGTTAAGTCATCTATTAAAACACCGATATAACCTTCGGTACGACTAATGGTTAATTGTTTCTGCGGTTCATATATGGTTTTTGCTGCCGCGTTAGCTCCAGCAATTATGCCTTGGGCGGCAGCTTCTTCATAACCTGTAGTACCATTTAATTGTCCCGCAAAAAACAGATTTCTTACACGTTTCGTTTCCAAAGATGGAAATAACTCACGAGGATCTATAAAGTCGTATTCCACTCCATATCCAGGTTGCTTTATAACCGCATTTTCCAAACCCGGCAAGCATTGTACCAATTCTACTTGTTGCTCATATGGTAGAGTGCATGACAAACCTTGTGGGTATATTAAATTACTGTCGAAACCTTCTGGTTCTAGCCACACTTGATGCGTTTTTTCGCCAAAGCGTAAAACTTTCGATTCAATTGAGGGACAATAACGTGGGCCCGTGACTTCTTCACTAACATGACGGTTCATATGTAAATTATCTTTAACAATTTGATTTACTTTTAGAGTGGTGTAGGTGAGGTAACAAGGCAGTTGATCTTCAGCCTTTATCCAAACTTTGTCATTCATAAATGAAAATGGTACGGGAGGATTGTCACCCAATTGTTGACACAGTTTAGAATAGTTGATGCTGGCCTTAGCTAAACGTGGCGGCGTACCAGTTTTTAAACGACCCATACGAAAGCCTAACCGATCTAGATTTTTGCCCAAAGTCGTTGATGTGGTGTCGCCCATACGACCTGCTGGCCTTACTTCCAATCCAAAATTGATATTTGCTCTTAAGAAAGTGCCAGTGGTAAGTACTACTGTGTGACTGAGCAGCAGTTGACCACTTTGTAAAACAATACCCTTACACATCAATTTGTCACCGTTCTCGGTGGATTCAATTATTAAATCATCCACGGGTGCAGCTAGTACTTCTAAATTCTTCATATTAAATAGATGTTGTTGTACTGCCTTCTTATACAATTTACGATCTATTTGAGCTCTTGGTCCCCAAACAGCTGGTCCACGTCTTTTATTGAGCATTTTATACTGAATACCAGAAATATCACAGCATTTGGCACATACACCATCTAGCGCATCTATTTCCCGCATTAAGTGACCTTTGCCTATACCACCAAAGGAAGGATTGCAGGACATTTCGCCAATAGTTTCACATTTATGTGTAACCAATAAAGTACTTGCCCCCATACGAGCAGCCGCAGCACAAGCTTCCGTACCAGCATGACCACCACCAATGACCAACACATCGTACACTGTGTTAGTCGTACTACTTGAATAACATTTTATAGAAATTCTTGCTATTTTTGTTAAATTACTTCTTAGCATTGGCTTTTATTAAAATCAACAATTGAGCGAGGAATTTTTGACACTATTTCTTCTTTTTGTTATTGTTTTATTTTCTTTAAAAGAGATGATGCCAGCTTGTATGAAATCCTCGTTCATAGAATGCCATCTAGACAATGAATTTAGTTTATAGGTATATTTTAAGAAAAGAGGGATACACAGAGCGGAAGTAAATTGCGTATTCCGATATTCCACTAGGCTGTAATGAGGTACCTGTCACGATTTTAGAAGGTTATCCAAATTTGGCCTGAGCCAAACGTATAGCTTATTATTATTACATTTTATTTATTTTTCTTTTAATTATTTCAAACATATACTACTCCTATAACATTCTTCTATGAACTACCATTTCATTGTAATTATAAATACAAGTTGTTATTATAAATATTTTTACTACATTTCTGAATAATGTGGATGTTTTTTTCACTTAAACGAAAAAGAAAGCATGTTTGAATTGTTGTTGTTATTGTAAGAAAGGTTAAGTTGTCTTTTGTTTAGTATATTATGCAATTATTGTATGATTCTTACAATAAACATTTTCTTCGCCAGCAATAACAGTAGCAATGGCGATGACGGCTGCAACGACAATATAATTTGATGTGACTATGGCTATGGTGGGAACAGCAGCAATACGGAGAACATAACGAATAACACGAATCGTGAAAACAGCAAGTAATATACGTTTCACACATGGTGCTATAAAGAAAAGAAATTAAAAAAAACAAAATCCCGCTAGAAATTTTGTAGCACTGTGTTGGAATGAAATTTATACTTTTTGGTTTAAGACTTTTAATCCTCCCTATAACAATATGTAATTATCACTAAATGTACATTGGATTGATGCGGTCACGCCCATGAAGTACCAAAGAATGCAAAAACATGATAATTTATTGATAAATTCAAGTCTTTGTCAAATTCTTTTTCAGTAGTAATCAGAAAGTTATTTGAAAAAAATCCGTATTCGATCTAAACTAAATCCAGGGACAAATGAAAGCCATTTAAATAAAATTCCAAAACTATAATATACATACTTACTGATATTAGTATATTGTACAAGCTTTAAGGTAAAGTATAAACACTTCCGTTTCCTTACGTTGGTAATTTACGATTAAATTAATCAGGAATATTACTACACCACAAGCTTTAACACAGAAATCATATAAAGTAGTTGTTATGGTTCCCTAAAAACTTATTGATCAAACCATAGGAGAAATCACGACCTACATTTGAGCTTATTATAACAGATTTATACACATTCTTGATGGAAACCCATTACAAGTTCTATTAACTATAAATAAATCAATTAATGTGTGTGTGTTTAAGTAAATGAAAAGGGAAAACTGTCATGACCTACCGACAACAAAATAAACTGAAGCATGAAAAGTTACAAGGATATCTTGATAATGTTTTTTTTGTGGTCTTATTATTTTCATATTGAAATCAACTTTCATTATAAATTATGTAAAATTTGTTAAAGTTTCCCAAGAAAAAAGAATACATTTTAAACTCAATGTCATGATAAAAATAGGCAAATTTAACGGTTTTATATAAAAAAGCAACCCATTTAGGCAAATAAAATCAACTCTGTGTGCTTTCCAAGCTAAACTGTTTTTATCGTTACCTTTTAGCAGAATATAACACATCTCTATCATTGCAATTACTGTTAACTCTGTGGCGGATATTGATTTTTTGTTTTGTGTTTTATGTTAAATATATTTAGGAGAAAAATATTATTACAATTGTACAATTGTAATTGTATTAAAAAATTACTCTATTACTAATAAAAATAATTGCTTAATATCAAGTGTAGTATTTTACAAAAAATTTCAAAACAGTACAAATTGAAAGAAAACAAACAAACAAACAAGGGAATAAAAATGGTAGGTAAAAATATTTCGAATCATTAGTTTCTCTCCTGTTTTTTTACTCTTTTCTTTTTCAATAGATATCAAAATATTCCACCGTAAAAATAACCTCAATCATTTTATTATTAATCAATCTATTATGGAGCTTACGTTTATATTTTCTAAGTGAATGTGAACGACAACACAATGGTGCACAACATCATCAAACGCCACAACAAACATATTTAACGGCAAATAACACATTACGCATAAGTTTAAAGAATCATCGTATTGTTACTATTAAAGGACCTTAGCGTATGTCTCATCAGCTAACCAATACATTAAAGAAATATATTGAGGATGCAAATTATTTAGATTCATCATTGTTGGAATTTAAAAATTTATCGCTTACGCTGGGACGCTGGGATAATCAACGTTTATATAAAATTATTGATTTCGCATTAATTGGGGAACAGTATGAGCAGTCATCGGATCATAGTTTGGTATGTTTGGCTACGCAAACATCCATAGAGCGTATGCATTCTCTGCCAGAGGCTTCGAAACAGTGGCGTGGTCCTATTTCGGTGGCCGTCTTTATAGCTGGCACTGATGAATTTTCTATATTACAATACTATGTCACCTATTTGAGGTTGTGTTTTGATTTTGTACGCACAAATGTTACGTTTCATTTGGCCTATCCACATGATAGACCACCACGTTCATCCAATCCCGACATTTACAACTATAAACTATTACAAATGTTTGATTGTCTTTATCCAGAGAAAACATTGCGTAGCCTATTGACATTACGGACAACTGAAACGAAACGCTGGCGTTTACGTAATATTTATCCACAAAATCATATGCGTAATGTAGCACGTAAAAATTGCCAAACCAAATATGTTTTCCTCACGGACATTGATATAATACCGAGCACGAATATTGTTGCACGACTAAATACATTTTTGACCTCAACGGCGGCCAACTGTTTGAGTAATATGTGTGCCTACGTCATACCCACATTCGAGATAGATGAACGGGTGCGTTTCCCCAGAAATAAAACGGAATTGTTGAGATTGGTGAGAAAAGGTTTGGCCCGACCTTTTCATGAGAAGGTGTTCATTTACAATCAATATGCTACAAATTTCTCAAGGTGCAAACACTAAAAAATATATATTAACACTTAAAAACAAAATATATAGCATAATAGCAGCTACCCAAACTCCAACCATACATAGAGTCCTTTAATTAGGGAAAACAATAACTGGAAATATTCTTAAAATTATATGAAAATATTAATAAATTTGCAGTGTACAAATGTACATTTAGCTACAAATTTGAAAAGTATGATTTTGATAAATCAAATCTATAAATAACCAAGTGATGACTAAAAAACAAATATTGTGCCTGTATATAAATTCTAATATACATATGGGTCATTCTATAAATTATGTTAAATTATAATTGAGAAGAATGATTATTGTTGTTGGCGTTGTCTTCGAATCATCGTAATTATAGCAAACCGTTTGTCGCCGAATAAGAGCATATAAATTTTTCTATTTATTTAAGAATAATACCACCCATATATTCACCTATAAATATGTATGTGTTTATATCACACAACAGAAAATTATATTGATAAAATTTGTTCATCTTTAGTGTAGATTTTTGAAGAATGCTCTTCAGGGATCCACAGAGGATGTATATTCTTCATCAGTATCAAAATCTGAGTCGATCTAGAGATGTATATCCGTGTGTCCGCCGGTTGTTGATACTCTCACAGTCGTAAATTTTGAGATATTGAGCTAAAATATTGTACGGGTTTTTTAGTTCTTGCACGCTCATCGCTGTTTAAAGTACGCAAAATTGGTCGGGCCTACCACGGTCGAAAATCTATATATCTGGCACAAAAATGGAGATCCTAAGTTCAAGTTTGGTATGCATATTTATAATTATTCATTAGAGGGCGTGGTTGGATAACAGACAGGGCAAAAAACATACTAAACGGAAACCAACTTACAAGCTGATACGTAAGGGCATGCACTATTAGAGGGAGTAATTATGTACCTGCCATGCCCACCGTCTGTATATAGATTTTGAGGGTATTTAAGATGCGACCTAAGCCTAATTTAGTTTTCTTATTGTATTTGTTTTTTTCCTTTTCTAATAATTAAATTTATATATTTTTGGTGTGTAATAATTGAATACAGCTGGCTGGCCCATACCGAGACTGATGAGCAACAAATCATTATTAGTCATAAGGTGACAAATTATGAATTTTTATATGAACCTTTTTATGTGGCCATCGATTCAATACCAACACATGATGAACGTTTTATCGGGTATGGTTTCACGCGAAATTCTCAGGTATTTTTTGCAATTGTTGTACATTAATAAATTTTCTAAAATTGCATTTTTCTCCATATGTATAAAGGTGTACGAAATGTATATGGCTGGCTATTCCTTTTATGTACTGACACCAGTTTTCACCTGTCATTGGGGTTTGCAGAAGAAGAATGCTCGCCCCTCATGGCGTGAACAGCAGAATACATTGAATCGTAAACGTTTTGAAACGTTCAAAAAGGAAATTCTGGCACGTTACAAGAAACCTTCATTCTATGCATTGGAATCGAATAAGAAAATTGTTGGCGGTGTCGGTGGTGGTGTTATTTAATAATCATCATCATAACCATTGGCATCTATATGCACATATGCCTCATTATCACTATTATTTGTGATTCAAATGATTTCATTTATCTTGTATTTTGCGATTCCTCGCAGACATCAGCAAAAGTACCAAAAACAAAAACAAAAACAATTCTTGATGATTTCTTGATCATAATTAAAATGACGCCAGATTTGTTATTGATTGTTATTCTTGTTTTTCACACAATGAAAATTTACAAAATATCTTTCTCACCTACTTACCAATGTGTCTCTACACATATTTACCAACATTATCACGAGCAACTCTATGTGTTTGCGTTACTATAACTGTATTGAAGTTATTGAATAAAAGGAAATTTTGCTTTTGTTTCTTTAATCTTCAACTCTTTTATTGCTCCCGGATTATATGGACATACTCCATAGCCTTAAATTAATTCGACTGATTCCTCGAAAATGCTTCGGGTGTTTGTTCAAACAAGGCCAAACAAATTAAATGACTCACTTCGACGGGTTTATTTTTTAATCTTTTCTACTTAGTTGTCGTAATAAATAAAAAAAATGTAGGCCTTGGGTGAATAAAAGGGGGAATATAGATAAGTTAGATAGTATATACACCACAAGATATTGGGGCGTATGAGTATTGTCAAGTAAGTAAAACGCTCAGTAGTGTAGTGTTTGTAATTTGATTCGGTTCCAAATCTTAAGGTTCCACGAAAAGGATAATTTAAACGATTTAGAAAATGTTGCTAAATCGATTAGTAAAATTCAAGATCTATCACTTGTTCTTGACCATAATTCACTTTAATCTCACATTTTAGTCATTTTCTTAAATTCAATGAATCCTTGTAAAGAAAACTAATAAAAATGGTTTCGAACAAATATTTTAACGTAATTGTAATCTTGACTATCCTCCTTCTATATCTATATACAAATGGTAGGCGTGGCCAATATATTATTACGCTCTCTAATAGTGCAGGCATTGCAAGTCAAGCTGATACGCTGAGTTTTTTTGTAAATTGTGAGCGTGTCTGTTTTTCGACCACGCCCATTTTTGTCACACTGATGGATGGGGCAATTATAAATATTTATACCAAACTTCAACTTCGTAACTCAATTTTATGGCAGATAGAGATTTTTTTGTTGATTGTGGGCGTAGCTCATGACCAATTTTACCTATTTTAAATAGCGATCTGCGTCCAGAAATAGCGTCTATACAAAATTTTATCTCAACATCTTAAATTTTACGACCGTGAGAATGCCAACAACAGACGGATGCACGACAAACTGACATACATACATGTCTGAATCGACTCAGTTTTAGATGCTGATCTAGAATATATATACACTTTGTAGAGTCTCTGACGCATCCTTCTGGATGTAGCTAATGGAATGGTAAACATAGTACACTACTATATAATTTTCATATTAAATAAGTAAATAAATTGATATATACACACACATGCACTTCTATGAGAGCGTTTGTACATAGCAAACGTCCGTCATATCCAAAAAATACATTCTTGCAGAATAAAATATTGCATGGTTAGTGTGATGATGGGATGTATGCTAACTTTGTTATTTCGTAGAAGGAAACGTCAGACATTTCATATATTCTTGATTAGTATCAAAATCTAAATTGGTTTAACAAAGTCTTATGTCCGTACGTCCGTCTTTTTGCATAACTTGAGATATTTAGTTGATCTCATATTTGCTTCAGATATTCTAATTTTGCATTACTTGAAAGCGTAATCAGTTTGAGGGTATTTAAGATTTGGTCTGAGTTTTTTACTTATTAATAGATAAAGTTGCATAAACACATAAACTCATACGCTTACTATAGGACTTGTATATATAATACATAAAATATGAGTGTTTGTGATAAAAATAGATTTGGAAAGTTTTTTCTGCTATTTATTTATATTTATAATAATTTTGCAAAATATTCAAAATTGGAAACAACAACTATGTTGTGTGTTTTTAGGTGTGTGTTCGAATAAGTGTGTACGTCTAAGGAAGATCAAAAGGAATGTTTCACTATTTTTAAAAGTTATAGTATATTACACATACATACACATTCGCTTATTAACATCGTATAAAGTATAAAGAGAGGGAAACATAGAGAAAAAAACTTCCGCATATTATTTAAACATTTTATGTATAAATATGAAAACAGTTATGTGCGAGTACCTACACATACACTCTTATACGTAATTCATACTTCCATATAAAGTATTTTTACTGAAACATAACATGATCGAGGGGGGCTTCCTATATAAAACACTTTCATTTAGTGTATTTCGTCTGTAACGAATGTTTTGAAATGAAGAAACTGATGATACTTTATTACCAAATAAATGTTATTTTGCTAAAATAAAGGATATTTTTAGATTAAAATTTAGTTAATTTTCTTTTTCAAAATCATGATTGTTATAGATCGGTCCGCCAACCGAATAACGATAATAATTATAAATAGAAATCAAAAATATTCATTAAGTGTGTTAAACAAATTGCTGATTAATGAATATCCATTGTTCTTGATAGGATGGCAACACAGACGGTCATACTTAGATCGACTCAGATTTTGATGCTGATCAAGAATTCAACAAATTAGGATTTTTTTCATTTTACACTTAAAATAATGTATATTTGGTTTTGTATGACCACCACGGACATACTCGTATATTGGAGTACGTCTCTGTTGTATGTATTTTGTTAAGCAGAGAATTTTTTATATATTATACGTATGTGTTACAAATTGTTCAGTTCATATATAGGAAATTCATCATACTACCATATCTACTACACAAGGCATTTCGCATTTCTATATTTATTTTAGATGTTTTTTTTTTAAGTTTGTGTAAATAATTCTGGAGAAATGTATCTCTAACGAAATATTGTATAAGCCTATTCATACAAATATTTTTATATCCTCCACATAAGATGAGGGAGTTTATCATCTAAGTTTATCATTCCATTTGCAACACCCCGAAGAAAGCGTCAAAGACTGCACAAAGTATGTATATTCTTGATGAACATCAAAAACTGAGTCGAGCTAGACATGTTTGACCGTGTGTCCGTCTCCTATTGGCATTGGAAATTTTGTACAGACACTTTTAGTTCCCGTTCGCAGATCGCTATTTGAAATGGGCAAATCGGTCAAGAGCCACGCCTTTAATCGACAAAAATCTATTTATGTGGCATAAAAGTTCAGCTGTAAAGTTGGCATTTATAATTATCCCATGCAATGATGTGCCAAAAATGGGCGTGGTCGGATAATAGACGCGCCCTTAATCTAAAAAAACACTACTCAAACTGAAAAACTGAACTGATACATAACACATACACTGTCAGAGGACGTAACCATATACCTGCCACGCCCTCCGTTTGTATATAGATATGGAGGGTATTTCAGATTTGCCCCAAGCCAAGTTTAGTGTTTTTTTTTTTGTTCAGTGTAACAATTTCAATATTACAACATATTCCAGCAATCGATTTATTAGTAATAACGAGCTTGTGAAACACATCAATTGTAATTAAAATTATTTTGAAAAAAAATTCTCGGGATATATAACTATTATGTACAACAAAATGCTGATAATCGCAAGGGGGTGTTGGGTGGCACATTGCCAAACGTTTAACACTTTTTTTTTTTGGTTTTCTCAATTTCTCACACAATATATACAACAAATGCTCTTTTTTTGAATAATAGAAGAGAGTTGTGCAAAAATCGCCCAGCGTAAGATATGGATCTGAAGCTGTTTGTTTTAACTGTTTCAAACCGAATGAGTGAAATGTCCGAAACGAAAAACGAATTGTGGTTGAAAGAAAAACGAGAGAATCTATTTGTTATTGTCCATCTCGTTTTAATCTATTTCATTAGAATTTTGTTGTGCCGTGTGCATTAAGACATAAAGACTACCTGCGCTGAGCAAACGTTGAAGTTCATTTTAAATCGGTATTTTTCACGTAGTGGTACTCACACCTCAGCGCGGTAAAGTGATCATTTAGACAAAAATATATAAAAACTAACAAATAAAAAAATTTCCTTAAAAATTATTCGAATTAAAAAAAAAAAGTTAGAAAAAATCAATAGTTTCCATTTATTTGAAAGCGATATTTTCATTACTACAGCGATCAGCCAGTGTTGAGTTATAAGTTTTTCTATTTGTTTTTGGATTTTTGATATAGATTTCATACTAAAACGAAATGCCTTTCACTCCCGCTGAAACTCCGAAATGCCCCAAATGCGGCAAATCTGTATACGCTGCCGAAGAACGTGTGGCCGGAGGCTACAAATACCACAAAACTTGTTTCAAGTGTGGTAAGGATTTGTTTTTTCTTTATTATTATTATTATCATTTTTTTTCTTCATAAAATCCTTTACTATTTAAGTTAGTTTTTCATAGATTTTATATAATATTTTTTTAATTAATCTCATTAATGCTTTTATTTTTTTTCATTTTCATTTTTCAAAGGAATGTGTAACAAAGCCCTGGATTCCACGAATTGTACAGAACATGAAAAGGAGCTGTTCTGTAAGAATTGTCACGCCCGCAAATATGGTCCCAAAGGTTATGGTTTCGGAGGAGGAGCCGGTTGTTTGTCAATGGATACTGGAGCACATTTGAATAAAGAGTAAGTGCCTTTTTCTGTCTTTCGCTAACCTCCTTCATTAACTAAGTACTAATCATTGTGGTGGAGAAATTGGATACGGATCTTGAGATTTCTGCTTGACTGATTTAATATTTTCTTTTGACGCTGCAAAGGGACACGTCTTGAGAGGAATTCTATTGAAAATGGAATGAATGAAACCATTTTTAGATCCCCTTCCCACATAAGGTCCTATTATAAAAAGATATCTTTATGTGGTGAAAATTGTAATTATTAAGATTTTTTCATAAAATATAGTGAAGAATAGTTAATTGGCTGAAACAAATTTAAATAATATCGGACATTTTTTAGAATCCCTTCCCATATAATGAGATTTCACGAAGAGACAAAGGCAAAGCATAAAATATTAAATGTGATTTTTTTCGTATTGAATTCATTACTGGTAACTGATCCAATTTCAAAACCGCATTAAAATTGTAACAAATATGTTACAATATATACAATAGAATATAATGGTATATACATACACTTATACAAGTGTATAACCGCCCACATAATATTGTTTAATAATATCCAACGAATTGGTATACATTGCGTTAAGACATATGAAAGCATCTAAACACTTATATTTTAGTCATATAAAGGTACCTCCAAGCCGTACGTATCATTTACCTATACAAACACATCTATGTATATAATTACTCTCTATTTATAAACACATATAATCTAAATACAAAGCAAAGAACAAAAATAAAAAAATGATGGAAAATATTTGAAAAAAAGAAAAATTCAAAAATTTTTCCCCAAAAAATATTTCTATATATCGGAGATTTACCACAAAAAAGAAAAAGCCCACCTTCTCCTCCTCTCCCATTCGAAAAATACATACGCGCGCCCACACATAGGCATTAAGAAAAAAAAAGAAAATATACACCATACATGTATATACAGTTATCTTTCCTCTCTCTCTCTCTCTGTTTCTGCCTGTCTGCTGTTTTTTTTTTTTCTTTCCTTCTGTTTCTGTCTCCTCTCCGTGTTTACCAAAATTGCATGGTTGTATGCATTTGATTGGCATGTGGTTGCCTACACTCCCAAAACAAAATATTCTTTATACGTATGTAAATAGATTTGTATTTGAATTGTGTGTATATGTATATATAATGCCTGTTTGCGTACGTGTGCATGTCTGAATTTGATATACAAGTGTGTCACCGTTTATTTTTAATTGCACATATTTTTTTTAACGAACTTTAGTAGAAGAATAAAAATTTTTATACTATATACATAAAAACCATGAGATCTGTACAAATGAGAACCATTTCAGTCCCGTTTAGATAGATGAGATGGAGTAAAAATCTTCAAGTACGGAACAACTTTTCCAAAATAAAATAGAAACCATAATCCATAAAATCCATACAGATTGGGCGGCTTATGTCAAATTTCAAATTCTCTCGATCACCTTCCCCATAGTGGGCTAGACTTGCACCTGAGTATATCTTATGCGTTAACATACGCAACTAGAATTTTATGCCAAGTGTTTATTTTAAGTAAATTGGGGGCGCGTCACCCTCATTTTTTTTGCACATCCCAGCTAGGAGCTAAATATTATTAATGTGTGTACCTTCAATTTTCGTGGCTAATAGAAATACTTTTATCAATTGTGGGTGTGGCTCTTGTTTGATTTATCCTTAATAGAATAGCACAAATTATTATCTCAATATTTGCGACCGGGAAATTGTTTAACACAGATTAGACACAGAACAACACAGAACTTAACATAGATAGGCACAGACGGACAAACATGGATAAATCGATTCAGAATTTCATGCCAATCAAGAATATATACATTTATACAGTTTTTTGGTTACTTGAATAGGTAATAACATCTGCAGTAGGATTTTTTTAGTAATAATTTTGCTTACCTTGAGTTTAGAAACAATTCAATGATGCAGTTTGATGAAAGGACATATAGTGTACAATAGTAAATATTTTTTTAATAATAATATAATAATAAATATAAAATAAGTCCATTTATCAAGCGGTATAATTGTATTGTTTATAAAATCGAAGGAAAATAAAATTTATTTTTTATTACAAATATTTTATACTCAGACACTTTATTTGATTGATTTTTTGAAAAGTAAAAAGTTCATCTAGTTAAATAAATTTCATAAAACAAAAATATATATAAACTATATCGTAAGAGCAACTAAATATATTCGGCTTGAGACGAATTTAAATCAATACAAACCACCAGAATAGAATTTTTATTATTATTATCGACAACACTTTGAGCGGTTCCCCCCTCGAAACGATGAGGTACTAATTTAACTTTTCTTATTATGTTTTTAATAATAATGTGTGGCGTTTTACAAGCTAAAATTTCTAAACCTATCGTCTATCGAACCAATCTCGACTTTCATGTCGGTGAGTTACCACCAATCCAACGCGACACACGAGTTCAAATTCCACCTGAAAAACTTTCACTTTTTTCCTCAACTAGATTTGAATTCGTGTCCTACAGCGGGCAGAGTTTACTAAGACAAAGCCTTAGCCCACTCAGCTTCTTATCACTCGCAATTCATACATACATACATAATTACTTTAAATTTAAAATTAAGTAAAAAAAATTACATATAAATTCATAATATTTCGTTTTCGTGGTGGTTGGTGTTTAAAAAAGAAAATAATAATTGTAGATTTAGTAACTTATCATATATTTATCACGAAAAAATGAATTTCGATGAATCCAGATGAATTGAAAATCAATTTACTACATGTCTGAAATATACAGTTTCATAGTGTAAGACGCCGTAGCCGTTGTCTTTGATTTCCAGTCTCCTTCGCTATCCTTTGATGTCGCCGAATTTTGGTATTTTTTACCCAATGATTCAATATTCATATCAAATTTAAGACGGAACGATTCTACGGTTCAGCAAAACGTAGCGAAAGTGACTAGAATTTAAATTTAGCTGTTGTCGTCTATTACCGGTAAACGGTCTTTCCAAAACCCAATCATAGAAGATGAATCGAAATTCATTATGGTATAACAAAAGTATATTTTTTAGATTTTCATTACAATACAATACAATAAATATTTATAACACCAACACTTAAATATTAAGCGTTATATTATATTATTCTTACGTGTTATTGTCACAGCAATTAAACAAAAAATAAACCCGTGGTGGTGGAAATTATAGACGCCGCCCCCCTGTTGGAGTTCAACCTTAAACAGTAAAAACTTAAAAATTGTTGATTGTCCAAATATGTATATACGATACATCTCTCCATCCATCCATCCAACCAATCGACCAACCAACCAACCAACCAACCAACCAGTCAACCATCCACTATTGTTTTGTTTGTGTAAGAAAGAAAGAGGTGGTGGTGGTGACAAGAAAGCCATCCCTACTCAACTTCATTGCACTTCTGATATTTCTGTCACGTAAACGTAGGATGATTATAAACATAAAAAAAAAAACACAAAAAAAAAAAAGAAATAGCTAGCAATTGTATATGTATGCATCTATGTGTCCCTTAACTATGTTACTCCTACACACTCGCCATTATTTGTACGTTTTACTGTAGAAAATTTATTTTATTTATGTTTAAAATTTATTTTAAATTTTTTTTTGTATGTGTATTTTTTATTTGTTTGTTTGTTTGTTTGTTTTAATTCCTTCTATACTTGAAATGTTAATCAATTTGTATTTAAAATGTTTAAGAGCCATCTGTCTACTAAATGATTTGTGAACATTTCTAAAAATAATATTTCATATAAAAATATTTCAATTATTTGTAGTATATTATGTATTCTCGTGTACGTTGTCAGTTTTGTATTATTTTATAGTTTTGTTTCCACCTCTTCTTGTTTCTTTCCTATGTAATTTATTTATAAATGTTTTAAAAATAGACAACAAAAAAAAACAAAACCAACCATAAGTTTATATATATTTTTGTTATGTGAAAATGAAAAATGTTTGTCTTGAATAAAAATGTTAGAGATTTCTACTTAAACAAAAAACG